>OX383275.1:13000000-13449028 GCA_947522985.1 Lithophane socia | reverse complement strand
ACCTAACCTAACCTAACCTAACCTAACCTAACCTAACCTAACCTAACCTAACCTAACCTAACCTAACCTAACCTAACCTAACCTAACCTAACCTAACCTAACCTAACCTAACCTAACCTAACCTAACCTAACCTAACCTAACCTAACCTAACCTAACCTAACCTAACCTAACCTAACCTAACCTAACCTAACCTAACCTAACCTAACCTAACCTAACCTAACCTAACCTAACCTAACCTAACCTAACCTAACCTAACCTAACCTAACCTAACCTAACCTAACCTAACCTAACCTAACCTAACCTAACCTAACCTAACCTAACCTAACCTAACCTAACCTAACCTAACCTAACCTAACCTAACCTAACCTAACCTAACCTAACCTAACCTAACCTAACCTAACCTAACCTAACCTAACCTAACCTAACCTAACCTAACCTAACCTAACCTAACCTAACCTAACCTAACCTAACCTAACCTAACCTAACCTAACCTAACCTAACCTAACCTAACCTAACCTAACCTAACCTAACCTAACCTAACCTAACCTAACCTAACCTAACCTAACCTAACCTAACCTAACCTAACCTAACCTAACCTAACCTAACCTAACCTAACCTAACCTAACCTAACCTAACCTAACCTAACCTAACCTAACCTAACCTAACCTAACCTAACCTAACCTAACCTAACCTAACCTAACCTAACCTAACCTAACCTAACCTAACCTAACCTAACCTAACCTAACCTAACCTAACCTAACCTAACCTAACCTAACCTAACCTAACCTAACCTAACCTAACCTAACCTAACCTAACCTAACCTAACCTAACCTAACCTAACCTAACCTAACCTAACCTAACCTAACCTAACCTAACCTAACCTAACCTAACCTAACCTAACCTAACCTAACCTAACCTAACCTAACCTAACCTAACCTAACCTAACCTAACCTAACCTAACCTAACCTAACCTAACCTAACCTAACCTAACCTAACCTAACCTAACCTAACCTAACCTAACCTAACCTAACCTAACCTAACCTAACCTAACCTAACCTAACCTAACCTAACCTAACCTAACCTAACCTAACCTAACCTAACCTAACCTAACCTAACCTAACCTAACCTAACCTAACCTAACCTAACCTAACCTAACCTAACCTAACCTAACCTAACCTAACCTAACCTAACCTAACCTAACCTAACCTAACCTAACCTAACCTAACCTAACCTAACCTAACCTAACCTAACCTAACCTAACCTAACCTAACCTAACCTAACCTAACCTAACCTAACCTAACCTAACCTAACCTAACCTAACCTAACCTAACCTAACCTAACCTAACCTAACCTAACCTAACCTAACCTAACCTAACCTAACCTAACCTAACCTAACCTAACCTAACCTAACCTAACCTAACCTAACCTAACCTAACCTAACCTAACCTAACCTAACCTAACCTAACCTAACCTAACCTAACCTAACCTAACCTAACCTAACCTAACCTAACCTAACCTAACCTAACCTAACCTAACCTAACCTAACCTAACCTAACCTAACCTAACCTAACCTAACCTAACCTAACCTAACCTAACCTAACCTAACCTAACCTAACCTAACCTAACCTAACCTAACCTAACCTAACCTAACCTAACCTAACCTAACCTAACCTAACCTAACCTAACCTAACCTAACCTAACCTAACCTAACCTAACCTAACCTAACCTAACCTAACCTAACCTAACCTAACCTAACCTAACCTAACCTAACCTAACCTAACCTAACCTAACCTAACCTAACCTAACCTAACCTAACCTAACCTAACCTAACCTAACCTAACCTAACCTAACCTAACCTAACCTAACCTAACCTAACCTAACCTAACCTAACCTAACCTAACCTAACCTAACCTAACCTAACCTAACCTAACCTAACCTAACCTAACCTAACCTAACCTAACCTAACCTAACCTAACCTAACCTAACCTAACCTAACCTAACCTAACCTAACCTAACCTAACCTAACCTAACCTAACCTAACCTAACCTAACCTAACCTAACCTAACCTAACCTAACCTAACCTAACCTAACCTAACCTAACCTAACCTAACCTAACCTAACCTAACCTAACCTAACCTAACCTAACCTAACCTAACCTAACCTAACCTAACCTAACCTAACCTAACCTAACCTAACCTAACCTAACCTAACCTAACCTAACCTAACCTAACCTAACCTAACCTAACCTAACCTAACCTAACCTAACCTAACCTAACCTAACCTAACCTAACCTAACCTAACCTAACCTAACCTAACCTAACCTAACCTAACCTAACCTAACCTAACCTAACCTAACCTAACCTAACCTAACCTAACCTAACCTAACCTAACCTAACCTAACCTAACCTAACCTAACCTAACCTAACCTAACCTAACCTAACCTAACCTAACCTAACCTAACCTAACCTAACCTAACCTAACCTAACCTAACCTAACCTAACCTAACCTAACCTAACCTAACCTAACCTAACCTAACCTAACCTAACCTAACCTAACCTAACCTAACCTAACCTAACCTAACCTAACCTAACCTAACCTAACCTAACCTAACCTAACCTAACCTAACCTAACCTAACCTAACCTAACCTAACCTAACCTAACCTAACCTAACCTAACCTAACCTAACCTAACCTAACCTAACCTAACCTAACCTAACCTAACCTAACCTAACCTAACCTAACCTAACCTAACCTAACCTAACCTAACCTAACCTAACCTAACCTAACCTAACCTAACCTAACCTAACCTAACCTAACCTAACCTAACCTAACCTAACCTAACCTAACCTAACCTAACCTAACCTAACCTAACCTAACCTAACCTAACCTAACCTAACCTAACCTAACCTAACCTAACCTAACCTAACCTAACCTAACCTAACCTAACCTAACCTAACCTAACCTAACCTAACCTAACCTAACCTAACCTAACCTAACCTAACCTAACCTAACCTAACCTAACCTAACCTAACCTAACCTAACCTAACCTAACCTAACCTAACCTAACCTAACCTAACCTAACCTAACCTAACCTAACCTAACCTAACCTAACCTAACCTAACCTAACCTAACCTAACCTAACCTAACCTAACCTAACCTAACCTAACCTAACCTAACCTAACCTAACCTAACCTAACCTAACCTAACCTAACCTAACCTAACCTAACCTAACCTAACCTAACCTAACCTAACCTAACCTAACCTAACCTAACCTAACCTAACCTAACCTAACCTAACCTAACCTAACCTAACCTAACCTAACCTAACCTAACCTAACCTAACCTAACCTAACCTAACCTAACCTAACCTAACCTAACCTAACCTAACCTAACCTAACCTAACCTAACCTAACCTAACCTAACCTAACCTAACCTAACCTAACCTAACCTAACCTAACCTAACCTAACCTAACCTAACCTAACCTAACCTAACCTAACCTAACCTAACCTAACCTAACCTAACCTAACCTAACCTAACCTAACCTAACCTAACCTAACCTAACCTAACCTAACCTAACCTAACCTAACCTAACCTAACCTAACCTAACCTAACCTAACCTAACCTAACCTAACCTAACCTAACCTAACCTAACCTAACCTAACCTAACCTAACCTAACCTAACCTAACCTAACCTAACCTAACCTAACCTAACCTAACCTAACCTAACCTAACCTAACCTAACCTAACCTAACCTAACCTAACCTAACCTAACCTAACCTAACCTAACCTAACCTAACCTAACCTAACCTAACCTAACCTAACCTAACCTAACCTAACCTAACCTAACCTAACCTAACCTAACCTAACCTAACCTAACCTAACCTAACCTAACCTAACCTAACCTAACCTAACCTAACCTAACCTAACCTAACCTAACCTAACCTAACCTAACCTAACCTAACCTAACCTAACCTAACCTAACCTAACCTAACCTAACCTAACCTAACCTAACCTAACCTAACCTAACCTAACCTAACCTAACCTAACCTAACCTAACCTAACCTAACCTAACCTAACCTAACCTAACCTAACCTAACCTAACCTAACCTAACCTAACCTAACCTAACCTAACCTAACCTAACCTAACCTAACCTAACCTAACCTAACCTAACCTAACCTAACCTAACCTAACCTAACCTAACCTAACCTAACCTAACCTAACCTAACCTAACCTAACCTAACCTAACCTAACCTAACCTAACCTAACCTAACCTAACCTAACCTAACCTAACCTAACCTAACCTAACCTAACCTAACCTAACCTAACCTAACCTAACCTAACCTAACCTAACCTAACCTGAGCGAACCTAACCTGAGCGAACCTAACCTGAGCGAACCTAACCTGAGCGAACCTAACCTGAGCGAACCTAACCTGAGCGAACCTAACCTGAGCGAACCTAACCTGAGCGAACCTAACCTGAGCGAACCTAACCTGAGCGAACCTAACCTGAGCGAACCTAACCTGAGCGAACCTAACCTGAGCGAACCTAACCTGAGCGAACCTAACCTGAGCGAACCTAACCTGAGCGAACCTAACCTGAGCGAACCTAACCTGAGCGAACCTAACCTGAGCGAACCTAACCTGAGCGAACCTAACCTGAGCGAACCTAACCTGAGCGAACCTAACCTGAGCGAACCTAACCTGAGCGAACCTAACCTGAGCGAACCTAACCTGAGCGAACCTAACCTGAGCGAACCTAACCTGAGCGAACCTAACCTGAGCGAACCTAACCTGAGCGAACCTAACCTGAGCGAACCTAACCTGAGCGAACCTAACCTGAGCGAACCTAACCTGAGCGAACCTAACCTGAGCGAACCTAACCTGAGCGAACCTAACCTGAGCGAACCTAACCTGAGCGAACCTAACCTGAGCGAACCTAACCTGAGCGAACCTAACCTGAGCGAACCTTACCTGAGCGAACCTAACCTGAACGAACCTTACCTGAGCGAACCTAACGACATTAATTTTACACACGGCATGGGGTCTAAACTTGAACAAATTATAATTAGTCTTGAAAAAAAATCATAGATGGCAGCATAAGTAACAATTTATGAAATTAACAATCACTTTAAAGACGTTAGACGGCAAATTTTGGATGAGGTGATATTAGTAAAAATCAAAACTTCTTTGTTTGATGCTGATTTATGTATTTTCACTCATAAATTTCGTATTTACAACAAAAAACTTAAATTAAGCCGTTTTCTTCAATTCGAACTCTTAGAATGGTACAGTAGCCATCTGTAAATCATTTTGTCGTCTTTGCAATAGATGGCGTTTTACTCAAGTGATGACAGGTCACTTTCAGCTTGCGTTTAAGTCGTTTCATTAAGGAAAATCAAATAACTTTTTTTTTAAATCTAGTATTTTGCGTAGAAATATAAAAATTGAACACCTCGGAAGAAAACACGTAAAAAAGGAAGAAAAACATCTAGGAGTCTTGCGTAGTATCTAGGCAAGACTCCTAGATGGCGTTGTAAAACTACGGTCTCTGGCAACTAGTGAGTCTCTGATGCTGCCATCTGTTAAAAAAATGGAGGAAGAAAAATAGCCAGACTTACGGTGGTGCCATTTCTTTGTATGGGATTGGGTATCTGTACGTAGTATTATAATATCTGTGCACACGGGTAGGGCTAGTGGCCAGTAAACATAAAAGATATCTATACATATAATAAAATCGTAAACATTCTGTGTCTGTACATTAAATATTTTGGACAAAAAACTACTGGGTGACGCGAGAAATAAGTAATAGAAATTAAAAAACATTTTTTGAAATTTTTGTCTGTTTGTTTGTGGGCGCATCACGTAAAAGCCACTCATTGAATTCAAATCGAATTAATGAAAGATAAGAAGCTTTATTGTGAGTAACATTTAGCGTTTATTTCATCAAAATCGACCAACAGAATCAAAAGATATTCAATTTTAAACATTTTGTTATAAACCTCATAGCGCCACGTGACGCGTCGAGACACGCGTGCTCGGTGGGATTGTTGCGGGGCGGTGTAGCGCTGGGGAAAGCGTATCTATATGAATATAAGCGAGCAGCCTGTCCCTTGCTGTCCTTCCCCAGCGATCCCCTAAGCCGAGGTCCGTACCCCACAGGGGGTGCGTGTAGACGCTTAGTTTATAAGTTATATGCCCTAGGTGGAGGCTTTAATTAATTGAAGCAGTCTGGCTAAGCAGCCGAAAACCTCCGAGATGGGGTAACATGCGAAATGCCAAATATACGACTGCGGGCAGGCGCATGAGGGCAGATGTCTAGAGAGTAAACAGCGGAAATAAATTATAACGCATAGGAACTAGCTGAAATATTGCAGAATGATCTCACAGACGGTGGAACAACATAGAATATTCGAGCGAGTATGGCAAAGCGTAGCGTAGCGTTTTTTTTTTGGGCCTGGCAGGTTTGCGGGAAAGTCCGAAAGGGATACCGGGACCTTGGCAACAGGCAACTGAAGGAACATGGGTGGGTTTTAGTCAATAAAAGTCATTAGATGACTATACCTACCCCAAAAAAAAAAAAACTATTGATTTGGGGAAATCCTGTTTTTAGATGCACCCATATTGGCCCCAAACACGGAATTACAACAAGGAGGGACACCCGCTCATAAAATGTTTAAAATACCAATTGACTTGGAAAATTCAGAAAGCCCAGCTTACAACATTTTTTACGTGATTGCTGCTTAGTAATGACTGCACAATGGCAAACCGTAAGGCGATTAACACACAGCTTCGCGCACCGCCGCGGTAGGCAGTAAAGTGGATCTCATGTCGCATTGGCCTTTAATAGATCCGGTGATACCTAAGGCGATTAACACACGGGACCGCGCACCGCCGCGGTAGGCGGTCTCATGTCGCAATGACCCGCTGATGCCTAATGCCGAGATCCGACGATCCGCGATTTTGCGGACGGACACGCACGGCAGACGACCACAGACCACCCCGCACCGCGCACCGAGGAACTTCCGATGTCTGCGATAGCCCGCACGTACACCTTCCCACGGTGCGTCGTGCGGGCTCATCTGTGTCTGTCCGCAATATGGTGCACCGTCGGATCACGGCATAACACACATACACCGCCCGACCGCGCGGTCGAATTGATAAAGACCGTGGCGGTGCGCGGTGCCGTGTGTAAACCGCCTTGCACACGTACACCGCCCGACCGCGCGGTCCAGTTTGCCACATTTTTACGTGATTACTGCGTAGTAATACGGGTTGACTGTAGAATGGCAAACCGTAAAGCAGTTGAAGCGGTGCGGTGGACAGCATTTTGCGAGGTATTAGACAGGACGATCGGCCCATGAGTGGTGTCGCAATGCTCTTCTGGGGTGATTTTAGACAGAGATTTCCAGTAATACCTCGATTTTTTACACAACATTGGTGACGAAACATCAGAACACGGAAGTTATGTTACCTGAAAATACATGTAATACAGTTCCATCACTGCAGGACCTTATGTCATATGTGTATGGTGACCCAACATCATTGAAAAATCAATCAAATTCATAGCTGTGCCAGTCAGCCAATCGGTGCCAGATATTGCAGCTAATTTACTCTCTGTAAATAAAATTACTCAGAGGGGTTATATATTAGTATTTGATGATAAAGAATGTAAAGCATATACTAAAAATAATATTGAAATTAATGGAAATTGTATTTTTTCAGCTTGTAATATCAATGGTGTGTATAAACTCAATCAGCATCTGCAATCTTTGAAGTGTCCTAAAAATGTGGATGCAGAATCATTTGAAACTTCATTAGTCACAACTTCATGTAATGATATTGATTTGTGGCATAAGCGATTGGGACACCTCAGTTATAAAGGTATGTTGTTATTACGTGATGGTCTTGCAGATGGAATTTCGTTTGATGATAAAGCTTTAAAGCCATGTGTTCCTTGCATTGAGGGGAAACAGAAAACTAAAACATTTCCAAAAGGTGTATCGAGAAGAGCAACATCTAAATTAGATTTAATACACTCTGATTTATGTGGTCCTATGCCTATCCTTTCATGGGGAAATTCGAAATATATATTGACATTAACTGATGATTTCACTCGGAAATCTTTTGTTTATTTACTTAAGACTAAGTCACAAAATGAGATTCATTCAAAATTTGTTGAATTTAAAACATTAGTAGAAAATCAAACAGGGTTAAAAATTAAACGAATCAGAACAGATAATGGTTCTGAATACTGTAATAACATGATGAAAGATTTTTCTCTGCTAATGGTATAATTCATGAGACTACTATTCCTTACTCTCCTCAACAAAATGGGGTATCAGAACGCTTAAACCGGACTCTTATTGAAAAGGCTCGAACAATGCTTCGTGATTCTGGTTTAGATCAGCGTTACTGGGGTGAAGCAGTATCAACTGCTGTTTACTTGAAAAATGTAAGTCCTACAACTGCTTTGAAAAATGCCACCCCAGAACAAATGTGGTCAGGTACCAAAATAGATTTAAGTAATCTTAGGGTTTTTGGATGTCAAGTTTATGCGTTAACTCCAGATATAAATCGTAATAAACTTGATGCTAAGTCTAAACCATATATCATGTTAGGTTATTGTGATCACTCCAAAGGCTATAGATTAGCTGATCCATTACAGCCAGGTAAAATGATTAAAGCTAGAAATGTAGTTTTTCTAGAAAATATTTCTGGTAATACTTCTGTAACTCAGAATCCTAATATAATCAGTCCATTATATTCTGATCATGGATCTGAGTCTAATAAGAATCCTCGTATTGCAGTCAATTCATTGTATCCTAGTCAAATATTAGAGTCTAATCTTGTTGAGACTCAAAATACTCATTTAGAACCTATTGTCACTCATGATTGTGATTCATCAGATGAAGAAGACTTATTAGTGGAATCTTTGGATAATAATCAAGATGTTTCAAATATAAGTGATAGTCTAGAAAATGATAGAATGGAAAATATACAGCAAAATATTTCTAATAGAAATGAGTTCACTGAACCACTGTCAAGACCTGTAAGAAATCGTCAACCACCTGTATGGTTAAACGATTATGTTAGTAATTTTGATAATAGTGACATTTCAATGCTGGTCACTGAACCTAAAACATATGCTGAAGCAATGTCTTCTAAGTATTATCTTGATTGGAAATCTGCCATAGATAATGAATATGATTCATTAATACAAAAGCATGTATGGGAGTTAGTTGATACGCCAATAGATAAAAATATTATTCAATGTAAATGGGTTTACAAAGAAAAACGAGATGCTTCTGGTAATTTTGAAAGATATAAAGCTAGATTGGTAGCTCGAGGATTTACACAAGTGCAAGGTATCGACTATTATAAGACTTTTTCATCTGTAGTGCGACACTCAACATTAAGATTACTTTTTTCGATTGCAGTAGATAGAGATATGGACATTGACCATGTGGATGTTAGTACTGCGTTTCTTAATGGGGAATTAGAGGAGATAATATATATGGAACAACCTCCTGGTTATGTAAAGGATAAGACTAAAGTTTGTTTATTAAAAAAGGGCTTATATGGGTTAAAACAAGCTAGTAGAAGTTGGAATTTAAAAGTTAATGAGGTCTTACAGAAAATAGGTTATAAAAGGTCAAAATGTGAACCATGTGTTTACTCAAAAATAAATAGTGAATGCACTGTAATAGTAGCTCTTTATGTTGATGATTTTTTCATTTTTAGTGCTAATAACTCTGAAAAACAGAAACTGTTAAATACTCTAAAACAAATTTTTGATATAAAGGAGTTAGGTGAAGTTAAGAGTTGTTTAGGAATGAAAGTTGAAAGAGATAGAAAGAATGGTTTATTGAAATTGTCCCAAGAAGAATATGTAAAAAACTTGTTAACACGATTTGGCATGACACAATGTAAATCAGTTTCCACTCGAATGCAAGTGAATGTTGTATTGGAAAAATCAGACAAATGTGATACTAAATATCCTTATCAAGAATTGATTGGTGGGTTGATGTATTTGTCAGTATGTACCCGTCCAGACATTTCATTTGCATGTAGTAAGTTAGGACAGTATAATAATTGTTACACTGAGATACATTGGCAAGCAGCAAAACGGGTACTAAGGTATCTTGCTGGGACATCTAATTATGGGTTGCAATTTAAGAAAGGAAATAAGAAATTAGAAATATTTGCTGATGCTGATTGGGGAAATGATATAGATGATAGAAAATCATTTAGTGGTTTAGTAGTTAAGTATGGAGAATGTCTCATTAATTGGGAAGCACGCAAACAGCAATCAGTGGCATATTCAGTGGCATAAACTTCAAGTCGTTTGTGGTGCGGGTTCCAACTCAGTACCTAGAATCCTTCATGAAAGAAGAGTTTTGGCCGAAAGGTGTGGCGTACCGACGTTTTCGTGGAAGGTTACGCAACACCACGCAGCGCAACACGACGCCGAAGTCATCACTTCGTGTACAATAATTTTAAGTTATTTTAATAAAGATATGTATGTTTAGGTTAAGGTATTTATCTATGGGCCTGAGTCGCCTGAAATAAATGAATAAAATAAAATAAAATAAAATAAAATAAAATAAAATAAAATAAAATAAAATATTCCAGCACTGAAGCTGAGTATTATAGTATAGGAGAAGCAGTAAAAGAAAGTAAATATTTGCGTAATTTTTTTGTTGATATATTTGATTACTGTTTGCCTGCAATCACTGTTTACAATGATAATTTAAGTGCTCATAATATTGTTGAGAATAATTTATGTCATCGAAGGACTAAGCATATTGATATCCGTCATCATTTTATTCAAAATGCTGTTAATGATAATTCTATTGTAATAGTTTATAAGCCCACAGCAGATATGATTGCGGATATACTAACAAGACCTCTTCAAAAGTGTAAACATAATCTGTTTGTTGAAAGTCTTGGTTTAGTTTAAATACATCATATTTTATTGTAATAAACAAAGAGTGTACCTAGTTTGTAAAATTATTTTAATGCGTATATAATTGAGTAAGGGGGAGTGTTAAAATTGTCTTGGGCAAATAGGCAAGGTACTCAATTATAAATCTATGATTGTTTTTTCTTATGTCATTTGATGATGTCTGTGGTTTCCCCCCTTCTTGTCGATTGTCTCTGTAAAGATGTCTGTTGTTCGTGTGCTTCTGAATATTTTAATAAAAATATAAGTAATACAAGCATATTTGGCCATTTATTGAAACCTTTAACAGTTATTATCTTCAAAACATAAACGACTGATAAAGTGTTGCAGTAGATAAATGTATTTTTATATTCTTCGGGATATTAAAACAAATGAGGAAACCTGACGTAATGTTGTATATTACTACTACTACGTACGTACTATGAATATTGTTTTAATTATAATGAACTAGCTTCCGCCCGCGGCTTGCCGAGTTCGTGGCACTGCCCTGGACTGGTTTACCTCATACGACTAAACGCAACGACTGTTAAAGATCCACGAATAACAGCTGGGACCAATGGCTTAACGTACTTTCCAAGGCACTGAGGAGTCTCGGTGTGTAAAGATGGTCACCCACCCAGGAACCAACCCCGGAAAGTGTAGCATAACCTGTTGGATCGACCGGTACGGCAGTTATTACTTAGCCATGGGCTTAACTTAACTTAGCAAAACTTAAAGAACATGTTGCGTTTTATAATAACAGGCCGAGATAGATATTATTTATAAGTCCACGCGGACGAAGTGGCGGGCACAGCTAGTAATAAAATAAAATAATTCGTAAGGGATGGTGGGCGAGAGTGGTCCCAGCACGGCCAGCCACTAAAGTAAAGCCTGAGTAAAGGGAGAAGTAATGTCTTCAAAACTACAGTGGTTTTATCTTTGGGCGTCGTGGGACCAGCTCCCATATATTCTTGCCCACCATCCTTTAAACTTTTAAACAAACTAAATAACAAAAACATAACCAAAATTGAGGTCACTCTGTGTACAAGATTCATTCATAAAGCTACCTACCAGCTGGCTTACATTATATCGGTAGGTACGATGCTTTGTCGGCATAATTTCTAAGAAATTGCGCGGCTTTCCTCTATTCGCCTACCATATGATCCGTGACCCTTAAGTACAGGTGACCTTTAAGTACAGGTGACCTTTAAGTACAGGTTGCTCCAGGATGGTTATTTAAACAATTGTAAATAAATCAATAAATAATAATGTCTAGTGAAATTCTAATATTTTCATAAAACGAATACGCGAAAACGTATACGTGTGTTAAATTAATGTCGCCATTGTAGCGGCACGTTGTATATAAGTGGATTAAGAAAAGCGGTTGCCCAAGGACGCCGCAACTCACTTCCAAAAAACACAAAAAAGTAAAAAATTAAGTACTTTTATTTCGGAAGACGCAGTCGGTGGCAAAAAACGAAAATTGAAAACCAAAGAGTGAGATTTTGTGTTTTTTTTGGAAGTTGGTTGTTATTTTTTTTGTGCAAAATGAGTGAGCGCTGTAATGACACCGGCCTCGGCAGTTGCGTCGAGCTCGAGCGACGAGTATTTCTCCCCGCCCACGACGCCACCACCTGCTCGTCAACGGGGAGGATGCTGGCCGCCGGACGGTTTAGGACCTCGAGGCCCACCGGCCTCTGATAGGGTCCCAGCTCCCGGCGGAAGTGTGCAGCGCATGAGATGGACACGATCCATTAATGAGAACGTCATGCGCTCATACTATGGGGCTACAGAGGGAGGAAGCCACCTGACCGCGTACCGTGTTCGGATGCTCTCTCTGTTTGATGATACTGTACTTGATCGCCTGTGAAACGAAATGCAGAGTGGCCATGTCATCGCTCCCCCGTCGCAGACTGTTATGGTACCACTACCGGTCACTACCAGTCAAGCCGACGACGCGATTGATGACAGGGCTACAAACGTAAGTACCCAGTGCAATGATGAATTGAGGAGTGCTTTGGAGGGTGCGATTCGGGAATATCGATTCATGCCGCCCGAACTTAGGCCACGCTTACCTCGTTTGCCCATGCATAACATAGGGCGCTGGTGGCGGCTCTGGATTCGCAGTTGTCAAGCTATTTTGACGACTGCGAAGACCTCACCGATACTCACTCGATTCTGTACTGTGCGGCTGTAGCGGCATGTCGTGTAGCTCACGTCAAATTTGATAATGAATCTAGAGCTACACGACCGAAATCAGCCATACCAGCTTGGCAGTGCAGAATTCAACGACGTATTGGTGGGGCCAGAGCGCTCATCGGCAAACTAATCTGCTTCAGGGAGGGCAATACTCGCCCTAGAGTGATGCGCTTTGTGAGGCGGGCGTTCTCAGGCACTGATATCAGTCCTGAGGACTATATAACCCGTGTCGCAGAGCGCATAGACTTCCTAAAGCAGAAAGTGTATGCCTGGGCAAACCGTATTTGTATAAGGTATAAGCGGCGAGTAGACTGATTGGAACTGCGCCGGGCATTCTGGACGCTTCAGTTGTAGTTGTGGAGGTCACTCCGGATAATGTTTTAAACTAGTAAGTAAGACAACAGAAGTTACCCCTTCAAATAAACAATTATTATTATTAGAGAATAATAAAAAGGTATCTTCTGGCAATATTATACACAAAAATAAGAAATCAAAGGGGGGGCAACATACGTTAAAATTATTCAATCAAAATATCCAAGGTTGCTCTTCCAAATTACTGGAAATAGAATTGTTTTTAGAAAATACCAAGTTTGATGTCATTTGTTTAACAGAACATTGGTTAAAAGACCATCAAGTAAAGTCAATTAATTATGAAAATTATTGTGTAGTTAGCCATTTCAGTCGAAAATGTATGATACATGGCGGTTCATTAATATTAGTAAAAAATTCTATTAAATCAAAAGAACGGAAAGACATCATTGGACTGTTTGTTGAACACACCATTGAATTGTCCTGTGTTGAGCTTGATAAGCATGTTATAGTATGCGTATATAGACCTCCAAGCTACCAGAATCTACCTATATTTGATTCTGTAATGGAAGAGGTGCTAAAGAAACTTAGTGCTAATAGTAAGTCAATAATCATATGTGGTGATTTTAACATTAATTTATTAGAAAATAACTCGAATACTGTCCGATTATTAAGTCTTTTTAGGTCATTTGATTTGTCAAATGTTTTTATTGAACCAACCCGAGTGACAGCTTCTTCTGCCACTTGTATAGATAATATTTTTTGTAATTGTGATTACTTACATAAAGAAATTGTAAATAAATTGCCATCTGATCACAGTGGACAAACAATAACATTTTGCGCCTACATACCTTTACAAAAAATTCAAATAAGGTTTAGGCCAATTACATGTAAAAACTTAGAAAAATTAAATAATTCGTTGGCCAGTAAATTATGTGTTCAGAGTTTTAATAACGTATGTGACCCAAATGAGTTCTACGCCGATTTCTTTTCACTCATAAACAAACACTTTAATGAAACTTTTCCACTAAAGACTAAAACTATTTACACAAAGTTCTTATTTAGTGATTGGGCTACTCCAGGTATTCGTAAAAGCAGGGAAAATCTTTTTGAACTTTATGGCCTAAAGCAACATATGAATAATACAACCTTTCATCAGTATGTTGCAAAATATTCTAAAACTTTTAAAAATGTGTGCAAAGTAGCTAAAGCTCTTTACATTAGCAATAAAATAAAATCAGCTGATGACAAAATAAAAACTACCTGGCAAATAATAAATAATGAAACAGGTAGGAAAAAACAGCGTAGTACTGAATTTAATTTAGAGACTGCACATGGCCCAATCAACTAAAATGTAGAAATAGCTCAGGAATTTGAAAACTTTTTTGGAAATATTCCAGTTAAAACTACTGAAGCTCTAAATTCCTCACCCGCGCTTTCTGCTGCCTTACTTAGAAAGAATGTAAAGGCATGCCCTTTGGAGTTTAGGTTTCAGCATACAAACCCCCAAGCGGTTATAAAAAGCTTTTAAAGATCTTAAAATTAAATCAACAGAAGATCTATGGGGAATGTCTGTAAAAGTCTGTAGATCTATCATCGAAACCATTGCGCCCTATTTAGCTTTCATATTTAACACCAGTGTAGATCAAGGAGTCTTTCCGGATCTCATGAAACACAGTAAAGTAGTTCCTTTGTTCAAATCCGGTGATAGTAAGGAACCCAACAATTATAGGCCTGTGTCAATTCTGCCAGTTCTCAGTAAGGTGTTTGAAAAGTTGATGCTCAATCAAATGTTACGTCACTTTAATAAAAATTCCATCTTTCATGAACATCAGTACGGTTTCACCAAAGGGCGTTGTACTACTGACGCCGGTGTCACCCTCATAAAGAACATTTTTAACGCCTGGGAGGAAGCACAAGATGCCATTGGAATCTTTTGCGACCTCTCGAAGGCGTTCGATTGCGTCGACCATGATACACTTCTGTTGAAACTAGAGCACTATGGGGTTAGGAATACAGCTCTTGATTTACTAAGATCATATCTGAAAGAAAGAAAAGTTAAAGTTCAAGTAAACGGCGTAAACTCATTGGGGTCTGAAATGGCAATGGGCGTTCCTCAAGGCTCGATATTAGGTCCATTCCTCTTTTTAGTTTATATTAATGATTTACCCCAATTACTTCTAAATCAACCGAAGATGGTGTTATTTGCAGATGACACATCATTGATTTTTAAAATAAATCGACGTTCACAAAATCTTGACGACGTGAATAGCTCTATTCTTCAGGTACAAGATTACGGTAAATAATTTGGTACTAAATGAAAAAAAAACCAAATGCATTCGATTTAAATTACCTAATGTTAGAAGTAGCGAATGTGACATCATATTGAATGGAGAAAAACTGGGGTTTATTAATCAAACAGTTTTCTTGGGAATCACGCTAGACGAGAAATTACAATGGGGACCTCATATAAAATCTCTTGCGGGGCGGTTAAGCTCGGCCGCTTATGCTGTTAGAAAGATAAGACAGTTAACAGATGTAGAAACCGCGCGTTTGGTCTATTTCAGTTACTTCCACAGCATTATGTCGTATGGCATTTTACTGTGGGGTCGGGCTGCTGATATTGAATCCATTTTTATTTTGCAAAAAAGAGCTGTCAGAGCCATTTATAATCTATGTCACCGCGAATCTCTCAGGGAACTATTTAAATCAAATCAAATCAAATCAAATAATTTATTTGCTTGAATATGGGTACATGAGGTGATACATACAACAAAGTTCTTTAACCGTATTCTACCTAAACAGGTGTGCAAATATCTTTTATAATTATTTAGTACATTATTCGTTAATTTAAAGAATATTAATATTAGATTATTTATGAAATTTACTAATTACAAATATAATTCTATTACTAACCCATACAAAAAAAAAAAAAAAAATACAAAAAAAATAATAATTACATTTGTCATTTAAATAATAATTAACTTTATAATAAGCTTTATTGACTAGTTATATCTTTGATTTATTTTCAAAAAGCTATGTAAATGAAAGTACAATTAATATCCACGTTACTACATTTAAATTAGTTTGAAATTATTATTATTATTTTTAAACAATATCAGTTTTTTTTTTTTTTAATTTATTTATTATTATTATTTATGAATTAAATGTCAAATTTACTAATTAAGTACTTATATAATGTCAAATGCTTATAAATTAAAAAGTCACTAAACACACAAAGTATTGATAAAAAAAAATAAAAAATAAAAAATTATGTCATTTATAATTTAAAAATTCGGTAACTGAATAGAAACAGTTGTCCAAAAGCCAGGCAAATATTGTTTTCCTGAATTTATTAGTGGGCAGCACTCGTAGGCGGGGGGGTAAATTGTTGAAAATTTTAATTGCCATACAATTAGAATTCCTGCTATACAAATGTAGTCTCTGCCTAGGTGCAACTAATTTATTCGGACTTCTGCTATTAACTCTTTTGGAATTGTGTTCATACAATGGGAACATGTGCGAGTACTTTTTTATAAATACACAAATTTCAAAAATGTAAAGGCAAGGAAGTGGAAGGATTTTTAGTGCTTTAAATAATGGCTTACAATGCTCCAAATATTCTGCTCCATACACAGCTCTGACACATTTTTTTTGTGCAATGAATGCTCTGTTCACGTCTACTGAATTACCCCATATCACTAGGCCGTAACGCAGCACTGACGAAACATAGCCGTGATATGCATTAAGGGCTGTTTCTTTACTGGCTATGCGTCTCAGTTTTCGAAGAGCAAACACAAATTTGTCAAGTTGAGTGCAGACTTTTTGTACATGTTCCTTCCAATTTAAATTTTTATCAATTACTATCCCCAAGAATATGGTTGATGGTACTGGTTCCAAAATTGAATTATTGTAGTGTATTTGAGGTGGTTTGACTAAAGAATTGTATGTTTGGAATTGTACTAATTTTGTTTTTTCAATGTTTACACGTAAATTATTGGATTCCAGCCATTTCATTGCTTGTAGTATTTCATTGTTAGTGTCACTTTCTAGGGCATTCCTATTTGAAGTTTTTATTGTCAGAGTAGTGTCATCAGCAAATAGTGTACAATTATGTTGTAGGCTCTTGCAAAGGTCATTTATATATATTATGAACAATGGAGGCCCTAATACGCTTCCCTGAGGAACACCACAACTATTAATTTTTAACTCTGAACTATATGTTTTTATTGTGTTATTGTAAATTTTTGATACTACTGTTCTTTGCTGTCGACTCGATAAATAACTTTTAAACCAGTCATGCGCCAAGCCTCTTATGCCGTATTTCTCCATTTTGCAAAGTAAGCGAGTATGCGGGACAAAATCAAATGCTTTGCTCATATCTAAAAATACTGATAATACCGACATTTTGTTATTGAGGGCTTCGGATATCAGTTTGACCAAAGTAAAAGATTAATATCATGACGGTACCTTGCCAATTCATTTATGAGAATATTATGTATGTAAGAAAAAACTTAAATCTTTTTAATAAAAGATAGACATAATTTTAATACTAGAAATAAAGATAAAATAGATCAACCATTTTTCAGATTAGCTAAAGTACAAACATCTTTTATGGGGTACTGCGTTAAATGCTATAACAAAACGACTATTTGTGACATCATGACGACTATTTGTAATGGATTGACTATCATGTATAATTTATATTTTTAAAGATATGATCTAATTGTTTAAATATTATGACACTATATTATAATTTGCATGCTAACATAAGCTGAATATGGTGAAACCGTACCTGTGTAACACCTTTGTAAACCCATATTATGCGAATAAACTTGATTGATTGATTGATTGATTGAAAATACCTTGTGATATATTGCAATTAAATGAAAGAAAATTTAAAACTCATATAAAAAGTACACTTTGTAAACAAGCTTATTACAAATTAGAGGATTATATCCAAGATAAGAATGCTTGGAAACATGCTGGTCTTGCTCCATAGGACGATTTAGTGTCTGGACAAAATCAAACTGATAGCTAATTTAGTTTTTTATTTTTTATTTATTAGTTGTATGTCATAGACTTTTACACTCTGTCATTACTTAAACTCACGCACTGACTTATTAGTACTACTTGTAACAATGTTAGGACTATTGTAATATCGTATACTTTTACAATCTTTGTAAATATGTGAGCACCATGTATCTGGTAATTAATTTATTCATTATTACTCCATTTATAATTCTTTTTAACTTTTGTGGTACAGTAATCTTATGGTAGGTGCATCGTCTTCACATATAATTATATAATTAATGTATACAAAATATTGTAAAACATTTTTAAAAGAGTAACGGTGGAGTTTCTTGCCCATTCTTCTCCATACGAAAACTACCTTTTGGAAGGGGCAACTAGAATCAATTCTATTTCTTTGTTTGACGTTCAAAAGTGCCATATATGTGCCTATTTGAAATAAATTATTTGCCTTTGACTTTGACTTTGACTTTGAAGTAGAATTGAGTAAACTTCGGCACGAACTACACAATGGTTTTTACAAAGAAAGGTAGATATCAAAATGCGTTCAACAAATAAGTGGCTCGAGCCCGCGCTGACGCGGGCGCAAGCAAGAGTGACCCGTACGTCGCGGTACAAGTACGCGCAAGCGAGTGGTAATAGCGCACGCTGCAGTAAATAATAACGCTCAACTTGTTGTTCGACTAATCTGTTGTGACTCATACGGTACGTAAAGCATAAGTGTAAATTAGGAGGTAATTTAAACTTGGATATGGTTCTCAAACTGTTTACATGTTTTGTTAATAGATATGAGATAATTATTGCTGGTGATTTTTGATTTTTAAAAGATCTTTGTCGCATTTTATAAAAAATGTAGGTGCAGTGTCCGATCTTTTTGCCATGATCTTGCAGTGTTTCACCCAAATGTACTTGAAATTATTTTCTTTTGCAAGGGCTCTTGCCTTGCTTAAAAGTGACTTATTATTCGGAGTCAAGTGGTCGTTGACGTAGAAGTTTGTAGACGTAGAAAATCCCAAGTTAGATAAGTTGAGCTGTTTACTTTTACGCGACGAGGCTACAAACTCCTCCTTGGTATAGCGACTGTTGAAAGCAACCACAATCGGCTTATCTGCATTGGGGATACGAGTAGGTATACGCGCTATATAACTTATGTCTTCCTTTCTTACCGTAATGTTGCATATAGGTTACCGATTTTCTGTGCAACTTCGTACAAATTCTCGTTTTTCTTCTGCGGTATGCCTTTGATCTCGGCATTGTTAGCTCGAGCCCATTGGTCTCTGTCTCGCGACTCCCGGTTTATTCTGTCAATATGATCCTGAAGAATCGGTATTTGACCCGCCATCCTCTCAAGCTCAGTCACCTTAGTCTCGATAGTGTTTACCTTTTCGGAGAAGCCGTTTATGATGTCGTGTGCCATTTCGATGGAGTCCTTGAGTCCGGACAGCTCTGATTTGATGGATTTCACGTCTGCAACCAACGTAGCCAGTGGAGCCAGGTCGAAGGCGATCTTGTTGAGCTGCTCCTGCATTTTGTCTAGCTGGCTGGGCTGGGGTGATACTGCCAGAGGAGAAGGAGTTGAGCCTGACTTACATTTCGGGCAACGCCAAGCACTCTTCCTAGTGTCACCGAGTCTTCGGTATCCGGTTTCCGTGACTCCGGCACACTGATAGTCATAGTGTTGTTTGCAGCCACTACAGACAGGGCCGTCGGTATGCTCAGAACTACAACTAGCGCAGGTAAACATGATCCGAAAAGTTTGAGTAACACTGGAATTTCTCTTTAGACGAGCAAGCGTGCGCTCACGGTAGGGGCCTGACGGCGAATGCGTGAAACTATGTTGTGGTCGGCTTCCAGTCTAACCGGATGCAGCTGAATACCAGTATTTTACATGGAGCGACTGCCTATCTGAACTAACCGAGTAACTGGGTAAATCGATACCCCTTGGTAAGACTGGTTGTCAGACTTTCGGGCTTCTGACGACCCGTAACGACTGTTAAAGATCCACGAATAACAGCTGGGACCAATGGCTTAACGTACTTTCCAAGGCACTGAGGAGTCTCGGTGTGTAAAGATGGTCACCCACCCAGGAACCAACCCCGGAAAGTGTAGCATAACTTGTTGGATCGACCGGTACGGCAGTTATTACTTAGCCACGGGCTTAACTTAACTTAACTTAGCAAAACTTAAAGAACATGTTGCGTTTTATAATAACAGGCCGAGATAGATATTATTTATAAGTCCACGCGGACGAAGTGGCGGGCACAGCTAGTATAAAAATAAATGACCGAGTACCTAACAACAAAAAAAAAGGTTATTTTCATATAGTCACGGACTCTTTGAACGACGAATGTGACATGGAAAGGGAACGCAGAGCGCTGACAGTCAGGGCTAATATGCTGGCCCGCAAGTTTGCCCGTTGCACAAAAGAGGTAAAGATTTTGTTATTTAAATCCTTTTGTCAGACGTTTTACTCCAGCAGCTTGTGGACAGCATATACACAAAGGGCTGTCAATACTCTGCGGGTCCAATACAACAACGCATTCAGGATGCTGCTGAGGCTCCCTCCGTTTTGCAGCGCGTCCACAATGTTCATGGAGGCACGCACTGATGGTTTCGCAGCTATCATGCGCAAGAAAGCGGCGTCACTGCTGCACAGAGTGCGTGTGATTAATAACAGCATCCTGGGTATGATAGCGGACAGGTATGACTGTCCGTTTTTTAAACACTGTATGCGTTTGTGTATAAACTAACATAGGTTTTAAGCACTATGTTTAACTAACAAAATGGATCTTGTTGTCTGAAGTATTAAATAAATAATAATAATATTAATTAAAGCATGTAAAGCGAGGGGAGATTGTGGAATCCGTGGGAACCCAACTCTCGGATTCCATATACCTAAGAGCCCTCTCCGCATCCGAAACCTATAAGTATTTGGGTATGTCGGAAGCGTTAGGCATCAATGTTACTGACATGAAGCAATCGTTGAAAGAGCGCTTCTTTGGCCGCCTGAAGAAAGTATTTAATAGTCTTCTTTCAGGCGGAAACAAGGTGCGCGCTTTCAACGGTTGGGTCATGCCGGTTCTGATGTACTCTTTCGGCATACTCAAATGGACTCAGACCGAACTTGACGCCCTGGATAGGAGGGTCCGTACGCTGCTGACTGCATACCGAATGCATCACCCACGGTCATCGGTCATGAGACTGTATATCCCGCGAAAGTGTGGAGGTCGAGGCTTTTTAAACGCTAAGACCCTCCAAAATCGCGAGATATGCAGTCTCAGGGAATACTTTCTAGAAGCCGACGTGGGAATGCATCGAGATGTGGTCGCGGTGGACAAGGGCCTCACCCCGCTCTCCTTGGCGAAAGAGAACTGGCGCAAGCCTGTAGTGCTTGACACTAACGATCGCAAGGAGGTATGGCAGAGTAAGGAGCTTCACGGACGCTTTTTCCGGGCCCTGCATGGACCCGATGTAGATTTATTAGCGTCCGTAGCCTGGCTGCGTTTCGGTGACCTCTTTGGGGAAACCGAAGGTTTTGTTTGTGCAATTATGGATGAAGTTATCATGACGAACAATTACCGGAGATTTATTGTGAAGGACGGCACGGTTGACATCTGTCGGGCATGCCACCGACCGGGAGAATCAATCCGTCACATTATCTCCGGGTGTTCTCATCTAGCTAACGGAGAGTACTTGCATAGACACAATCTTGTAGCCAGGATTATCCATCAGCAACTTGCTCTAAAATACAGCCTAGTGGAATCGGAAGTGCCGTACTACATGTACGGTGAAACCATACACTATTGACGACTAAGCATTTTTACGTTACCTCATTAATGAATATTAATTGAGCAAGTAGTACTCGATTAGCGGTCATCGCGTGTGCTCCCTCGCTCCTTTATATTATATCCTTTGGTCCGTTAAATACATTTATTGTACCTTAAAACGCAGCAGTATCATTGACTATCTTACAACCTTCTACATGGTCCTTCGAGCTATCGGGCGGGACCTCGCGAGTTATAGTATTCGTTCATTCTTTGGGGAGTTACGGGTATTTAGAATCTTGTGAGTAATCTCGTTCGGAAATCAGCATATCGGATAACAGTGATACGTGTGAACTGGGTGGACATAGTTTCGCAACCGCAGAACTTGAGCAAAGTAGTTTCAACAAAACCCTATAGCAGCACAGGGTGGAATTGCAATACTTAGAGTACACGAGCAACCTTCCTGAACATCCCGAGCAACGGAAAAACAGCGCTTCAAGCACAAAGCAATCAGCATCCGGAGTAACAAGCAGCAAATCGGTATTTACAGCAGCAGGACGACAGTGTCCAGATATAGCAGAGCATCAGCATTCCGAGTGGGACAGCAGCAAACCAGCGGCAGTCAAAAGCCAGTATTGTTCAAGTAAGATCTTTCCTTTTTTACTTCAAAAACTAACTAGCAGCAAAATGGAGGATCTTTACTATCAACAAATTGAACTTAGCGAATTAATCCGGAAAATACCGATAAATATAAAAAAGGATAGCATCGATAGGAAATCTGACGATTATTTCAAAAGGCGATTAGAGATGTTGGAAAAGTATTGGTCAGACTATCAGAACAATCATTTAGGTATGTGTGAATACGGGGTCAAGGAGCATACGTACTTTACAAACTCCGAGCATGAACAGGTTAGCAAGCATTATACAGCCGCCAAAACTCTAATCAGCGAACAACGCCTGCAGTTATCTAGTAAGCTAACACCTTTAAGAACCGTTAGGAGTACTCCAGCGATCCAAGAGGAGAAAAAAGAAGCCGAACAAGAAGCAGGGCCATCGGGTTATGAGCAACCAAGAAAAGTGAGCAGTTTACGTACCATGGAATCAAGAGGGTCAGCTAGCAAATTGGATGACCAGATACGTAAGCAAGCAGCTAATTTCAAAGCGTTCAAGAGATCAGCGGGTTTTATCGACCTAGACTCCATGTCAGAAAAATGGGAAATGGAGGACGCACTACGAACTCTACAAGCGCGCTGGTCACAAATCGACTCACTGCATTGGGAGATCGATAGCGAGATAGGTGGAGAGGACGATGACTACGAGGCAGTCTATACACAGCATGAGCGAGCATATATTCATTTGAAGAGAATGATCAACAAAAAGCTTTGGAGTGTATCACATAGAGAGCACTCCACACCCAAAATGGACATCCCTGTATTTTCCGGAAATTATCAGCATTGGACGTCATTCAAAGACCTCTTTACCGAAGCTATTCACAGCAATCCAACCTTGTCGCAAGCGCAAAAAATGCAATTTTTGAAAGGAAAGGTCAAGGGTGAGGCAGAAAGACTCATTCAGCATCTTCCGATAAGTTCCAGTAACTATGATACATGTTGGGAAATCTTAAATCATCGGTATAACAATAAAAAGCTCATCTTTACATCCATCATAAATACTATGTTAGGTTTATCAAACATGCAACATCAAACAGTAGGTCATATTAAAAAACTGCATGACGTAGCGCAAGAAAGCTTACATGCTATACGGAACTTAGGGATTGATATAAGCACCTGGGATCCGCTTCTCGTGCATTTATTGGCACAGAAGCTTGATAGCGAAACCTACGGAGACTACATAGACTCCCTTAAAAATTCCAGAGATCTACCGGTTTTGCAAGATTTCTTGGACTACTTAGAAAGTAAATTTACGAGCCTGGAAACATCCCGCAGGAAGCTAGATCAAGCATCACCGAAATCAAACAATCATACAAATAACGATTTTCCTGAAAATCAAAAAGCAAGACGATACAACTTTGCTAATAAATTTAACAAGCCGCATTCAAAAGCATTACACGTGTCAACGAGCAAATGTCAATTTTGCGGTCAACAACATGCCATGTTCAATTGCGAAAAATTTTTGCAGTTGCCTAATGAAGCAAAATTGAAAACAGCCGCAAAACTGAAATTATGCCAAAATTGTTTATTTGATCACAATGGCAAGCAATGCATTTCCGTTAGGCGATGTCGCAAATGTGACGGAAATCACCACTCCGTTTTACATGACGCCTGCTCAAAAAGTATATCGCAATCGAATAGCGTTGCAACAACAACAGCTGACCCTAATCCACAAGAAGCTGTCGCAATGACTGTGCATGTGTCACAAAATGATCCAGGAACGAATGAAGTTTTGTTAGCAACAGCCTTGATTAAAGTTACAGCGATCGATGGATCTTATCATGTCTTAAGGGCTCTTATTGACCCTGGATCACAAGTTTCTCTGATCAGAGAAAGTGCAGCGAAGAAGTTAGGATTACGAAGATCTAAATTCAACGGATTGGTATTCGGAGTAGGGGAAGTCAAAAACAACTGTAACGGTGTGGTCACACTAAGTTGCTTCTCTACACATAATGACTTTTCGTTCAACACCGACGTACTTATCATGAAAAACCTACTAAAAGATATCCCGTACAAATCCTTTGACACATCGAAGTGGTCTTACATAGAAAATCTTAAATTAGCTGATCCATATTTTAACCATAGCCGTCCAGTGGACTTATTACTAAGCGCTCAAGTTAATGGCTTGATATTATTAGGAGGATTGATCAAAGGAGAGAGTTTATCGCAACCTGTGTTACAAGAAACACAGCTTGGGTGGATCATATACGGCGGTGGTCAAATGTCATCACTTCAATGCAACGTCGTCATGAATAATATTCACGATATTCAGCAGTTTTGGGAGATCGAGGATATAAGCGAAGATACAAACTTAACGTTGGAAGATCAAGAATGTGTCAACTTCTATTCATCTACAACAAAACGTCGCGAGGACGGGCGGTACGAAGTAAGATTGCCATTAAAAGCTGATATAAATGAAAAACTTGGTTCATCGAAAGAGATGGCCATAGCGCAGTTCCAAAATATGGAACGAAAATTTAGCAAACAACCCATTGTAGCAGAACAATACAAAGCATTCATTAGTGAGTACATTGCCTTAGGACATATGGTACTTAGTAACAGCAAAAATAGCAAACAAGCACTATCATGTTACTTACCGCACCATTCCGTGCAACGAGCAGAATCAGCAACTACGAAGCTACGGGTAGTGTTTAACGCGTCGGCAAGGACGTCAAGCGGATATAGTGTGAATGACCTGATGAATAAAGGTCCAAATTTACAACAGGACCTACAAGAACTGATTTTGAAGTGGCGTCAATACCGTTTTGCTTATACATCGGATATCGAGAAGATGTACAGGCAGATATTGGTGAGTGAAGAAGATCAGCAATATCAGCAAATAGTATGGAGGTACGCATCAGATCAACCTCTGCAAACGTACAAACTTAATACCGTCACTTACGGAACTAAATCAGCACCATTTCTAGCAATGATGACTCTGAAACGTCTAGCCTCGGATGAACGAAGAAACTATCCGGAAGCTGCGAAGATATTAGAAGAGTCATTTTATATGGATGACCTGGTCCATGGATCACACACCATCGAAAAAGGAAAGCAACTTATCGATGATCTCAACAGATTATTAAAATTAGGAGGATTTACACTAAGAAAATGGTCTGCAAATCATTCAGAACTCCTTCAAAATATAGAAAAAAGCAGCAGCAACAACGGCGATATAATTTTTAACTTTAAATCAGAAAGTACAGCAAAAACATTGGGTCTTCGTTGGAATTCTGATAATGACATGTTTACTTTCAAATACAGCATAGCTAAAACAAACGCAAAAGTAACGAAACGGCTACTTTTATCGGAAATATCAAAAGTATTCGACCCGTTGGGATGGTTGTCACCACTCACAACAAAGCTAAAGCTGATATTCCAAAGGCTCTGGATAACCAAAATGCATTGGGATGAAGAAGTTCCTGTAAACATCAAAGCAGAATGGGTAGCCATTCAAGCGGACATGGAATACTTAAATCAATGCAAAATACCGCGCTGGATAGGGTATCAACCTAATGACGTCATAGAACTGCATGGTTATTGTGACGCATCGACTAAAGCCTACGCAGCAGTAATTTACGCACGATTACGGAAAGAAAATGAGACATCGGTAGTACTAGTTGTTGCTAAGGCTCGCTTGGTACCTGTTTGTAAGAGCACATCTTTACCGAGATTAGAATTAAGCGGTGCGTATTTGTTAGCAAAGTTAATGAACAAAGTCATTAGTTGTTATAGTGAGTTAAATATTAGGATCTATGGATGGACGGATTCTATGGTGGTTCTAGGGTGGCTGCAAGGAGAATCCAGCCGATGGAAACCCTTTGTTGCGAATAGGACCAAAATTATAACAACAGTCATGAAACCAAGCTGCTGGCGATATGTTAAGTCTGAGGATAATCCAGCAGATGCAGCCAGCAGAGGCATCTCAGCTTCACAATTAAAGAATCAAACGCTGTGGTGGCAAGGACCACAGTTGTTGAAAACGTTTGACGAAAAATTAGAAGCCAAGCAAATTATTTTTACCACCGATCAAGAAATCAAAGGAAAATCAGCAGCAAGCAAAGTAAATGCCGTCCAAAATGATAGCAAGGATGACATTATATTACAACTATTACTCAAGTTCAGCTCAATCAATAAAATAACTAAAATAATAGCATGGCTTTTACGAGCAATCAAAACATTACAATTTAACAAGAATGCAGCCATAGCAAGTAAGCATAGTAGCTTACCCGAATTTCTTACCTTGTATGAATTGAGAAAATCAAAATTACTCATTATAAAATACATACAACGAACTGAATTCGCAGCGGAAATTATGTCATTACGGAAACACAGTACATTAAGTAGCAGAAGTAATCTATTAAAGCTTAATCCTTTTATTGATCGCGAAGGGATTCTACGAGTTAAAGGCCGGCTGAGTAAAGCAAACATGAGTATGGAAATGAAGCATCCTGCAATATTGCCTCATAACAGTCGGCTGACTACTCTAGTAATTCAACAAGCTCATCAGCTCACCTTTCATGGTGGACCGCGATTAACTTTATTTAACCTTAGACAGAAATACTGGATCATCGCTGGAAATAATGCTGTAAGGAAAGAAGTAAGAAACTGCGTTATATGTAGAAAATATGAGCCCAAAATACAGCATCAACTGATGGGAGAGTTACCCGTAGCAAGAAGCAACCCCGCCCCACCATTCTATCACACTGGAGTGGATTATACAGGTTATGTAGATGTTAAAAGTAACAAGGGACGTGGAATTAAGACCACTAAAGGATACATTGCGCTGTTTATTTGTCTAGCAACCAAAGCTGTCCATTTAGAGCTTGTATCCGACTTAAGCAGTTCGGGGTTCTTAGCAGCATTACGACGAATGGCAGCCAGAAGAGGAGCGCCTCGTCATCTTTACAGCGATAATGGAACGAATTTTGTGGGTGCTAATAGAATGCTACAGGAAAGCTATCACGATTTCGAAAGTGTATATGATCGTAACTTTTTTGCGGAGCTAGCAGATCTAAATATAGAATGGCACTTCAATGCCCCATCTTGGCCTAGTGCCGGGGGTCTATGGGAGCGGGCCATTAGAAGCTTAAAACATCACCTCAAGCGCGTAATAGGAGAGCAAAAGTTAACCTTTGAAGAGTTCAGCACTATCTTAGCACAGGTGGAGGCTTGTATGAACTCTAGGCCTTTATGTGCCTTATCGGAAGATATCGAAGATTTGAATGTTCTGACTCCGGCTCACTTTTTGACCGGAAGGTGCGGAACTACCATAATGGAAACTGAAACAGATGCTCGAACTAGATGGTATTTATCAGCTAAAATAGTAAACGACTTATGGAAGAAATGGAGAGCGGAGTATCTAACTCAGTTATCCATAAGAAGCAAATGGCGAAGCATTGAACGGAATATTAGTCTCGATGAGTTAGTAACCATCCAGGACGATAATCTGCCACCTGGAAAATGGATGATGGGCAGAGTTATAGAAACTCATCCAGGTCAAGACGGATTAGTTCGGGTAGTAACTCTAAAAACAAAAAGCGGAATAATTAAAAGGCCTGTTGTGAAACTGTCAATCTTGCCAATTCCTTTTACTTCAAGTAACACGGTAGATAAAAATGTTACTCAAGCAAATAACGTCACCTCAGAAGAGCCTAACGTACGGATTAGAAACAGCAAAATTAAATCTAAATTCATATCGTTAGCAATGTCGTTAATCTTTTTTATTTCAATGATAACATCGTCTCACGCAGCTTTTAACATATCAGCGTTGCCTAGCAACAATTCGCTGTATTTTGAGTCAGTAGACAACATGCAAGTTATTCGAGACAAATGGAATTTAATTGTTTATTACGATATGAGCCCTTATTGGGAAGGAAATACTGCCGCCACGAAGTTCTTGGACTATTTAGAAAGGCTCTGTGCATCCCTAAACGACAAGAGTCACTGTAATATGATAACGCTTCAATTAAATCACGACTTCAAAGAAATACAGCACTATAATCAACTTATGATTAACCAGCACTTTGATGTGCGCTCCAGACAGCGTCGCGGGCTAATTAATGGAATTGGTTACGTGGCCAATAGCTTGTTCGGAGTATTAGACGAACGATTCGCCGAACGGTATATAAAAGATATACAGCTTGTAAAACAAAACGAGGGGCATCTTAATAACTTGTTAAGAAATCAGACCTCTATCATTGAGGCAGAATACAACGTATTAAAAAGAACCGAGCAAACTATCCAATTACAACATAAAACAATAAACAAACACTTAAACCAATTGGATAATGCTGCCTTTGCCATTAAGCAAGAAGTTGAAGGTTTAGCTAAAACGCAAGATTTTGCTCTATCAGCAGTCACAACTATCAACTTGCTTCAAAATCTCAAAAGGATCCAGGATACTCTGTTAGATATCATCACGGATATTTACCACGGGAAATTCAACGCTCACCTCTTAACTCCAGATCAGCTGCAGCAGGAGTTACAATTCATTTCTGGACAACTAACAAAGGATACTACCCTGCCCGTGGACAACCTTCAGTCCGACCTAAAACATGTTTACAGTATGTTGAAAGTAAAAGCGAGAATGATGGAAGAATACTTCATATTTGAGATAACTTTTCCATTGACTAGCAGAGACAGCTACAAGATTTATAAAATTATACCAGTTCCTCAGCAAGCTCAAAATGATATGATTAGTGTACTACCAGTTGCGGAGTTCGTAGCTATTAGTTTGAAAAAAGATGCGTTCTTCACAATGTCGTTTATGGAGCTCCAATTATGCCTGCATAATTATCACTCCTATTTGTGTCAAGTCAACAAACCGATTAATCATTTAAGCATCGACGAAAAATTCTGCAAACTGGACAACAAATTAAAACAATGCGGTGTAATTAAATCCCCTTGTCAAGACAGCTGGCTCGAACTGAATGATCCGTCGAGGTATATGTATTTTTGCTGCAATACCTACTCAGTGAGGATTATATGTCACGATCAAGTTTCCTTTAAACAGATGACTGGAGTCGGAATTATTGACCTAGGTCCGAAATGCATAATAAAAAGTAAAGATTTTACTTTATATTCTCATGCTATATCAGCAAATACACTTAAATCAAACTCTGAAATTCCGACCCCTCAGATAGCAGAATTAAATCATATGGTTAATATATCATTATCTCACTACATCGCATACGAAGATCCACTGAACAGCACATTAGTGGATCTGGGAGAACGAATAGAACAACTGAAGTCTGCCAATACTAACTTACAAGATTACACTCTGTCTACACATGACATTCATCAGTATATTATTTGCTACGGCCTGCTGGGTGTAGCCGTTTTATTGGCGTCATACTTCTTATGGAGGAGGTGCCGTGCAGTTTCTTCAGTGGAGCTATCACCAAGTGTGGCAAATAGTGTTGTGTTCTCGCGAAAGCAGAGTACGGCTGACCGTCAGCCTAGTGAAGTGAATATAACTAGTGAGGACACTAACCCTAAACGAGACGTATCTACGTCACCTCTGTCTAAAACATGTCGCTTTAGACTAGAAGATGTGTAACTTTTGGCCCGGGAGCATGTACGGTGAAACCATACACTATTGACGACTAAGCATTTTTACGTTACCTCATTAATGAATATTAATTGAGCAAGTAGTACTCGATTAGCGGTCATCGCGTGTGCTCCCTCGCTCCTTTATATTATATCCTTTGGTCCGTTAAATACATTTATTGTACCTTAAAACGCAGCAGTATCATTGACTATCTTACAACCTTCTACACTACAGGTACGTGCCCGACCCAGTTCTCGAAAATGGAAATATCACATTGTACTGGGATCGATCCATCATCACTGACAGGACTATTGTTGCCAATAAGCCTGATATAGTGGTGGTGGATCGAACAGAGCGGCGCGCAATGATCATTGACATAACGGTCCCGCATGACGGGAACCTCGTGAAGGCCGAGAAAGATAAACAAATCAAGTATCTTGACTTGGCTCACAAGGTTGTCGACATGTGGGATGTGGACTCTGCGATCATTGTGCCGATAGTCGTATCAGCCAATGGCTTAATTGCCAAGAGCCTTGACCAACACCTAAGGAGGCTCTCGTTGGGCAGCTGGATTAAGGGCTTGATTCAGAAAGCTGTACTCCTGGACACGGCTCGCATTGTTAGGAGGTTCCTCTCTCTGGAGCCCTGACCGCCGGTAGCTTGGACCCTGTTCCCGATACCGGTGGGCAACTATTTTTTATATTTTTAAATGTTTTATATATTTTTTTATTCTAATATTTAAAAATATAATTTATATGTATAAAAAATGAAATAAAGAGAATAATAATTAAAAGATTTAAAAAAAAAACTATGCGACACCGTGCTCGTCAGCGAAACAGCTCACGGACTGAGAGAGGGGTCGCGCTCACGGCCGGTCAGGTCACATCCCACGCCCCCCACCCGTCTTGAGACGCAAGTTTGTTGCCCTAGCGCATAGGTTAAAGGGTGAAATACTCTAGTGGTAACACCCTGTATTTATAAATGGACTATGCGCTATGAAAATCCCTCAAGCTAAAATTTTTTACATAATTATGCTGACGACACCGCAATCGTATTTTATGGGAAAACTTGGAAGACGTTAAGTTCTCGTTTGAAAGCGGGTTCAAAACTATTGCGAACTGGCTGCAACATAATCTTTTGACGCTAAAATTATTGATAAAACGATAGCAATCAACTTTGCCATCTCGAAACGATCCGCCCCTAACTCTGTAACTTGTATACAGCTGCACTCCTGTTTTATCCCAGTAAATTATAGGTACTTGCCCATACATCGAACAAACAGATTCGATTAAATACCTAGGAGCTAGTCTTCGTAGATAACCGTTTGTCATAGTCCAAACATCTGAGTGCTCTAAGGGGTAGGGTTCGATAGATGCTCCGTATCTTTAAGCAACTGGGTAAAATTGCAGATTCATTAATTGCAATTTTAAAGATGATAAATACTTCTCTCTCCGTCAATCAGTCCTTAACTGTTGTACAATAGCATGGGGAGCAGCTGGTGAAACCTCGCTAATAAAGGTTGTAAGAGCTCAACGAGCTCTTCTGAAAGTTGCATATGGAAGACCATTCCCGTATCCCACTAACACACTCTACAGATAGAAGTGGGAGTTCTTAGAGTCATACAGCTTTACTTCCTATCTGTCACTGTAAGATTTCACAAAACTTCCATAAGCACTTGTATCCTGTCAAGTCGAGGGGTACAATGGGTAAAGGTTCGATGCCGTAAAACAATTGGTAGAAGGTCGTACGGTTTTAAGGGACCCGCACATTTCCTCGAAACTCAATAACCAACTCAAAATTCTATATCTTACTCAAACTAAATGTAAAATTTCGGTTACTAAATGGCTTCTTACTCTGAACTATGATATGACTGAAAACTTCTCTGGTGGGATCGCGTCGACGGTAGTCAGGCTGGTGGTCCCCGTACAGGGCCATGGATTGATCCACGATCCCCAAGTAAAATCGCCTACAGGCGGTGCCCCCAGGAGCGGCGTTGACAACGCGCAGCGCCCCTCAACTTGGGCTTCAGCCGCCGACAGTGGGGGTCGAAGTCCCACCAGCTGGTGAGCACCAGTCCACCTTCACGGCCTCCGACTTGTTGAGAGCCCCCTCAAGGCCCATGGCAGGTTTCTTATGCGACCCACCACCTGTGAGACCGCAGCCGTCGCCAGCAACGCTGCCTCCCTGTACGAGCTCCCCCGGGCCGTAACCAGCGTGTCGTCCACGTAATACGTTAGGTCTACTCCCGGTTGGAGCTCGCCCCTCAGGGCCTCAGCACCCAGTCGTAACTGACGTTCCACAGGAGCGGGCCCACGACCGACCCCTGTGGAACACCACACGACATATCGCGCCGGCTTCGCCCGCCGCCGCGCCGCGTAGCGACCCCCGTAGCAGCTAGTTTTTTTCATTCACATGTGAAGTGTGTGTGATTTGTAAGTTAGTAAGTACTTACTTAAATCTATGTAGGTACCTACCGAGTTATTAATAATGACGATTTTTAATAAAAAATATTGTGAATTTATTATTGCCGCATGTTACTGTAGGTACACTCATTGTTTTGACAGGAAATTACTTGGCCCGGTTACAAAACGCGATCATACGATATTTGTTTACAAATAGTGTCTCGTCGGCGTCGGTGAGTGGGTCGCGTGAGAGGTGTGGCAACTGTGGCGAGTCAGTGCGCAGCACGCACGCCCTCCAACGCGCCAAAACGTCACGGCCTCGACGCCAGCTGAGAGCATTCGTAGTACCTAATCTAAATATTGTCAAAACATGTTTTGCTGCTAATACTGCTACGTATATAATTCGCATGTGTTGTTTACGATAGTCAGTGTACATTTGATTCTTACTCGATCACAACCTATCCGCAAAGTGTAATTCTTTGATTGTAAAAAAAAATAATAAAATTTACTGTGGCAATCTTTTTAAAGAACAGGAACCAGGAAGTGAGTGATTAGGAATATACGATTGTGATTACAAAAATAGTGAACGTTTAGTTGGGCATCACTAGTTATTTCTACGTTTCAAGTAAATTATAATTATGTAAGTATAACAAGTCTGAGTCGGACTCACCCACGACAAAATATTGTTTAAATTTCTAGTTCCTATCAAAAATTTTATGGAACATCGACAGAAAATAGAGATTTCAACGTGTATTGTTGTGAAAATTTCGCCATTACAAACGCACATTAAGCGCGAAACGAAACGTATTCAGATTTGTTTTGATTTGCTTCAGTTGGTAGCGCTGCTCAAAAGATCGTCCGATTTGACGTCACGAGAATCTGTCATTGATTTATTTATATTTGCGAAATTTAACTCGCGGAGCCAACGTATTGCGCAAAAATCACACATTATCGTACAGTAGCTTGGTGGGAGCAGGCAGCACATTTTTCAATAAAAAATTACCTTCAACTTGATTGGAAATCTTTTGTGTGCAACAACAAAATACAAAGAGCTGTGGCAAACATTGGTGTTGAACTAATTTATAAAGTGTGTGTACTTAAAGCGCGCGACAGCTCTAGAAGGCGCTGGTATCCACAGAACATATCGTTGTGCTCGTGCTCGAGTCGAGTCGTGAAGATGTCGTCGCTGGGAGGTCAGTGGCGCGTGATCCGCCACTACCTGTCGCTCAGCAACCTGAACGCTGAGGTAGACAAGCTGGTGCAGAAGATGAAGCCCGCGTCGCCCGAGCAGTGGGACAGTTAGTACCACTACACTAACTTCATACACATCACATCCATTTCGAATTACTTACTGTGTTGTAGTCGGCTCTCCGTCGAAGCATAGTGATTGTTTACCTACCATACAGTTCCTTATGTGCACTGTGCAGAGATCTTATGAGAATGGTGACACACTGACATGATTCAGAAACAGACTGAAACATTGTTCAGCTGTTTCTTAGAATCTATATTGTGTACGTTCATTATGAACAAATTATATTTTATTATCAAAGTAACAATCAATAGAGGATCAAACAAAAAAAAGATAGGAATAATTCCCATTGTAAGAACCTTTTAAAAAGAAAGAAGGTATGGCAAATCCAGTAAGTAATCTAAACAATAAAACTATGAGGCCCGTATTACAGAACCTCATTAAAAACTCAATCATTACTTAAAACTGGTTTAAGTAAAGCCTTTTGATTGGTTTTAACTAGTTTTAAGTAACGCTGGAGTCTTGAGAGAGGTTCAGTAATATGGGCCTGAGTATCAAAACAATATTTTTTTTCAGAAATTTTAATTATAGCTTTTCTTGGTATTTACTCCCATAGATTTAATACGGAGGTTGGAGAAGGCGGTGACACTTCGTCTGTCACCTGTCACACAAGTGGACAAGACAGCAACACCTGACAACAAACTGAACTCTACAGCTGTTGAAGAGACAAACACTAAAACAGTAACCAAAGAGCTGACAGAAAGTAAGCCTAAGGAAGTAGTGGCACCGGGCATAGGCTCTGAGATTAAGGAGCTCAGCATAGAAAGCCTGTGGCAAGGACTGCGCCTCAAGAAGGACATCCAGCTCGGCAAGATCTCAGAGCCCACCTGGAAGGAGCAGAAGCACACCGTGTCCAAGGTTTGTAAAACGCCTTCTATAATATTTGTGGTGGTGACGAGATGAATATTTGAGACAGTATACACAACTCTTTTGTTGACTGTGCTAAAACACACCTTACACATAAAATTAAATATTCATATTCTTTGTTCAAGATTGTGGAATAACATTATCGGTTTTATGTAAGTGTGTACTATATTTCCTGTGCATAATGTTTCACACTTATTCTACTGATTGACTGGTATGCTATAATGATTGCACAATTATGTGTGTTCAATATTTGATATTGCTATAATAATTATATGTTATGATTTTTGTTCTTTCTTATACAATTTTGGGTAGCATCATTAAAATAATCTAATAATGTCTTGTATTCAGTACAAGTTGTAACTGAGGAACTCGTGGCTAAGTAATAACAGCCGCAAGTCGATCCATCTAGCTTAACCTGATGGATCGACCCATGCTACTGGAAGCCAACCCCAACATAGTTGGGAAAAGGCTAGGCAGATTGATTCAGTACTAGTTGTAGCACAAGGTCTGCCGTATAGTAGGGATTCATAACATGCTGCACAATAACAATCAATAAATCAGCTAATACATAGTTTTCCAGTTTCCTCCCAAACTGGTAGACACTAAAAATAGACGAATTAGCAATCATGTTATTGTAAACAGAAACTGACACAACAACTGAACAACAAAAATATTTCACAAACACTAAACAGTGCCACAGTTATTTGTGCATCAGATTTGTTATTATCAGTGTTGATTTTGTTAGCGTGTTAGTAGATAGGTACCTACCTACCTATGTGGCGTGCGTGCCGCGCGCTATCGGGATGAACAGCGAGTGATAGTTCGACATTTCAATTTGACATTCTAGGTATATTTTAAAATGTAAATATGATTATGAAATAAAAATATAAAATGTCAAATGACTCGAAAATTATTGACATTTGCATAGGAGTCAAAAGGGGTATTTTGGTTGTAAATGACCTCTCCTACATCCCCTTAATGGATTACCGATATACATATAACCAATAACCCTATATAGATGATGATGAGTGGGACATTTATTTATTTATTTGGTACACCAACAGCAGTACATACAAAAACAATTAAATGGGAACAGTAAGATAAAAATATACTGGTATGAATGCCTATTATAGGTATACACAGCATTTGCCACAAAACAACATACTTAGTAATAAAATAAAAATAAAACTTGAAAGAAACAAAATACAATAAGTAATCAAAATAAAGAATAAATAGATTACCTATGTACCTACTAACAAAATTATATAAAATTTTGCCAGAAAAGGTGGAAGGAAAGAGAGTGAGAGATAACTAATATTATTTATAGGTTATATTTTATGCAATTCCGTACCTCAGAGACTGATCTTCTACATGGATACGGACATGGGACATGCGAATGATCTGGGACATGCGAATGCGATGTACCTACCACACCACAAATAACTACAGAAGCTCAACTCAATACGAATTTCACATACATATCGTACAGTCAGGGATATGTATTGATTAAGATTGACACTACCTATGATGTACAGATGTACCTATGTTTTCTGTGTTATTGCCTAGGTATAGCATTTATGACAGATCAATAATGGTGCCGATTCTCTTGTCACAAATTCTCTAAACTAAACTAAAAATCACTAAAATTTAGTTTATTCCTGTCAAACGACTATTCCTATTCTGAAAATAGACTAAAGTGACACAACTTAACTATAATTTAGTTTGACAGCTCTAAGATGGCACTGAGTTTTAATTTAGTGAAAATGCTATTCTGAATTTGACGTTTTAACCAAAATTTTTGTTCTATATCTAAAATCCTCTAACTAACTCTGACTATTTTTAATCACGATTAAAAATGTGTGGAATAAAATTAGATGTCATGAACTAAAATTCAAACCAACACCTCGAATTCAGTTGCAAAACGGTACTGTATCTTTTTTTATTTTCTTTTGCTTAAGTATATCTCGAAAACGGTGTGTCCTATCGCAAAAATAATGAAAATTTTGACCCCCTTTGCAACCCGCAAACCCGTAACCATAATACTCAAAATGTTGGTAATTTAATTTTTTTGTTTTCTTTTCTTCCATATAAAAATACGTCGAGACGGCCACATATTGCGCGCCACTCCGGCTCAAAAAAAATCACGTGGTAGGCAAACAAGTAGGTACCAAGTGGAGTCGCGATTGTCAAATTTCGATTTTAGTTCTGTCAAAATAATTTTTAAATTTAGAGATTTTTTTTGTCAGAATAGTTCTAAGATTCTCATAGTAAAAAGTAAGGAATTTTAGTGATAGTTTAGTTAGTTTAGTTCGGTGTACAAGAGAATCGGCACCAATGGCAGTTTTAATTTGAAAACTACGGAGTACGGACAGTTTAAGCTGGTAAACAGTTCGTTTTTCAGGCGGTAAATCAGAAAATATCAAGTGAGGTGAATGTAGGTAGAGCCATAATGATAATGGTGACTGGTAACGAGTGATCCTTCTATACGCATCTGTTGTGTATCGCAATAAACTGTGTCAACTGTTATCTAATCACAGTACCGTGATCACTCACGAAATTCGCGAAGTGGTTTTAGCGACCTACAATGGACGTTGGCGTACTTATGAACATAATAATATTGTACAGGCGCATGAATACAAGTGATAAGCTTGAACTGTGCTTATCTAACTCAAGGAGTTATAAATAAATTAGAGAAATGGGTCGTCTACTCATGTAAGTCATGGTCGGCGACGAGCCAGCGCGGGCGCGGCTATCTCTACTACTAGCCGGAACACATTAAACAGCGCCGCTTACCTATATTTCTTTCGTTAAAATTAATGAAGTATTTCAACCTGAGACTTCCAACTTGTGATTGTTCAACAACAAAAGACCTAAAAAAAACATCGAGAGATGTTTAGAACCAAGGGAATGCAATACCGAGATATCGGGATCCCGCGTGCATTATGCGGAACTAGCACCGATCGAATATCAAGCGGGATCCCGCGTGACATGATTACAGAGAAACGAGGTTTATGGTGTTAATCACCGCGTTTTGACACAGGTTTTGATAAAGAAGGAAACATTATTTCATTTATTTCGAGTCGGGTGGATTAAAAGGCACATACTTTCACCTTTAATTCATTAGTGACGATTGGTTCTACTAGCGTAGAAACAGAATAAGCCTTTTCTGCTGCTGGATGCTGGCTACCTATTTTTATAGTCTGTAGGCTTAGGAGCCGTTTAGCTGACGAATTAATTAAAGTAGGTAATATTAAATTTTCTTATGTTACCTACTAAGTATCTATGTCTTATTGTCTAAAAATATTAATAGGTACTTAAAGAGTTTAATATGAAGGTACCAAAAATCTTGTTTAATCTTAGTTTACTAAATAAAACCCTTAAAATGAGATGTTTATTATGATTATTTTGAGAAGTCTACGTTCATCCTGCGGGATCCCGCGGGATTAAGAAAGGTCAGCTCTGTAAATATATAGAATTTATCTGGTGGGATTACATTCCCTGATCGAATTATAGTTTAAATGAAAATTTTGTCGAAATTGTACACACATCATCACATTGAACATGTTTTTGCAGAGTGTACTACGTGAGCTCGACAAAAAGATGTGCGATCCGCTGCCAGAGAGCGTACTACATTCAATACAAAATGTTGCGCTGGACTAAGTACACGATGTGTAGTGTTATCGTATGATCCACAATAAGAGCTAATGCGTCGTTCGTGGGGGACATGATTATCAGTTTGGGAAATGACAAGGGAGATAAAGTATGATAAAACCTACGACGTACTTTTTGAAAGGCCTTGAGGTTGTTGTGCATATCGTAGATTGTGAGTAATCCGGAAATGTTTTGCAGAATTACTTTTACGACGTAACCGAAGTCACCTGTTTTATTTAATACTAGCTGATGGCCGCGACTTCGCCCGCGTGGATGTCGGTTATTAATATTATATACTAAAACCTTGCTCGAGAACCACTCTATCCATTGGCGAAAACAGCATGAAATCGGTGCAGTAGTTTTTGAGTTTATCGCGAACAGACAGACAGACAGACGTGGCGGAGGACTTTGTTTTATAATATTATGTAATGATGATACTTAGGTAAATAAGTGATGATGACTAAGGATCTTGCCTTTTAAGATAAATATTTGAATATTGGAGGATTATCCGAGGTATATTGTCAGATTGGAGAGAGGCTTCCTGTATATGATGCCGGAGCCGTACCGGATCGCATGTTTGTGTATACGAATAAAGCCTCTCTCCCACTAGCGCGTTTTTATCGCGCAATAATATCGCAAGCGTCATTGCGATAATGCGTCCTGATTCCTTGCACACAGCTGCGTTTTTTAACGGTCTTCGAAAAGGAGGTTCTCAATTCGCCTGTTTTTTTTTTCTTTTTTGTGTTTGTTTCACGGTTACTCCGCCAATAAAATTATGAATTGATTTTGATGATTTTCGTGTTAAAAATATCTACAATGTTACTAGCCATCTGATCTGTGGAGTACTTATATGTTTAAAAAAATAAAGTTATTCATTCCTTTGTTTTGCAACTGAACACGTTGTCTTATTTAATATTTCGTTTAGTAGGTATTGTTTCAGAGGTGGTCCCATGCAAATTTTATTAATATTGCTTGCGTAGTTTTTGTGTTAGCTTCAATATTACGTATATTCCCAATTAGTCTATATGGACGATGTTTTAAGTTACTCCGTCAGTTCCGACACTGTTATTTACATAGTAGGTAGGTTTTATTTCGGAAGTCGGTGGCAAAAAACGAATATTAAAATCCAAATGAAATGAAATGAAATGAAATTGTTTATTCTGTAAATAGGATATTGGAATCACTTTTACACGTCATATTAAAAAGTTGTAAAAATAAGCTAGATGAGGTCGGCGTTTCCTATCTGACTACTCTGAGAAGAAAGGCCGAAACAAACTCAGAGGTCACCATCTCCTTTAAAGTCCAGACATAATCTTGGTCAGGCCATATGAGGACCATGTAGTTTAGAGTCTGAAATGGTCTTTTGAGGAAAGAACCACACAGATTTGAGTGGACCTGTCCAGTCAGTGCAAGCATTTGTCAGTAATAGTGGAGCTCAACTCAGAACTTAAGGAGCTCAACGACTCGACGAACAAAGAATACCAAAGAAAGGACATTTGGGTGAAAGAGTGATGTTTAGTGTTTTTTTGGGTGTAGGCCCTGCTCGCCCCTTAGATCTTGCCCCTTAGATTAAAATGACCCACTCGCCCCGTTTTTTATTATTTTTGTGTACCGATTCGCCCCTTACGAAGAGGCGAGTGGAAAATTGACATTTAAATAATTATTTTGATGTACCGACTCGCCCTTTGCGGCATTTCCTTTAAAATTTTACCAAAAAAGGTACAATCAGACAGAAAAATGCACACGTTATGAATAACGCTATATTTGATTACTTTAATAACTCTATCTGTAATCTCACCAACTCGTGACACTTGTGATAGTTTTTGCTACCTGGCTTACCTATTATAACAAAATTAAAACAGACAGACGAATTGAGAACCTCCTCCTTTTCGAAGAAGTCGGTTAAAAAGGAACCTTTTTCATGGGTCCAATAAACAAAAGGTTTGTTAAAATATGTTGTCCATTGGGAGAGTCGTATATAATATAATGCTTTCTTTTTCTATGTTCGTATTATAATGTGGAAGGGATGCGTTTTGCGTTATTTGCTAATTAGTTTAGTATTTATCTCCAAGTATAACTAAACGTGAATTTATGCAAGCCTAGTCAAACTCAAACTCAAAGCATTTATTTCAAGTAAACCATTTACAGGCACTTTTGAATTGTCAAGGAGTCGGTCAGTCAGAAATATGAAGCTAGTTGCCCATTCCAAAGCGTAGTAGGTACCTATGGAGAAGAACGGGCAAGAAACTCCACGGACACTCTTATAAATCAAAATATTGTTACAAAATATTGGTTACATCATTTATGTTGTAATTATACATGTGAGAACAATGTAGAAAGCACGTTAAAAGCGTCCGCAATTATAACATAAAAACATATGAAACATTAAAATAAGCCATGGCAGCTAAGAGATGACCAGTCACAACTGACGGCGCCCGTTCACGAACATGACGCATGGATCAGCACCATTCAGCTCAACCATTTTGAAGGGAGCTAAATGATCCAACACACGCGTCACCATCAGCGAGACATTTGAGTGAGCATGACATTCCCAGCCGCCAGGGCACATTCAAGTCAATTAAAGACAATTTTTTTTTTTTTTTTTTTTTTTTAAAACGTTGCCCCACACTAAGAATTTCTTCCTGTATCGTGGGTGCGTTTACAAACATAGAAACTCACATACACTAACACCCAGACCCGGAACAACTACTTGCAGATCATACAAATATTTGTTCCGTGCGGGGATCGAACCCGCGACACGTTGTCTTATTAGTGGGATAATACTTATGATTGTAATACCATCTTGAATTCATGCAAGCCTAGTACTTTTTGTTGGGTTTTGAATGAAGTTTAAAGAATACTTGATGATTATAATGATCTTGAATTCATGCAAGCCTAGTACTTTTTGTTAGTTATAAACTATTTATGTCCCTTTCATCCAAATCATATTGGGATAATAGTGATTGTAATACTATCTTGAACTCATGCAAGCCTAGTACTTTTTGTTAGATTTTGATTGAAATTTTAAGAAAAAAAATATTTATTTTAATATTTAAAAACTTAAGAGTGCTGACTGTACTACTGTACCTACTAACAATCGGGGGCGACTGGGGCCATCTAATATTCGAAGGGGCGAGTGGGGTACACTTAGGTAATTAGGGGCAAGATCCAAAGGGCGAGCGGGGCCTACACCTTTTTTTGGAAGTCGGTAGTTTTTTTTTGTAAAAGTTTTTCTTTTTAAATTTTTATCGTGGTGCGATATTTCTAACGTGTTCTCCACTATAGGCGCGTTTTTATCGCGCGATAATAACGCAGGTGTGTGTAAGATCGCATGCGTCCTGCTACAAAATGTTACACTTATCGAAATGTCGCAGGACTCCGTCCTACTCGAGAAACGCGTGTCTTAATCTTATTGCGGCGTTATTATCGCATCAGTGTGTCTTTGTGGCCGTCCTAATACAAAATGTACTGAAAACAGATATCGCAAATTCGCAATAACGCAAGCATTATTACTGCGCGATAAAAACGCGGTAACAAATTATTTAAGTAATAAACAAAAAACCTGACTGCAAAAACCTACAACCGAGAAGAGAAGAACAAGCATTGAACTTTGTTCTTTGTAAGGTATTGCAGGCGCGAGGCGGGGACAAACAAAAGTTACACCATATTTCAGGTTATTGGTTTGTTTGTCCCCGCCTGATAACACGTGTGACTCCGGATTTTTAATTTGTTGTCTCTGAGATGTCTTGTTTATACCTTTTTAGTTGATTTTTTTGTCGTAGTTGGGTTTTAGTTTTATTTTTATTAGTCTCACTTCCAATATCTGCAGACAAATATTTATGTTGTTGTTGTATGTTATTTGTGCAGTCGTCGATCCACTCGCGCACAGCGTACGTGATCAGCGCAGTGGTCGCGGCCGAGAGCGCTGAGAGCGTGCTGACGCGCGCCGAGAACCTCGTCGAGCACCTGCACTGCTACCCCGAGGCCAGGGATTACGCCATCAAGGTACAGACACTACTCCATCAAACATCATTAATTTCTCAAATGAGGCTGAGAATCACCACTTTTGGAACGCCAAATGTTATAAAAAGAAAGTTAAGTCATGAACTAAAAAAAAAATCGTTATGATGCCATGTTGGGTATCAAATGAAAGGGCTTAATTAGGACATTTCAAAATGTTATAGGTAATAAAACCCCAAAAAATTTAAATAAAAATGAAAGTTATAAAAGTAGAAAACTGCTACGGCAAAAAAGGTCAATAAAAACGTACAAAAAAAAAATAACAGACTACCAAAAAAAATACTAAAAAGTGAAAAATTACTTTAATTTCGGAAGTCGGTGCCTTTGGTTTGTCTGCCGCGCTCATAACTTATCGATTTCAAGTAGGTACTATCGATTTAACCTTTTCGAGCAAATATTATTTGATCTCACGTCATTCGATTTCAATTAGGGACGCATGTGGTCGACACAAGCATGTCTTATGCTTGTGTCGACCACATGCGTCCCTATGCGTCCATGATGACCTTCACGGCACTTTCAGACAATTGCACGTCACGGAAAGTTGAGAAGGGCAACTGTTAAAAACGCATAGTAATAAACTGCCGTTAATAAGTGACCCAAATGAGTTCTATGCCGATTTCTTTTCATTAATAAATAAGCAATTTAATGACACTTTTCCACTAAAAACTAAAACTATTTACACAAAGTTCCTATTTAGTGATTGGGCGACTCCAGGTATTCGTAAAAGCAGGGAAAATCTTTTTGAACTTTATGGCCTAAAGCAACATATGAATAATTCATTCTTTCATCAGTATGTTGCAAAATATTCTAAAACTTTTAAAAATGTTTGCAAAATAGCTAAAGCTCTTTACATTAGCAATAAAATAAAATCAGCTGATGATAAAATAAAAACTACCTGGCAAATAATAAATAATGAAACAGGTAGGAAAAAACAGCGTAGTACTGAATTCAATTTAGAGACTGAAAATGGCCTCATCAACTCAGATGTAGAAATAGCTCAGGAATTTGAAAACTTTTTTGGTAATATTCCCGTTAAAACTACTGAAGCTTTAAATTCTTCACCCGCGCTTTCTGCTGCCTTACTTAGAATGAATGTAAAGGCATGCCCTTTGGAGTTTAGGTTTCAGCATACAAACCCCCAGGCAGTTATAAAAGCTTTTAAAGATCTTAAAATTAAATCAACAGAAGATCTATGGGGAATGTCTGTAAAAGTCTGTAGGTCTATCATCGAAACCATTGCGCCTTATTTAGCTTTCTTATTTAACACCAGTGTAGACCAAGGAGTCTTTCCGGATCTCATGAAACACAGTTAAGTAGTTCCTTTGTTCAAATCCGGTGATAGTAAGGAACCCAACAATTATAGGCCTGTGTCAATTCTGCCAGTTCTCAGCAAAGTGTTTGAAAAGTTGATGCTTAATCAAATGTTACGTCACTTTAATAAAAATTCCATCTTTCATGAACAACAGTACGGTTTCACCAAAGGGCGTTGTACCACTGACGCCGGTGTCTCCCTAATAAAGAACATTTTTAACGCCTGGGAAGAAGCACAAGATGCCATTGGAATCTTTTGCGACCTCTCGAAGGCGTTCGATTGCGTCGACCATGAGACACTTCTGCTGAAACTAGAGCACTATGGGATTAGGAATACAGCTCTTGATTTACTAAGATCATATCTGAAACATAGAAAAGTTAAAGTTCAAGTAAACGGCGTAAACTCATTGGGGTCTGAAATGGCAATGGGCGTTCCTCAAGGTTCGATATTGGGTCCATTCCTCTTTTTAGTTTACATTAATGATTTACCCCAATGACTACTAAATCAACCGAAGATGGTGTTATTTGCAGATGACACATCATTGATTTTTAAAATAAACCGACGGTCGCAAAATCTTGACGACGTGAATAGCGCTATTCTTCAAGTCCAAGATTGGTTTACGGTAAATAATTTGGTACTAAATAAAAAAAAAACCAAATGCATTCGATTTAAATTACCTAATGTTAGAAGTAGCGAATGTGAAATCATATTGAATGGAGAAAAACTGGAATTTATGAATCAAACAGTTTTCCTGGGAATCACGCTAGACGAGAAATTACAATTGGGACCCCATATAACATCTCTTGCGGGGTGGCTAAGTTCGGCCGCTTATGCTGTTAGAAAGATAAGACAGTTAACAGATGTAGAAACCGCTCGTTTGGTCTATTTCAGTTACTTCCACAGCAATATGTCGTATGGCATTTTACTGTGGGGTCGGGCTGCTGACATTGAATCCATCTTTGTTTTGCAAAAGAGAGCTGTCAGAGCCATTTATAATCTATGTCGATTGTCGCCGCGAATCTCTCAGGGAACTATTTAAAAGGATTAATATTATGACGGTACCTTGCCAATTCATTTATGAAAATATTTAAGAAAAAATCTAAATCTTTTTAATAAAATAAGTGATACACATAATTTTAACACTAGAAATAAAGATAAAATAGATCATCCATTTTTCAGACTAGCTAAAGTACAAACATCGTTTATGGGGTACTGCGTTAAATGCTATAATAAAATACCTAGTGATATATTGCAATTAAATGAAAGAAAATTTAAAACTCATATTAAAAGTACACTTTGTAAACAAGCATATTACAAAATATTAGAGGATTATATCCAAGATAAGAATGCTTGGAAACATGCTGGTCTTGCTCCATAGGACAAATTCGAGGCTGGACAAAATCAAACTGGTTGCTAATCTAGTTGTAAAATTTATTATTTTTATATCATCGGTTTTTTTACATTTTATGATAATTAATGTCTACACACACACTGTCCTATAAGTATTACTTGCAAGTTTGTAGGAATATTGTGATATCGTATAATTTAATGTTTGTAAATATGTGAGCACCATGTATCTATCACATACTTAATTTATTTATTTGTCATTGCTCCATTTTTAATTTTTAATTCTTTTTACCTATTGTAATTGTATTCTCGGTGCATCGTCTTCACATGTAATTATATAATTGATGTATACCAAATATTGTAAAACATTTTTTTAAAAGAGTAACGGTGGAGTTTCTTGCCCATTCTTCTCCATACGAAAACTACCTTTTGGAAGGGGCAACCAGAATCAGTTCTATTTCTATGTAGGTATTTGACGTTCAAAAGTGCCTTTAATGTGCCTACTTGAAATAAATTATTTGACTTTGACTTTGACTTTGTTACATATCAGATTTTTATATTATGTACGTTTTTGCGTGAAGTGATCCTTCTGTACCTTGTCTTGTTTAGTGGTGACATAATATCGGTAAAGTTGCGAAATATCTCTGAAACGCGATCGCGACTGGCTAACATAAGTACCTAATAAATAGGTAGTTGTTATGTTTGCTCGATGTTCGCATTCGCATTATGTTTCGTCGATGTTTACTGACGCGCGTTTGTTATTGTTGTTGTAGTGAAGCGGGTGCGGAGGCACCGAGTGCACCGAGCGCACTCAGCACTCGCTGTTGTTGTGTCGTACCATGTCCCTAGCCTACAGTAGCATTCATACCACATTGACGTTACTTTTTCAAGCTGAGAAAATGATTGCTGATATTGGGAGGCAAATTAGAAAAAAATAAAGTTTTGCTAGCTATACCGTGTGACGTATCAAATGAAAGGGCTTCTTGCGAATGTTGTTTGTTTCGTTTGTTTGGTTTTGTTCTTGGGATAAACCGTAAAGTCCGTTACGACCCTAAGTGACCCAGACTGACCGTCCCGTCCGGCATGTGCACAGGAGGGCGCGGTGCGCGCGCTGCTGCGCGTGCAGAACGCGCTGGTCGCGTCGGCGCCGCTGGCGCGCCAGATCGACGGCGTGGTGAAGGAGGCGCTCGCGCTGGTGGGCTGGTGCGGCCCGCCGCGAGGGCCGGGCGCCAACATCCTGTCCATCGACGGCGGCGGCATGCGCGGCATCATCGCCATCGAGGTGCTGCGGCACCTGGAGCGCCTCACGGGGCGGCGCGTGGACCAGCTGTTCGACTACATCGTGGGCGTGAGCACGGGCGCCATCATCGCCGCCGTCATCGGCTCCGGCGTGGGCACGCTGGACACGGCGCGCCACATGTACTACACGCTGTCGCGCGAGATGTTCGGCAACACCTCGCTGCTAGGTAAGGCGTCCGTCCGTTGCGGCAGGAGTCGAGTTGGTCCCCCCCCTGCCAGCTAAATGGTTGGTTTCGGATATGTGATAAAAATCACGGCAGTAGTATATATAACGAAATTAAAAGGAAAACTATCACAGCTAAGTAGGCTCCATTAGTTACAGAGTAATAATCGACCAACTTAAATTTGCAGTTGCAAAAACATGTTCTCCCATACATTCTGTAGGAGAACATGTTTTTTAACAACAATGTTTAGTTTGTTGGATAATTCATCCCAACTACGGAACCCTTCATTGTGCGTGTTACGACGTGCACTTGGCCGGTTTTTTTTTAAATTCAGTACAACATTATAACACCCGTTTGGATGATTATCATGGTTACTATGACACTGGTTGTTTTAATGTTGGCAATAAGCTAACTGTTTCAGAAACTGTTAGAGAGGATTTATAGCATGGGCGTAGATAAAGATTTTGTCTATGCCCAACTTTAAAATGAAGTATGCGTACATAATCCCAGTATTGTATAACACCTCAAACATCTTGGCGTGTGTGTGCAGGCGGCGGCGCGCGCCTCATGTGGACGCACTCGTACTACGACACCGACGCGTGGGAGAAGATGCTGCAGGACAACCTGCAGGACTGCACGCTCACGCAGTGCAACAGGAAGAACGCGCCCAAGGTGAGGCCCGCTTCGATCTATGCACGCCTGGTACTTTTTGTTTGGTGGATGCCTTTGTTGTGGATGCTGTTGAAAAAAACGTTTGCGGTCGGGGGATCGTTCTTAGAGGCTGCGGTAGAGCGTCGTCACATTCTGAAAAGGTCTGCGCCATAGTACTAAACTCGGTTCGTCTGGGTGTCGGCTACCACAGCCTCTTGACTGCTCAAGCGGGCGACTCAGGCTCACGACACAATAAAATTGCACTGAAACTAGATGACCAGTTATTGGATGTCTTTCTATCTGTACTTATATGTAACTGTAGTGGTGTGATATTTTCAAAATAAAGTCTATATTATTGAAGATAAAAATGTAGATGTTTCCTAATGGTAACGAAGTAACATATTGGTGCCGATTCTCTTTTCACAAGTATCTCTAATCTAGACTATAAATCACCAAGTTTATTCCTGCCACGACGATTTCCCATTCTGAAATAACACTTAAGTGACAAAACTTAACTACGAGTATATTTTAGTTTGACAGCGCTAAGATGGCACTGAGATATTAGTTCAGTGAAAATGGCAATTTTTCTATTCTGAAGTTGACATTTTTCACCTACAATTTTTACTGTCTAACTAAATATTCACACCAACACATCGACTTCGGGTGCAAAAACATTACAGTATCTTTTTTGGCTCTAAAAAAATTCACGGGATTGGGTAAAAAAAGTACCACGTGGAGTCGTGATTGTCAAATTCGATATTAGTTGTGTCAAAATTAAAATTCGTAAGTAAGAAATTTTAGTTTGATAGTTTAGTTCGCTGTACAAAAGAATCGGCACCAATGTTTACATTTTAGATTTTCAAATATTCCGGAACTGAAAGAAAAGTGGATTAATGAAGATCACAGGGAAAACTTGTTTCCAAAAAAATATAGCGTTGTTCGTTCAAGGCATTTCACAGCAGATTATAAATAAGTAATAGCAATGTCAATCCCTGTCGGATAGAACAATAAATTCTCATAAGTGAGATTCAAATTGAAATAATTTATTGTGCAATTAGGATTTTAGACGTCGATTTTATCGATATTGATATATTGTTGCAAAACTGACTTGTGCATCATTATGTTTGGAACATTAGTCCTGAGTGATCCTGACATTGAGTAGCTTGTGACTATGTAATAACAGCCGCGCGGGTCGATTTATCTGGTTAAGCTACACTTGTCGGGGTTAGTCGGTAGTTAGTTAGGGTAGTGGATGGGTGACCATCTTTACATACCGAGACTCCTCCGTGCCTCGGAAAGCACGTTAAGGGCAGGTATTCCCAATTTTACATCACTTTGATTTAATAATAAACAAAGAAATCGTGATTTTTTAAAGCAAAAAAAAAAACTTAATGATGTTTACTTCATGTACTTTGACAATTTGTGGTTCGAAACACGATATCGAAAACTTCACTCGATCAAAAAAAAATCCGAAGAACAGCCAAATTCGATATTTTTTTAATGTTTTTCTGGTTTTTCTCGAAGCTTATAAAAGTTTTACTACTAAAAACCACATCTTAAAAAAAGATAATAACATAAAGAAAAATAATTAGTGGTTACATTTTGAAAAATAGCTTAATTCTTTTAATAATAAATTATTTATAACACAGCGGCTCGCGTTCGTCACTTCAGTCGCCCGCCAGGCCTTGTCGAGGTACGACCTATGTCCCTTTTTCCAGCGCGCGGCTATCACGTACAGTGTAACTAAAAGAAATCACTTATTTGTTTTTGTTAGTGAACAGAAGTGGGTACCTATGGGGAATAAAAATAAATACAAGAAAGTGGCCAGGTGTAAAGTGTGTACATATTATCAACCTATTATGTCTTTTGATTTTTCAATCCGCCCTACGGTCACCTAAGCTCGATTTATATACCTAATAGTTTCCTAAGTTTCCTATTTTGAATCAGTATAAACGAAGTAACTTTTTTGTAAGGTAAATTCACGCCACCAAATATTACGTAAGTTGAAAACATGGTTTTTTGTTTGTGTAGATACTTTGTTGTTTTTAGTGTCATTTGATAGGTTTAGGTCTAAAATCGATACGACAAAATAAATTGTGCAAATAGGGTAATCTGTTTAGACGTTATTAGGGATTATCGATAGTGCAAATTGACGAATGTAAAATTTTGACAAATACAATCATATACACTTTCGCATTTATAGTATTATTAGTAGGGACACAAAATACAGAGAGTACAGAAGGAAATCACATGTATGTAGGTACCTACTTCACTTTTCATATCTACGCTCGGCGGTCGCGCTAGGGTTGTGAACTTTGGCTTATGCACAAAAAACTATCGTGGTAGTGGCCATCGTATCCAGTTGTTTGATTCATTGTTGAGAATGAAACCGGAAGAAAGGAAATATGAACCAATAATATCTCTGTTCTATTCTACGGATATAGGTACCTACCTATCGATTTCCGAGTATAATCGCCGGCACGGACATTGAAGTCTCAAGGATGCATTGGGCGCACATGCGTGCAGAAGTAAAATAGACCCTATGTCTATCAGCATTCATACCATACGCAAAGCAATCCCCACTTCGTCCTTGAGACTTCAATATCGGTGCCGGTAAGTATACAACGTATATTCAAAGTATTGTCTAATTCTAATCGATTTATGTAATCAATGTTTACAAACAATATCTATGAAGTGCAATATATTACACATTTTATTTTACCAAAACCTACATATTACATAGTAGAATCATAACAGTAGAATAACTTGATAATGTTTTACTTGAACATTTTTTTATTGTTGCAGTGCATCAAATCCACGATGCAAAGGAATGTATGCGTCCAAAAAAAACACAAATATAAAGAGTTTTTCTCGGTAATTTGAAAACATTGTAAAATTTATGGAAAACACCATACAGTCATTTTGTGTTTATAATTTAATTTTATTTCGTATTTAAATCATTTAAAAGTAATTTCATGTTGTTTTCTTACCCACTTTAAAAAACGGAGGAGGTTCTCAATTCGGTTGAGTGAAAATCACTTTAGAACAAAAAAAAATAACCGACATAAAAATATAAACACTACGAAGTGCAAAATAATAGTTTCGGTGTCTAAAAAGGAAAAATCGACTTTCGAAACTTATTTTGCACTTATATTTTTATGCCAGTTGTTTTTTTTTTATTAAAGTTACCACAACACACCACACCTAGCCACCACCACAACTGAAGCGCGTGTTGCTTCGTGAGATACACTTTATGAAACTAAAATGCCGAATAATTGAATAAAATGTATTTACAACCCATGAAATTAATTTTCGGCCTTTGCGATTACTACGTATATCGGTAAACAAGAATAATGGATCAAGTCGCGTATTTTATTATTTTTTCAAACAAATTAATAATAAAATAAGTTGACCTACTGCCTATACGACATGCTTACCTGTACTGTGACACTTCTCCACTCGGCGTTGGGTTCATGTAAGTTCACGCAGGCGACGTAAGCGCACGGCTCGCGTCGCGTAAAAGTGGTAGCGTTAAATGCCTACATTGCTTGGTCTACCTGGCCTTAAACCGTTGGTCCCGGCTGTCATTCGTGAATCTTTGACAGTCGTTAAAGATACACGAATTCGCCGTTTCGCCGAATTCGCCGTTCCTGTTCCGTTAGGTATCAGGCGCTCAGTAGGTCCGTGGAGCTCACGCTATGTCCACAACTGGCGGTGGTGTCGTGCGTGGTGAACTCGGGCGCGCGGCTGACGCCGTTCCTGTTCCGTTAGGTACCTACCAGGCGCTCAGTAGGTCCGTGGAGCTCACGCTATGTGCCCACAGCTGGCGGTTGGTGTCGTGCGTGGTGAACTCGGGCGCGCGGCTGACGCCGTTCCTGTTCCGTTAGGTACCAGGCGCTCAGTAGGTCCGTGGAGCTCACGCTATGTGCCCACAGCTGGCGGTGGTGTCGTGCGTGGTGAACTCGGGCGCGCGGCTGACGCCGATCCTGTTCCGTTAGGTACCAGGCGCTCAGTAGGTCCGTGGAGCTCACGCTATGTGCCCACAGCTGGCGGTGGTGTCGTGCGTGGTGAACTCGGGCGCGCGGCTGACGCCGTTCCTGTTCCGTTAGGTACCAGGCGCTCAGTAGGTCCGTGGAGCTCACGCTATGTGCCCACAGCTGGCGGTGGTGTCGTGCGTGGTGAACTCGGGCGCGCGGCTGACGCCGTTCCTGTTCCGTTAGGTACCTACCAGGCGCTCAGTAGGTCCGTGGAGCTCACGCTATGTGCCCACAGCTGGCGGTTGGTGTCGTGCGTGGTGAACTCGGGCGCGCGGCTGACGCCGTTCCTGTTCCGTTAGGTACCAGGCGCTCAGTAGGTCCGTGGAGCTCACGCTATGTGCCCACAGCTGGCGGTGGTGTCGTGCGTGGTGAACTCGGGCGCGCGGCTGACGCCGATCCTGTTCCGTTAGGTACCAGGCGCTCAGTAGGTCCGTGGAGCTCACGCTATGTGCCCACAGCTGGCGGTGGTGTCGTGCGTGGTGAACTCGGGCGCGCGGCTGACGCCGTTCCTGTTCCGTTAGGTACCAGGCGCTCAGTAGGTCCGTGGAGCTCACGCTATGTGCCCACAGCTGGCGGTGGTGTCGTGCGTGGTGAACTCGGGCGCGCGGCTGACGCCGTTCCTGTTCCGTTAGGTACCAGGCGCTCAGTAGGTCCGTGGAGCTCACGCTATGTGCCCACAGCTGGCGGTGGTGTCGTGCGTGGTGAACTCGGGCGCGCGGCTGACGCCGTTCCTGTTCCGCAGCTACTCGGTGGGCTGGCGCACGCGCTCGGTGTTCCCGGGCACGTCGCGCGCGCGCCTGTGGCACGCCGTGCGCGCCTCGGCCGCCGCGCCCACCTACTTCGACGAGTTCCGCCTTGACGGACTGCTGCATCAGGTATGAACACATTTATTTATTATTTATTTATTTATTTAGCAACTCATCATCACTATCATTACAGGATACACATACTTGATTCACCATCAAAATGTCTGCCAATTCAAATTACAACTGCCATTATACCATACTTCCTACCATATCCTTTTCTTTCTTTTCTAATCCAACATTGTAACATTTATGTGGAAGCTTGTAATTAGCAATTGTCAGCTGTTTACTAATTCGTTACTATTTAAGTGTATTAGTCTGTAAGCTTTCTTAAAATTTGTAAAAATAAAATAAAAATAAATAAAATTATTTATCAATCTGTTCAACAATCCAGTTCCCTGAAAGTATAGTGGTGCGCCTGGGGGTTTTAACCTCAGACTTTTGTAACGGATTTTACAAATATTTTTTGGCAGTATTGAAGCCCTGTCCGCATCATTTGATACCATTTTCATTTTCTCTATCTTAATAATTGAAAACGGGTACCCTATTGAAGCGATCGAAAAAGCATTTTGAATGTTAAAATATGTGAGTGTATCTATCATTTTTTTTTTTATTAAATCGTATGCGTTGAATTTGACCACATCCAAACATCGTTTCGTCCCTCCTTATGTTTCTTTTCAATACTGTTTCAATAACACTAAAAAAAAAGAAATGGAAGAAAATATTTGATACACTTAGACAAAGATGTACTTAACAAATATTTTATTAATAATTTTATTCTTTATTTAATTTTCATTAATTTACTTCTTTTTCCCGATTACTATCTCTATACATATACTCGTATTATTAGCTAATCATTCCATTATGAATTTTTAATTTCATTCACTGTAACAGAAATCTGAGGTTTTCATGTTTTAACGCTCCGGGCACTCCACTAGAATATAATGATAGGTTGACTGGTAGAAAATGCCTATGGCATTAAGTCCGCCTCTGTACATTTGTGTGCTTAAAGTATTAAATAAATAGGCAAAAAGACCGAAAGCGCTCATTGAGTGAAAAAACCGGCCACAACACGGTTGACATTTTCAAAACAGCCACGACGCGAAATTCGCGTTGTTCTCCATATAAAAACGACCACAACGCGTTCTAGCAAACGCAAAACGACCTCACAGCGAATTCCTTAAATAAATTAAATCTAAGCGGCTGTCTTGGATTTTCACTACCTCCGCCTCTGCCACACCTCGCGCCCTCGAAAACCATGAAAACGACACCCATGAAGAAAAAATTGTAAATTTTCGTAGCCGCCATTTTGGATTTGCTGGCAAACGGTGCCAGCAAAGCTGTTTTGAAAATGCGACAACGCGTTGTGGCTGGTTTTTTTGCTCAATGAGCATTTTCGGTCTACATCTATTCTCATTCAAGTATTCTTTTACTTGTGAACACTTCTCTCTCTCTCGCTCAGACTCCTCAGACGAAAAGTTTTATTTGAGTGACACTGAGTAGACAGTGAATGAAGTGTTAAGCCTCGTGCAAACTGGCACGATATCGCGGGCGCGACAGGCAGAGCAACCCTTGTCGCGCCCGCGATGTAGCACCTGTTTGTGGGAGTCTTTAAGGTTTACTTTGTTTTAGAGTTAAACTCACGAAAAGTTAGTTTTACTTCATAAAATAAATTCGTTTTAAACACGTTCAAGTCGCACTACCACTCGACGTTGTTCGTCATATATGACAGTCGTTCCTCTGCTACGGCAGGACGGCGGCATCATGGTGAACAACCCGTGCGGCGTGGGCGTGCACGAGGCGCGCCTTCTGTTCGGGGCGCGCGCGCTCGAGCGCGGGACCATCGTGTCCGTGGGCACGGGCCGCGCCCTGGCCGCGCACACGGACTACCGGCTCATGTCGCGCGCCATGCAGGCCGGCGCCGAGCCGCAGGCCACGAGCTGGAAGGACAAGTTCAACAAGATACTCGACTCTGCCACTGATACTGAAGGTACGTACCGCTCACTGCAGGCGCCGGCCGCGCACACGGACTACCGGCTCATGTCGCGCGCCATGCAGGCCGGCGCCGAGCCGCAGGCCACGAGCTGGAAGGACAAGTTCAACAAGATACTCGACTCTGCCACTGATACTGAAGGTACGTACCGCTCACTGCAGGCGCCGGCCGCGCACACGGACTACCGGCTCATGTCGCGCGCCATGCAGGCCGGCGCCGAGCCGCAGGCCACGAGCTGGAAGGACAAGTTCAACAAGATACTCGACTCTGCCACTGATACTGAAGGTACGTACCGCTCACTGCAGGCGCCGGCCGCGCACACGGACTACCGGCTCATGTCGCGCGCCATGCAGGCCGGCGCCGAGCCGCAGGCCACGAGCTGGAAGGACAAGTTCAACAAGATACTCGACTCTGCCACTGATACTGAAGGTACGTACCGCTCACTGCAGGCGCCGGCCGCGCACACGGACTACCGGCTCATGTCGCGCGCCATGCAGGCCGGCGCCGAGCCGCAGGCCACGAGCTGGAAGGACAAGTTCAACAAGATACTCGACTCTGCCACTGATACTGAAGGTACGTACCGCTCACTGCAGGCGCCGGCCGCGCACACGGACTACCGGCTCATGTCGCGCGCCATGCAGGCCGGCGCCGAGCCGCAGGCCACGAGCTGGAAGGACAAGTTCAACAAGATACTCGACTCTGCCACTGATACTGAAGGTACGTACCGCTCACTGCAGGCGCCGGCCGCGCACACGGACTACCGGCTCATGTCGCGCGCCATGCAGGCCGGCGCCGAGCCGCAGGCCACGAGCTGGAAGGACAAGTTCAACAAGATACTCGACTCTGCCACTGATACTGAAGGTACGTACCGCTCACTGCAGGCGCCGGCCGCGCACACGGACTACCGGCTCATGTCGCGCGCCATGCAGGCCGGCGCCGAGCCGCAGGCCACGAGCTGGAAGGACAAGTTCAACAAGATACTCGACTCTGCCACTGATACTGAAGGTACGTACCGCTCACTGCAGGCGCCGGCCGCGCACACGGACTACCGGCTCATGTCGCGCGCCATGCAGGCCGGCGCCGAGCCGCAGGCCACGAGCTGGAAGGACAAGTTCAACAAGATACTCGACTCTGCCACTGATACTGAAGGTACGTACCGCTCACTGCAGGCGCCGGCCGCGCACACGGACTACCGGCTCATGTCGCGCGCCATGCAGGCCGGCGCCGAGCCGCAGGCCACGAGCTGGAAGGACAAGTTCAACAAGATACTCGACTCTGCCACTGATACTGAAGGTACGTACCGCTCACTGCAGGCGCCGGCCGCGCACACGGACTACCGGCTCATGTCGCGCGCCATGCAGGCCGGCGCCGAGCCGCAGGCCACGAGCTGGAAGGACAAGTTCAACAAGATACTCGACTCTGCCACTGATACTGAAGGTACGTACCGCTCACTGCAGGCGCCGGCCGCGCACACGGACTACCGGCTCATGTCGCGCGCCATGCAGGCCGGCGCCGAGCCGCAGGCCACGAGCTGGAAGGACAAGTTCAACAAGATACTCGACTCTGCCACTGATACTGAAGGTACGTACCGCTCACTGCAGGCGCCGGCCGCGCACACGGACTACCGGCTCATGTCGCGCGCCATGCAGGCCGGCGCCGAGCCGCAGGCCACGAGCTGGAAGGACAAGTTCAACAAGATACTCGACTCTGCCACTGATACTGAAGGTACGTACCGCTCACTGCAGGCGCCGGCCGCGCACACGGACTACCGGCTCATGTCGCGCGCCATGCAGGCCGGCGCCGAGCCGCAGGCCACGAGCTGGAAGGACAAGTTCAACAAGATACTCGACTCTGCCACTGATACTGAAGGTACGTACCGCTCACTGCAGGCGCCGGCCGCGCACACGGACTACCGGCTCATGTCGCGCGCCATGCAGGCCGGCGCCGAGCCGCAGGCCACGAGCTGGAAGGACAAGTTCAACAAGATACTCGACTCTGCCACTGATACTGAAGGTACGTACCGCTCACTTCAGGCGCCGGCCGCGCGCTCGCCGTCTTTTTTTATCGGAACTTCGAGGTAAAACCCTTTATACCTTATTTTTTTGTTACTAATGTTTTCATTTTATACATGAGTATGTTGTACAAATAACAACACGAGTATACTGCGTCAGGTGTGCACCTGGTCATGAACGACCTGCTGCCGGCCGGCCACTACTACCGCTTCAACCCGCCGCTCATGCAGGAGTGCGCCATGGACGAGATCAACACCGACAAGCTCGACAACCTCGTGGTCGACACGCACGCCTACATCCGGTATGTACTGCGGGCAATTTATATTGTGACACTTTGTACTTATATCAACTATGAAAGAAAACCATAAAACATCACATGGCCAAAAAAAAATTGAAATTTTCTCTGTTGCCATGTTTGATTTCCATTTTGACCTCACTATTGGCATTAGCACCCTCGATAACCATGACAACGGCACACAATAACTTAAAAAAAAATTGTCGCAGTCTCCGTCTTGGATTTTAATTTAAAGGTAGTAAAACAAGACATTTGCTGGTAAAACAAGACATTACATTTACATTATATACACAACCATACATAACCGTGGACCATTGGGCAATTATTAGCTTAGTTATAAAGAGGTAAAAACAGTTCAAAAGAAGCGTACACAGATTATAAGAATATCATTCGATTTATAAATCTAATTGATCACCGCGTAATAAAAAGATCACAATGGGAATTTTCCGCTGAACAACTTAAATAATACAGATATTTTTTTTAAAGTCTGTCACGTCACGTCGTTTGTCACGTCAAAAGTCGTGTCATTTGTGTTTATTTTCTTCTGTTAATGTCATAATCTCTTATTGTTGTTAGATTACTTACGTATTCATAATAAAACCTGCAAAAATTTCATACAAATCGATCCAGTAGTTGACCGTATCTCTAAGATACGGTCAAAACAAAAAACAAAGCCCACTACGTAACATTCTCTATTTGTAAGTTCTATTTTAGTTACCCGCTTATTGTTTATACATAAGTATGTGGTCTATTTATTCAAGAACCCAAACCAATTAACGATAATGAACTGCGTTTAGTATGTTTCTCAAGTGTTTATGCTTTTTGTGCGAGCGCGAGGGGGGAGGGGGAGGTCCCGTGCCTGAGCCATAATCTAACTTTCGTTAGCGCGCGGCTTTAAAGGTTAAAAGAATCGCAATCATTAAATAAAACCGGTCAAGTGCGTGTCGAACCACGCGCAGTGAAGGGTTCCGTAGTTGGGATGAATTTATCCCAAGAACAAACTTAACATTGTATTTGAAAAACTTTTTCTCCCAGACGGAATGTATGGGAAAACCTGCAAATGTAAGTTGGTCGATTATTACTCGGTAACTTGTAGAGCCTACTTAGCACTGATACTCGTAGTTTTCCTTTTAATTTCGTTATACTGTATGTTAACTAACAAAGGGCGTTCCCGCTAACCCGCAATAGAATAGCATACAATACGAGTGCGTTACGTGACTTAGAAAAGTGTAACACTGAATAACACGTCCCCGTAAGTTTACTGATACGAAACACTTAACAACGAATGCACGCAACCACGAAAAACGTAACACCACCGTAACCATGCGATCTCGAATAACTAAATCTTATGAGGGAGGTTATCAGGCGGCCGGCGCGCGGCGGATTGTGTAGGAGTCGGTAATGTTGCCGGCGTTTGTGTTCGACGCTCACTCGCCTGTGGCATCGTGTTATTCACCTCGTCGAATGAATCCTCGATATTCCGTGCGAGGCGGAGTAATTCAGTAATTCATGGAAACTATGGCACTCCTCTCTTCGTAGCCTTTTCCTTATTCTGCTGTGGAGGAGGCCGTAAGTCATGTCTACTTGAGCTGACTCCGTTGTATCGCCTTTAGGTAGGCGTGCCATAAGGGCGCGGATGCGCGCTTCGAAAATATCTGTATTTTCATTACCTTGCGGTTTCGCAAATATTTCCAAGTAGATCCGATGAGGAGGCCGGCGGTCACCATAGGCACTTATTAAGTTTTCTTTGGCTTCGCGCCATGATGACACAGAGTATTTTATTCCTTGCCACCACGTAGCCGCTTCATCCTTGAATAGGTAGGCTAAACCGCGCAGAATGTTTGAGTCCGCCACCTGCGCGCAATCGCTATAGGCCTCTATAGAGTCGATAAATGCTTCAACCGACTCCTTCGGTCGGCCGGAGAAAGTGGCTTTGCAGCGGGCTAGGGTGTTGTGCCCTAGCAGCGCGAGTGATTCCGGGGTGGATGCGTTCGCCCGCGACATCGAGTTGAGCAACTCCCTAAATGCTTCTGTTTGAGAGCGTTGGAGAGAGGTACCTAATAATCGTCGCCACAATTTCATTAGAAAACGAAGCGTTAGCATCGATGCGCGGCGAGGAAGAGAACGTGGCGTCGCCGTGGCCATCTTGGTCGGCGGACTCCGCGGTCGGCGTGTTTGGTCGCGAGGGGACGGGTAACGCGTCGTTTGCATCTTCCCTCCGAGTCAAACTAGCCGCTCTACTCCTCACTGGCATTTTACTATGCACTATATTGTCACACGAAAAAAAACGTTGGGCGCCACATATGAGGGAGGTAATCAGAGAAACCACCTTTTCAGTAAAGAGTATATTGAGTATCAACACTAGTTAACAGTTTAACACAGTTGTACATACATTGGGATCGAAAAACCCTAAATTATAATAATCAGTTCGCGTAACAATGGCGGCACGAGGGAGGCACGTGGCGACGTTGCGCGGTACAGAAAAATACGCGTCTACGCAGCAAGCGTGTGAGCGGCGGCGGACTGGCGCGAATCGCGAAGCACCTTCCTCGCAACGCGACGGCCAGGCGAGAAAGAGACAGACATCATTCTCTGTATCGTGCCGGCACGCGACCGCGGGACGCTCGCACCGGAAGACATTGTGTCTGTGTTTGGTTTGCTATAATCTCTAATTCACCAATTCGAATTACTTAACAGCGAATGTACGTTACCACGAAAAACTTATCGCCGAAGCCACGCGTCCTCGCTTAACCAAACCTCGAACGAAAGAACATTACAATTTGGTTTTGGATATGTGAAAATTCACGGCAGTAGTAAATACAGTATGTTATCTAACGAAGGGCGTTCCCATTAACCTGCTAAAATCAAAATCAATTCATAATTGGTGGAGTAATCGCGTAACAAACAAAAAAAAAGACGAATTTAACCTCGCGCAGTTAAATTCAATTATCCTTTGGTAAAGTTTCCTCATAGTGACGTTTTATTTATTAAATGTAAGTAAGCTGTAAGTCCTCCATGTACTAAATAAATAAAATAAATGCACAAGTCATAACTGCGTAAAGGCAGACCTTATCCCTCGGGCATTTTCTGTCACTCTACCTTTTTGGGATTTACACAAGCCGAATCGCCGACCCATTTTCACGGTCGATTTTAGTCACCCGCCGCTTGCGACCTGTCTTTGGAACTTGCGATTTGTCACCTGCGGGCTAGCCGAATCGCCATTGAGACAGACAATTTTCACCGCACGGTGAAAATCGTGCGGCTATAGTCACTTGTGTAAAGTCCGCATTAAGTGGGGTTTACACGGGTGACTAAACCCGCACGATTATTGCAGCGCAGCGTAAATCGACCGTCTAAATGGCAATTCGGCTAGGTCGCAAGTGACTAAGGTAAAGCGGCTTGGTGAAGCAATTTGTGAAGCGACTAGCCGCACGGCGAAAATCGACCAGTGTAAACCTACCTTTAGGATGACAGAGTCCTGATCTCATTAAATGTTAAGTTCTTATCACCTATGTGCACAATCAATGAATTGGTATTGAGTAGACATGAACATTTTGCTGGTAACTGAGGGGGGGTAATAAATAACAGCCGCACGGGTCGATCGAAGGACGCTTGTTAAAGTCGGTCCGTGGATGGGTGACCGCATCCATTACATACCGGTCCCCGCAGTAGTAATTCAAAGATCTTTGACGGTCGATACGGGTAATCTGAAGTCCGAAAGTCTGACGACGGGTCTTGTCGAGGGCTGTCGTGTTACCAAGCAACTGGATCGTGGCGGTCAGATAGGCAGTCGCTCCATGTAAAATACTGACATTTGATAATGCCCCCAGACGCAACCAGCACAAGTTCGAGCAGGCCGCGGCCATGCTGACGCGGCCGCGCGGCGTGACGCAGCGAGTGCTGGACTACTGCTCGCGCCGCGCACTCATCGCCGGAGCCGTCGCCAACTGACGCGAGTGCTGGACTACTGCTCGCGTCGCCAACTGACGCGAGTGCTGGACTACTGCTCGCGTCGCCAACTGACGCGAGTGCTGGACTACTGCTCGCGTCGCCAACTGACGCGAGTGCTGGACTACTGCTCGCGTCGCCAACTGACGCGAGTGCTGGACTACTGCTCGCGTCGCCAACTGACGCGAGTGCTGGACTACTGCTCGCGTCGCCAACTGACGCGAGTGCTGGACTACTGCTCGCGCCGACACTAGCGCCAGTGAACTGACGGCCCGCAGTGACGTTGTAGTGATACCTAGCTATATTAGTATGGGCGGACGACGACACATAATTATGTTCCATACGAAATCACTTCACCGAAGTGACTTATCGGTCGGAAAGTGATAAAAAAATAAAAATATGCTACAGAAAGTGTAAAAAGAATGTAAGCATACATTTTTTATATGATTGGTTAAGAGGGCTATTACAATTTTTCTTGAATTTGAGCGTTTGACGCTAGTTTTGATGTGTGATTATGATTAAGTTATAGCCTCAAACTTAAAAAAAAAAAATATGTCCGAGGAAGTCTCATTATATATCTTGACAGTGTTTTAAATAAATATTTCAATTTGTTTACACAAATCAGTAAAAAACTTGTCTTTGTAAAGGATGTTTCATAAAATTTAACTTTTGGGCGTCTTTTGATGCTTTGTTACATCAAAGATACAGTAATTTAATCATTTATAAAAATGTCCATGGTACAACTGTATCTTGAACTTTGGAATGTATAAGTCATTTTTTTTATGTTTCATTTAGTAATACACCAAAAATAATTCCGTAACACAGATTGTTATTGACAATTTTTCGTCCGAAATTCTATTTTTTATCTATGAATTTACTTTCCAAATTTTAACAAAAAGTATTTAATAACATAGGCTACTATCTAATCTTGCTTGAAAAAAAAAAATAACTTTTTTTAAAGTAAAATAATATTTTTAAACAATTGTTGTATGCAATGCTAAAAATAACAGTAACACGAACTATAAATAACTGTAACTTAATTTATTTCAAAAGTAAAGTGGAAAGGATCAAGTTGATCACGCCCGGTTTGCATGTGTGCGTAGCGTACTTCAATAGACTCACACGAGCGCATCTTTGCCGCGCCCCGTCAAATTTACCTAAATCTGCACTTCGATTTTGTAATAGCGCCCTTAATGTTCTTCAAGAAAAAAGACGACGTTGTCGATAAAATAATCCCTGAAAAGTGATTTTGGATATAGTAAACTTTGTTCTAAAAGAATATAGTGACGTGTCGTCATCGAATAGTGAAGGCCAAGCCTCGCTCTGTAAATATTATTTAATTAGTTGACTTGTACATAAATACTCCTCCTAGGTAGACTAGCATCTTAACGATGATATTCCTGATGTATGTACTTTATCACGATTTTTATCGTCTTTATGTATAAATAAAACACACTTGTGCTTTAAACAATTGTTTTGTAACCAACTGTTGTAAAGTTTAATTAAGTACTGTTATGTTCATTGCATTTTATAATTATAAAATAATGAAAAATATTGTATTGTTAAGCATCACGTTATAGCGAGCATATGAAACGCAAAGTAGTACAGTCATGAGTAAAGTGCATTTGTCTTGAGTTGTCTCGTGGTGTTCGATGATGACGACAATCGGATTTGTCGGCAGCTTATGAATCATTCATGCGATTCCATGTTTGTTAGTTACTAAGTAAGACAGACAATGACAAATTCACTGTACACGTGTTATAGGTACAATCTAGTCATTAGTTACATTTAGAGCAAACAGTCGCATGCGGTTACACATCGGCTGCTGTTATTGCTATCAGTAGATGCTCGATATAAGTTGCATTTGCGACGTTGTGTCGTACGATGCAGAGCTAAGCGTGGCTCTGTGGCGGCCTGTGGACAGGTTGCTTTAGTGACGTCACAACTCAGTTGTCACTAGTTAGTGACACATTTTACAATTTTTGTTAGTCAGCGAATGTGATAAATAAATAAATGCGATTCTGTATGGTCTTACTGTTTTACACTCTCAATACTTCTACCCTTGAATATGGGAAGCAGAAAGCTTGTATCAAAAAATGCTTATCGATGTGTTTAATATTGGACGCATGCATTTACATTCCAGTACTAATACGTATACATTAACGTTTAACAGAACGAAATGCTAATAACATAGAAGTTGCAGTAATTACATAGTTAACGAGTAAAAGCCTCATTAAATCAAAGTCGTCCTTGTGTGACATAACATCGGTTACACAACTGTCTGACAAGGGGAGGGACGTAAGTACGTAACCAAAGAATGTTATAGAAGATCAGCTCCATACAACAAGCCAAAACGCACGAACCAGTCGAGCACGTACTAGAATGCAAGCCGACTGGCATTCGTTAGTACTGTTTTTTGGTGGGAACAATATGCGAAACGTATAAAATGTAACATACTGCCTCAGACCAAATAAAAAATCTAGACAGAGCGCTGTCAACAGTGACATGAAGCCGGTTTCGTAAATATGTGTGCACTTAGTGAGTGTTGCCGCGTAGTAAAAACTCATTACCTTAATATTTTGTCTTAAAGTACTAGCAGGGGGACTGGACGAGTAAATAGATAGGTTAGCGTTATATATTTTTAAAAATTATTTAAAGGTACCACGCTTTATTCCGACAAGATAGGGTAAAAAATAAAACAATAGTCAAAAGTAACTACATTCATAATCGAAGCAAAGGTTTTAATTATCCTTTTGTTGGGTTTTTTTTTTCAACATTGCCTCTTACTATCCACTATTTTGGAAATTGTTTCCAATTTAATATTACCAATATTAAAACTTATAAAACAAATATAAATAATTTCGTATCACATGAATTACTTACCCAATAAACGGGGATAATTGTGATAAGTACATACTTCTGGCAACACTTGTTAAGGTTTTGTGTTCCAAGCTGTCATAATTTGATTTAAAATAATTATGGATTTTTATCTAGTTTATAAGTTTACTTACGTATGAAACGCGATTCTACCTTGCTTTTTATTTTTTGAGGAATGGTTTTTGCACCCTCTCACCGCACAAGTCGGCATTTTTGTGATAAAATAATTTAATTTGTTTCAACGTGTCACTTCATTGACAAACTAGCTGTAACTAATCGGTTTGGTCAGTTTGGTGTAGTTTGGTTGTGAATGTGTGCGTGTGACCGTGTATGCACAGAGTTTGGTGTAGTTTTGCATGCTTCACTTTATTGTTCACAGCACTCTGTCTAGGTTTTTTATTTGGTCTGAGCATACTGCTGCCATAGTCTATTGTGTGACAAAAAACTTGAGTTCGAGACGGTTCGGAAGCACGCATCGAAGTAAAGGTGCTAGCGGTAGCGGTACTAGTACTTTCACTTGTGACGCGCCGCCGAGGCTAAGTGTACTAGCGGCCGCGTCCGGGAGGAATGTATTGCAGGAAGATAGTAGTTGTAATATAGCAAATTAACGGAAATACTGTCAAAATCATCTTTATCATTCTCCTAACCATCACCCAATTTATTAGTGGGCGGCGCGACATGTCTTTATATTCCATTCTTCTCTATTAGTTTTCATCTCGATAGCCATCCCCTTTCTAGCCATAAATCATCCGTCACTCCTTCACACAGTCCATCAAAATATGCCCCAAAAATAAAATACCTACCAATAACTTAGGAACCTACACGTACCGTAAAACCTGGCAACTTTGCCCTTGAGGTTCAACTTTGCCCAGTTGTGTATTTTTTGAAAAACTCGATCCATAGCAAATTTGTCAATAGTTAGAAGTATTTTTTTATCTGTGGTACAAAATTCGTCATTTTTCTGGCAACACTGAGTGACTTAATGTCACCGATGTTACTTCAGTTGCCTGTCAGAACTTGTAGAAGTTGGTAGTGTTTTTCGCGGGCAAAAACCGGTACAAAAACTTTACCAAAAACTGGAGTTGCAGTTACACCAGGCAAGTAATTTTTTTGCCACTGTTAATATGTTTGAAATGAATAATATAGACTTAATATTTCATGCAAAACCTCCCATAAATTGTAAGATATGTTGATGGGCAAAGTTATATGCATGTTTTTGGTGCATGGTTGGCGACATTGCCCACCATTTCTTTTCTCGTAGGGTTGTCACCTGTAACTTACTTACTTACATTTTTTTTTTCCTAATGTTTAGGTATTGTTTTGTATTATTTTACTTTATGATTAAAATTTAAAACGTACTTATTATAACGTTGTTGCACGTTCGTTGAATGTTATTATTTTATAATTTAAAACGTTTAACGTTTAAATGCACAATAGCCCGTGTGCGAATCGATAATCATTGCAGTTTTTTCAAATTAAATAGATATTTAACTTGAAAAACTGCAATGATTTTGTCATTTACTATCAATTTGTGAGATCTACGGTATATAATGCTAGCTGAAAGATGCCTAACAGCTAGCATTATAGCGTAGATCTTTATTTTGTATCCACTATAATTAATTTGTGCTTATTGAATTTATTAAAGTCATTAAAAATATTTGACATTAAAAAGCTTTTCATTAAATATTAAAATGTAGAATTTTTTCTATGGTGACAGCCCTGGATATTGATAATTATTTTAAGAAAAATGTTCTAGGTGGCGTTTTGACTTTGCCCAGTCAATTTTAAAGGACAAGGAATATGTTTATTCATCTCATAATTTGATACAATACTGCTTTGCCTTGTATTTATATTCTGGCATTTTTAAAATATGGATACTGTTTATAATATTAGAAATATTCAAAGTTGGCAAAGTTGCCAGAAGCATATGATTTTTTGCCCAACACATAAACTTGTTTTTTTCACTAACACACATACATTTTTCTGGATATTTCTAGTAATAAATATCGAGTAATGAACTTATAGTATTATGTGGTACAAACACAATATGACATTAACTAACGTGTTCGAAAATAACTCAACTAATGCAAAAAAAAAACGAATTATAGGGCAAAGTTGCCAGGTTTTACGGTACAGAAATAAATCTGTATGATAAAGTGGTCGACGGCACTTCGGCAGGTAAGTGGCGGGGCGGGGAGTGGTCATCATTAACATTCAAGTCGTGCTTTCCCTTCCACTCCACGACCGCGACCGTTCCACCAGTCATTAGTGTTGTAACATTGACAGCAGACTACGCACGTGCACAAAGGATTACGAATAAAGCCTTTTCGGAAATAGTTCGCGTTTCGGCGGGAAGACGAACTTAGTTTTGCGGGAACATGCAGTGCTTCAAGTATATTCTAGCGATGGTTAGTACTTCAGTAGTGGTTCATAGAATAACGATAGAATGTGTTGTGTAAGTTTGTGTGTTGTGAAACTTTGTGCGTGTGTAAACGTGCCCATGTAACATGTAACCCATGACCACACGTTACTGACATACTTAAGTATACTGGGTTTTTAGGGTTCCGTAGTCAACAAGGAACCCTTATAGTTTCGCCATGTCCGTATGTCTGTCTGTCTGTCCGCGGCTTAGCTCAGAGACTCTTAGTAGGTACATATGAATCACGCAGACAAACTGGTAAAATAAAATCATGAAAGCCTTCCCCTACACGTAAAGTGGGGATGATTTATTTTTCTCGACTTTCCCATGTTGTCGTTGGAAAGGTCGTTCAAAAATATTGGGAGTTTGTGAAAACCATTTTTGGATTCAGGGATCCGTTTGCGAAATATTAGCTTTAAATACGTATTAGTTTTAATTTTGTATGCTTTTGTAGGTACCGCCAATTGCACTCCAGAGGGTAGGTACCTCCTGTAATGTGTAAACTGAGTGTGTAAAGCACAAGATTAAATAAGGAGGTGTAAAGTAGTGTGGGGGCGTCGATGTCTAAATGATCAATTATTTTTATTTTATATTAATTTGTCATCATAACCCAGAGAAACGAAACCTACACTTACGTGTCTACACTGAATAAATAATTGGCAACTATTTTAACACTAGGTTTTTCACATGTAAAAACCTATTAAGTAGGTATTTAAAATTAATTACAAATTCACTTGAATGATCGAATGCAACCAAAGTTATTTTTCTATCAGCCAGTACAACAAGGTCGCCTTCTGCATTTATGCTAACCTAACCTTTACATTATCTATCTAAACAGCCCAATAGTATCACTTAGAACTAATATGTAAGTAGGTACCTATAGGAAAACATCCCTTACTACTAAGAATTAAGGGTGCCGTCAAAGTTTATTGGTACCGTGAACGTGCAGTCGACTATACGATAATACGCTTTGAAATATTAAATTGAGGTAAATTATAAGATACTAGCTGATGCCCGCGGCTTCGCCAGCATGGATGTCGATTATTATATACTAAAACCTTCCTCGAGAAGCACTCTATCCATTGGTGAAAACAGCATGAAGATTGGTGCAGTAGTTTTTGAGTTTATCGCGAACAGGACGACAGACAGACGCGGCGTAGGACTTTGTTTTATAATATGTAAGGATAACTATGCGTTTGCACTAGAAAACATTTAACATGTAGATGTTTCGAAACTTGTCACATGAAAGAAATCTCATTACTTGTTTTGTTGAACTTGCGTTCGCACTGTACGAGACATGAGTAAGTCATATAAGACAGATCTCAAGATTTGTTGTAAACTGCGTTCGCACTGTCTAGAAACATACACAATGGACATGTTTTGTATAGAGATTTGTCACGTTTGCATTCGCACTGTTGTTTGTTTATGTCAAATTATGTCTCGCAACTTGTCTATTGCTTGATGTTTAGTGTTATCCGAATATGGTGGTAAACATCCCGTGTTTATATCGAAACATAGAGTGGTACAAAGTAGACACGATGAAGTTTATAGAGCTTTGGCAAGGTTTTCCATGTTTGTGGAATACAAAATGTTTGGACTATACCCTCCCCTCCTATGTTTCCCTCACACCCACACTTACACACATCATTCACTCAAATCACTTTGTTTTTGATTATGTACTCGTATTGTATAGTTTACACTTCTTGTTTTTGAAAGAGCGGAGTCTCCTAATACAGGCATCATTTGCTTAAAAGGAGGCTCCAATCTCAAATTTGTTGTACGTTTAAGGTTATCAAATAAACTATTTTTTTTTTTTTTTTTTTTTTATAAAGACCGACCAAAGTTTCAAAACAAATCTTACAACATGTTACTAGATTCATACAGATACATTTTGATACGAAATTGGTTTGTAAAGATATGTGGCGAAACATGTCGAGTGATATGAAACGTCAAACATGTTTCGCGTCAACAAGTTGCGTGCCAATGCGAACGCGAGTCGATACATTGACAGAAAACAGAGATTTTAACATGTTTTTATGTGAATGTTTCGCCAGTGCAAACGCACGGTAATAAGGATAAGGATGTAAGGAAGTTGTCAGGTAAAATAAACATAGATCTGAAATACCTCCAACTGTCACTAACGACGAGACACAATATAATTTGAATTGTGATCGGCCTTCTAAAGGCCTATTAACAGTTGAGCGGAAAGTGCTACGTACGTACTGCGTAGGGGATCAGATCGGGGTGACCCGCTCACCTCAATCTGGCTTTCGTGTCTGTGTAGGTCAATGACATTGTTTTACTTTTCCTCTCCGATGATTATAATTATTATACATTTATACTTATACATATATTTGTAAATTTTGTAATCACGTTCTCGAAAACGGCTCTAACGACTTCGATGAAAGTTAGAAGTTGCAAATAGGGGTTTACGGAGGCGAAAAATCGATCTAGCTAGGTCATATCTGGGAAAATTCGTTTTCACCTCACAAGCTCGGAAAGTCTGTTTTATCATTCTAAATCTGAGTGCAAAAGTGCATTAACGCTAGCGTGGAAAGAGTTTTTATAGTTATTTATGCAACTGTTATATAATAAGATGTGGGTTTATCGGTTGATAATAGTACCTAAATACCTAATTATTTACAGTTGCATACAAGACTTTATCTACACCCATGATATGAATCTTCTTTATAAGTTTCTTTGCAATACCAATATCGAACAAAAATGGCGTGGTACGACGTGAATTCGAATATTTCGAGTTCGAATGTGTTTTGTTTTTAAATTACGGTGCTTTGTTAGTGAAACGCTCGTGAATGACAATATTCTTTTTTTTTAAAGAGTTGCATTATGAAATTCAGTACAACATTATAACACCCGTTTGGATGATATTATGATTACTATGACACTGGCTGTAGTAATGGTGGCAATAAGCTAACTGTTTCAGAAACTTTTATAGAGGATTTATAGCAAAAATTCGAACCTTTCTATTCAATAAATTTTCCATACCACCGGTTCCACTGATAATGCATGAATACTTATTTCATGTCAGTGCACCAACCTCATTTTTAGAATAATCGCACTGGCACGCATCGCACGAAGATAAAGCGCACAGAAGTTTTCACTAAACTTTATATAATTTTCTTCAATTCGCTTTCTATCATTTTGATTTGTTTAGCAGTGACAGAGTTATCTAGTGCAAGCGGTACTTAATGCCGAATTGAGCTTTCTTCCGAAACATTGCGCAAAAACTGCCTAAAAGCGTACCTACCTACAATATTTTATTCAATGCATGGAGACACCATTTTCCTCGCTGTAGTGAGGTGAAAAGTTGTGTGTTTAGCTCGGCAGCAAAGTTATTCTGCGTCTCGTACCTTTGAACAAAGGACAGAATTCTATATTTGAACCATCATGTCCTAAAATCCTTCGCTTGCTCAGGTTTCAATACAAGTACCTACTTGCGCCAAAAAAAACAACTTTGCAGCCTTGCATAACAAATAACTAGGTATTATCTATTTACACCCGAGCAGATCTGCAATAATACCTAAATGCGAAGGTTGTGTAATTGTGTATCAACGTTAACTTAAAAAAAAAGCAATTTTAAATTTCGCGGGCTACCTTGAGCCCTTGACTGATCTGATGATCTCATACGTTTATGTAATTAATTGAATTAGTTGAACGTCCTAATGTATGAATGGAAAAAAACACAAAAGTGGAACTGTAGGGTTACAGTAGAATTGATGATACTTAGTGGTAATGTTTCCAGATGGCGGTGGTACTGTCTACGCTGATGGCCGCAGACGGCACCATCCCGCAGCCCCGAGCACCCAACTTCCAGTACTTTGAGAGGTAAAACACCTTCAATTAATATTATTGTTGTTAATGTTACCCTAAAATATAGCAAACGTACCCTTTCTTGTAACACCTTCATGAAGGTGTTACACCATGAAGCTTCATGGTGTCGTTATGCAAATGCAACGACTCAACGAAGTGCTATTTGAGAACACCCAACTTTGAACATGTAGCGACATCTTGAACTATGTATTTTACTAGTGCTACGGCTACACTTCGCGTTATCGCGAACTTTTCTTCGTACGGTCTCTGTTGCTCAGCGAGTAATCGAGGGGTGTGCGAGAAAGAGCGCACGAAGAAAAGTTCGCGATAACGCGAAGTGTAGCCGTAGCATAAGGAACCGATCACTTTTTCGATTTTTTTTTGTTCCAATTTCATTATACTGAAAATTGACCGACGACGTCTTTTTTGCTATATGCATTATTTGCCATATTTTTATATCATCGAAATATTATATTTTATCGAACTATTTCGCCGATTTACAAAATAACTTTTTACTATTGGCTGACGCCTCTTTTGAACTTTTTTCATTTTTCATTTATTTTCACACCGAAACATAGTTGCCCCCGCATAAGGGTCGCCCACCTGTATCGCTGGGGTGATCGACAATTTGTTTTTCCGACTCGGTGTCACCCGAACCACAGATATTATAATACTACACCCAAAGAGTTTAAACCACAGTCATTGACTACGCCCGAACGTAGGCCGAAGGCCGGCGGAGCGAGGGAATTTTTTTTGACAGTAGATATGGCGGCAGCTTTTTTTTTATTGCGAGCGTAGCGAGCACATGTGGCTAACTTCGGTAAAAAGATTTTCGACCAAATGAAACGTCGGAATAACGAAAACAATCGAATTGATAATAAGGTCAGCTGGTCAACTGATACAGTGGCAGACGTGACTTCGATGAAGTAAAAAAAAACGAAATGAATAGTTGAAAAGTTTTAGGTGAAATTAAATTCGGTCAAATATTTTTCGAACTTATGATAGGTAACCATTTTACTAACAACATCAAGCCTGCCGAAGGAACATGGTGTCGGTGAATGGTATAATACACCAACGAGCGTGTCGTCAATTTGAATATCGCGGACTAGCTTAGGGTATCCCCCTGGCTGCCCTGGCACTGTCGCCCTACCAGGCACAAATCCAGGTCGCTACCTGAGAGATTCATAGCATATCTCTCAAGTTCATAGACTGATACATTTACCTACGGTACCTACCATAAATTAAGAGTTTGTTATTTGTTACAGGCCGAACTACCGCTACCCGTACTACGACGAGAACGGGAAAGGCAAGCTGTTGTACGGCTACGGAGGGCCCGAGCTCTACCAGTACAAGTCCTACTCTCCGCTCGAGGGCATCTACTAGACACATTCGTTCAATACTGAAACAATTCAATATCACTGTATGTATATGTAGGTATATCCGTAGGTAATGATACCTACACAGGATTGGCTGTCTGAGATGTACCTACATAATGCAATATTCGCTGTATTAGTTAAGGCGGTTTACCATGGTGCGTGATATTGCGGACGGATGGGGCCTAGTCCGCACCGACGCACCATGTGAAGACTATCGTCCGTGGTAGCGAAGACACGTCTGTCGCGGTGCGTCCGATCCGCGGTGCGGTGCGAGCTTCTCTTTCATTTTATTTTACATTTCGAAATGACAAAATAGATCCAATCGCAACGGGCTGGTCTGCGTCCTTCCGCAATATCACGCAGCGTGGGAAGAGCTTTGTTGTGCGGTTCGTAGCTGTCCGTTGTCTGGTCCGCGTGTCCGCCCGCAATTTCACGAACCGTGGAAATCGCCTTTGAATTAGTTTAGATGCTAGTAAATCTTATTTGTATACTTAATAAAATAGTTAATATAAATAAAGCTTGTATTTGATTGTATGTGCTTTACCTTGGTTAAGTAGGTATGAGTTTATGAAGCACTACAAAATAATGTGCTATTTGACATCATCATTCTCCTGGGCGCAACATGTCTTTGTCTTTCTAACTTCTCTATTAGTCGTCATCTCGGTAGTCACCCTCTTTCTAACCATGTCATCTCTCACATAGTCCATCCATCGTTTCTTTGGTCTTCCCCTACTTTTGTAGCCACATTCATATTCATACCCAAAACTTTCCTCACGACATTTTCCTCATTCCTTCGCATCACGTGCCCATACCGTGACAACCGATTTCCGCACAGTGCACACAGGAGTATTCGACCTCAAATTCCGGTCAAAATTATTTCTTGCTATATTTTTAATGGAGATGACTTAAAATGCTGACTTTAATGCTATATCGTACACATAACGTCATAATCTTGGAAAAAAATAAAACTATATAAGAAATACTTAAGATTTATTTTCCAAAAACAAGTTTACGTACAAAAACATAAAAAACAAAAAAAAACAACATAAAACTCAGCCTCCCACACAAAAACATAAAACTCAGCCTCCCACACAAAAACATAAAACTCAGCCTCCCACAACTTTCCACACTCAGTTTTTGGATATTTTCAGGACCCACTTCTACAAATACATAATTCTATAGTTTCTGGTAAGAAACACCGGCTGCTCCTCAGCTTCTGCCGTTTTCGTCCACAACTCAGAAATGGATCTGAAGTCATCAAAAGCCTATTGAAGACATCTGTATTACATAGTTCTCTCTAGAATTTTCTAGTAAAATCGAGTCTGTAAGATCGAAAATGTTTATTTCTGGATTTAGCAACCTCTTCTGATAGTTGTCCGATAGGCAAAAAATTCATACTGAGGAAAAGTGCTTCTGTATTGTTTGCTAAGCTCAAAGCTTCAAATCTGATAAATGTCTCAGGTCATTCCAAATTATTCGAAAGTCATTTTCTGGACATTTCATAATCTCCTTAAGTTTCTGTTCCATGTCCAATCATTTATGATCAAATTTTCGTTTACTGCTGTCTCTAAAAAGCGTGTATAATGATCTTCTAGATATTTGGATGTCACATGGGGCCGAACCTAAAACGAAAAAACAACCTTTAAGTCAGTGTGCAAAATATGAAAAAAAAATACATTCGAAACAAAAACAGTCTTTAAAAAAAATGGTGGCAAGATGGGTGAGATATTTGTTTTTGGATGGCATAGCTAAGGTATATAGTTAGTAATAAAAATTCAAAAATTGCCCGATCATGACCGGAACTATTACAAAAACACCTTTTTTTGGAACAATTTCATCAAAAATATTAATATTTTAGTATCAGTAATTAAAACCTCAAAAAGCAACAAAATATCAAAAAGAACAACCATATTTTAGCATCATAAATAAGTACATACCTTGTGCTTTGGTATCCATTGAAAATTTTCAAATATATCACCACAAACTACTCAAAACACAAACCGCAAAGTTGTTAAAAAATAGGGCGTATCGAAAACAAAGACGTGCGCATTCAACATCGACTAGGTTCCGACTATCTGCACCAACTGCGGGTGGCTTCAAAACCGTGTTTGGAAACGGTTTATACTGGTTCGATTAGTGACGTGTGCAAGTAACGCAAATTGAGTGTCAATTGTTAAAATTGTTTTTTGTGTCTTTTGACCGGATTTTGAGGTCGAATACTCCTGTGTGCAGTGGTACTAAAAGACAACAGTTTATTAAATGGAAATGAAAATGCAAAATAAATAAACAAGACTTCTGAAAGACTGAAGACCCAGTCTGGGTCTGGGTACGGACACTCTCCTAAAATAATCATACTAACAAATAAAGTTAGGATTTCATACCTATGTAGTACTACAGTTATTAGTGATAGGAAATAATGTAAATTATTATGATTTCCTTTTCGAGTATAGGTGTCAGTCACAACAACACAACATACATTATCATCTCTCAAGCAGATAATCAAACATCACAACTTGAACAGCATCCTTGAGCGCGTTAGCTCATCAAACACTATTGTTTGCACGCACATACTAAGTGTACTCTACCGTATACAGGGCTAAGTTGATAGGTCCCATTCAGTGTATTACGTAAAGCGGCTCACTAAGCATGCGTGCCACACAGTTAACAGTTCTGCTGACTCTGCTAACATTATTCTCATGTTGTGACAGTGTGGCTATCTACTCAAGTTTCTGGGCACCACTGTTTGACAGACGCATTCTCAACTATCGAGTAGATGCTACCTTTAATCCAGAGCATGCCAAGAGTAGACGTGAACAGTACGCTAAAGACTATGGGTATAGAGGAGAGAGGCTTGTTGCGGATCTGGGCAACGGAAAAGGTCCATCAGATGTACCCAGAGATGTCCAGGTAAGTAAGCTATTAGCAGGTACTAGCTAGACAGTATGAATGTTTCATTGTTTTAGACTATTGTCTTTCAACATAATCTAATTTTAAGTTACCTCTTGTGCATATCCTTAATGAATGAGAAGTTAATATACATCTTGATTAGTTTTCATTGCATTGATTTTTATATTGTTTTCTATTTCCTCAGGTGTATGGAGATGTGAAGTTTTACTATACATAAGAAGTTAACTTAATTGCTGCAGTCCATACTTTATTGTTTACTCTACAAACTTGTCTCATCGAGTTGTTAATGAGTCAATTCATGATTATCTCTTTGTATTACTATAAGTATTAAAATGTTCTAAAATAAAAATACTGAAATGTCAGAGATTGCAAAACATTTATTATATTGTTCCCTATCTTATCACAATACTTAAGTTACCTATATCCGTCTCTTCTGCGTACTGATGTAGAGCACATTGTTCCCCCGGATGAATGCGTCTCCGTATTTGTTCTTGAGCTGTCCATTCACATACTCTTCAGTCTGTTCGAGTGCTATGTTCATGTAGCCGTCTAGGCACGCCAAGACACCTGGAACCACGAAAGTTTAAGTTCAACAAATGCATTTTTTTTTATAAATTCCAATGGTAGGTACTTACCATATTCTTTATAGTTTCACGTATAATAATTATGTATAAGATGCTACATGCTACAACCCCCAAGTGTTGTTTTCATTATCATCAATAATACTAAACCTAACCTATAAAACTGTGTCTTACAAGTTACAAACAAACATTGTTTTCACGATTATCTCATTCCACACAGCTTCCTTATGTCTATGAACGACAAATAAGGTAACTGCATGTATCTGATGTCATCTCGAAGAGCGCGGGAGCTCAAGGTAGAGTATTGAAATAAATAAACAAATTATTGTAACCTCTGTAGTCGACGCCGCTATTCAGTTTGACGACGACGGGCCGGCCATGAATTTGCTGGATGAATGACGACAGAGCTTCTTTGCGACTCATTGTGATGATAGATTAAGTGGGAAATATTTGAATTGATGGTTATTTACAACGAGAAATCGTTAAAACGCTGCTAGTCGTACCACGCAGCTAAACAGTCGACCAGTCGACGCAACGCACAGAACATTAATACTCAAGAGCATTAGATTATTAGAGTATTAGAGTACTTAACGCAGTTAACGCAACAACACCGCAACAACATTCATTTTTCAATAGCATCGATGACATTGACAGTCAGCTGTCATTCATGCTGTCAAAGTTAAACAAAAGGTCAATAGCATAGAGTAAAGTAATATAGTCAATAGGCACAGGCAGTGTGTATTAATAATACACACTGCCAACCCACACTAGTAGGTATAATACAGTATTATACCTACTTCGTTTAGATTCTTGTTTTACGGAATTGTATGTTTTCTTTCTAAAGAAAGAACCTAAAGGTGTCTAATTAAAAGAGGAAGTAAACATTACATGAGATTCTCCGATATTTATTTATACTATTGGTAAAGTAGGTAGAACTTTTTAAACGTCGTCCCTTCCAGCGTGTATTATTGTAGTTTCCCAAACCACAGATATTATAATACTCCCCATAGAGTATAGTAATAATGCCAAACAAACTAACCTCGGTGAAATTAGCCGCACGATTTCATTATTACGAACTTTTGTTAGTGCTAATCGTTAGAGAGGGTTAGAGAGAAAAGAAAATTCGTTAGAGAGTAATTAGTTTTTGTGTAAAAACAATTTTAATTTTTCGTGTGAAGTTGGCCCCCCTTCCCGCAAAAATGGACTTAGACATAATTTTATTTTTTTAATCGTTTGCGAATCGATAGAGAGAGATTGAGAGTTACACAAAATCGTTAGAGAGTTAATATTTTATTTGATATTAAATAATTTCTAAGAGCGTGACGTTAGCCCACCTCTGTGAATTTTGCCCCCGATATAATTATTCTCAACTTTTGTTAATGCTAATCGTAAGAGAGAAAAGAAAAATCGTTAGAGAGTAATTAGTTTTATTTAACAAAGATTTTAATTACTTTTGTGACATTGGCCCCCATTCCCGCAAAAATGGACGTAGACGTATTTTTTTTTTTAATAGTTTTAGAATCGTTAGAGAGAGATAGAGAGTTAAAAAAAATCATTAGAGAGTTAATCAAAATCAAAATCAAAATCAAAAGTCATTTATTCAAACTAGGCTGACAATCAGCACTTTTCGAACGTCAAAATTACATAAGACAGTCCCCCAAAAACGCCCACTCTTCACCACTTCCTAGTGCTTTAGCTGGGAAGAAGAAGTGGCGCAACAAACTCCCCAGCAGCACAGCTGTCTGTTCAGTTAGAAAAAAAAAAAAAATATTTCTATACAAAAGTATGCAAAATCATTTACATTATGCAACACAAAACATAAATCTAATTATTAGCCATATGTCAGCTAGCACACGCTAATAAACCAATCAAAAAAAAAAAAAAAAACGAGAACTATATGTACTCAAGCAGAAATAAAAAGTAAATGTAAACATAAATTAACTAAATAAAAGCCTCCAGGCACAAAGGGCGTGCCCGCCTACATATAGCTATTTTTAGATGTAACTGGAAGTTATAAATGATAAACTAGGACCATTGAAGTAACGTAAATAATATTTATCAATTTTCGAGTTCGCTAGCTAACCACATATTGCAATACAACTCATTTAGTAAACATTGTAATGAGTAGATTATGTCAATAATAAATTAAATTAGAAAAACATTAAAAATAAATTGATTATACAGTCAAATAAAAAAAATACATATATGAACTCATATAACCTGTCAGTGGGTAAGCTAATGCTGGAGAAAGAACATAAACATTGTCTTGAGTTAATCACAGCGACCAACTATTCTTATCATTTAAGTAGTCGTTAATAGAGTAATACGCCTTTGATTTCCGCCTTTTGAATATTTTAATTGATATTAAATTATTTCTGAGAACGCGTTTTAGATTAAACAGGCTCGCTCTTATTATGGGCAACATATTATAGCCGAACGGTACTTTTACTGTACACACGGCTACACATCAGGCTATACACTTCCTGTATAAGCTGACCTCTCATTGTACGGAAATCCTATACAATGCGAGATCAGCTTATACTGGAAATGTATAGCTTGATATGTAGCCGTGTGTACCTAGAAGTTAGTGAAGATACCCGGCATTTCGTCATCACATGAGACAGCTTTGATCAGAGGACTCACACCACTATAGTTATAGAGTGTATTACATTATTGTCTGGTATCTTGGATGGGCCGGCATAAAAATTACATATCTCCACCTGCTCAGTTTCTGGACAATATTTTAATAAGAGAAGACATTGAAAAATGCATAAAATCAATAAAACATTATTTAAAACAAAAAAAAGTTTTATTTCATAAAAAATCTGTAACACTTGCATTCAAAGCATTCAGGTTTTAAATATCATAATAATTGTCGAAAGGCTTTTCATCCACTTCCAATCTCGATTCTATGTCATAAAACAGGAATTCTCCATCGTAATTAAAAAAATGCTCTTGATCAGTAGGTAGGTACTATTATCATTTTACTCCTGCTTTTTTGCCAATGGCACAAAAGTAATCAAAATCTTTGATGAATAAAACTAATTACTCTCTAACGATTTTTTCTTTTCTCTCTAACTCTCTCTAACGATTCTCTTACGATTAGCATTAACAAAAGTTGAGAATAATTATATCGGGGGCGTCACGCTCTTAGAAATGATTTAATATCAAATAAAATATTAACTCTCTAACGATTTTGTGTAACTCTCAATCTCTCTCTAACGATTCGCAAACGATTAAAAAAATAAAATTACGTCTAAGTCCATTTTTGCGGGAAGGGGGCCAACTTCACACGAAAAATTAAAATTGTTTTTACATAAAAACTAATTACTCTCTAACGATTTTTCTTTTCTCTCTAACCCTCTCTAACGATTCTCTAACGATTAGCATTAACAAAAGTTCATAATAATGAAATCGTGCGGCTAAATTCAAGGAGGTAACAAACTAAACGTACCTACTCAAAATACGAAATCTGTGCGAAATACGGTTTCATGTGGTGGTGGTGTAGGGATGCAAGAACTTCAACATACGATATATCGATACTTTTTGTATCGATATATCGTATCAATATTTTTTTTTTATATCAATAGGTATCGATACTTATATCTTCTACAGAATTACTGTTATCTTCTACAGAACTTATTGTTATCTTCTACAAAATGATTTAAATAGATTATCTGAGTATTGTGATATAAATAAATTAAAATTAAGTACCTAGTTCTAAGTGTATGAATTTATATGAATTTCACCAAAAATAAAAACATTATTAGTTTTAATTATTCTCTATGCAATGAATAACTTCTCGACTCAGATTAGTGACTTGGGTATCCTATTGGATTGTAAACTGCACTTAAATCTACACATTGATAAGATTATTGAAGGCATTTCAAATGTATCACCCTGTTATGAGATCATCCGTAGATTTTAAGCGATCAGCCACTTTCCTGTATCTCTTTCACTCAACCGCAAATTGAGTACGCCTGCAGGATATGGGATCCATATTATGCTAAATACAATATTGCTATAGAAAAAGTGTCATATGGAACGTATTTCTTGCACTGAGTCCCTGCAAAAGTTCAACTTTCTGACCTTGGAATCAAGGCGTTTATTGCCTCAAGCCATGATGCTTCATGATCTGTTGCACAACAAGATTGGTTGCTCGGAATTAGTTAAAAACATTTTTACGTAGTGCCCAGAACAGTTATACGACAAGAGGCACGCGTTTACCCGCTTTTTGCCACTACACCTTGTCGTACAAATGCGGGTAAAGTGTGAACGGGCGCCTCTCTATAAATTAGCCAAAATTTATAATGAACTGGATATTTATATTCGCTTTAGATCGTCAAAAATTTAGGAAATATTTAGTGAATAGTCTGCGTTTGCATGATGTCTAGTGTCTCATGGTGTTTGTCGTTGTTGTTTGTTTCCGTAATTATTATTCTGGAAATATTTGTTTTAGTTCATGAGAACTGCATCCTCTTTTTTTTGTCTTCCTGCCTTCTTCTTTATGTTGTTACTAGCTTTTGCCCGCGACTTCGTTCGCGTGGAATAGTGACTTCCGACAGATTTTTGGTTTAACCCACATAGTTCCCGATCTCGCGGGATCTCTTCAGAAATGAACGGAACCAATTTTAAATTTACGAAACGGTCAATCCACAATTCCACGACAGTACCGAAGCGCTCGGCCGATACCCAACCAAATGCGTGTAACGAAACCATAGCGCGATCTATTTCGATTCCAACGCCATCTATCGAGCATAGTAACAACTCGGATTATTTATCTATACTCCGTTCGGGCATTTTCTTTGTACTAAAAGTTTTATTATATTGGTATTATTTTTTTCATACCTTTTTACTATTTATTTACTTTTTTCCGTGAATTAAAACAATAACATGAACCGAACTCGTGTAACGATCGACACCATTGCGCGATCACCAACTCGACATATAGTACTAATAGAATTATCTATACTCCGTTAGAGCATTTTCTATGTACTAAAAGTTGTATTATATTATATTTTTCATACCTTTTTACTATTTATTTACATTTTTCCGATGAATTTTCAGTACTGAATTGATGCCGACTCTTGACCAATAGATGGCGCTGTATGTCCGGAATAAATTTTATTTTTTATTTTATTTTTTGTAATAAAAACTATCCTATGTCCTTTCTCAAGTTCCAAACTATGTCTGTACCAAATTTCACACAAATCGGTTCAGTAGTTTAGGCGTGAAGCAAAGACAGACAGACAGACAGACAGACAGAAAGACAGACAGACAGACAGACAGAGTTACTTTCGCATTTATAATATAATATATATATATATATAATATATAATATAATATATATATATATATATATATAATATATATATATATATTATATATATTAATATATATATATATATAAATATATAATATATATAATATATATTAGTTTGGATTGTTATTTTAGGGGTATGAGGAACAGGGTGTAAAGTTCACTCATCCACCATAGAAAAGGGAGGATCCTCCTACCAGACGGGTGTTGTGTCTGGCGGGCAACTGCCCAATGATTGATATTGGGTTTTTGTATACATGTTCACTGCACATGCAGGATTTATGTGACGTCAGGTCTTCGATGCGTAGTTCACATGTGGCGATGTAGATACCGCCACATCACTCCCCTCCGGAGACCGGAGGTCGATAGTGGGCTAAGTCTTGTATCTTGCGATGCTTGCCAGTGCCAGTTGTGGTTCCAGTGAGTCGGAACCGGGTGCCGCATTGTTCGCGGTGGGTCGGAACTGTTTGCGGTGATTCCCCAGTGGCTCAGGGTGATGAGGTTGAGGTGATTGATGTGATTCCCCAGTGGGTCGGGGTGATGAGGCTGAGGGTGATGACCAGGAATGCGCGATCGCTGCATGCTGGTGGTCAGGATACCCGTTGACGCCTCGGGTGTTGGCTTGGCTGTGTGACTCGCCTCACTGAACGCTTGCGGGAGTGATGATGATGACGTCACGCTGGAGTAGTTGCACGAAGGCTGCGTTAACGTTCATATTCGGGGTCACCAATTTAGGGGTATGAGGAACAGGGTGTAAAGTTCACTCATCCACCATAGAAAAGGGAGGATCCTCCTACCAGACGGGTGTTGTGTCTGGCGGGCAACTGCCCAATGATTGATATTGGGTTTTTGTATATATGTTCACTGCACGGTAAACTCTAATTGCGCGATGCAGGATTTATGTGACGTCAGGTCTTCGATGCGTAGTTCACATGTGGCGATGTAGATACCGCCACATTATAATACTAACTGTAATATCTAGGTAATCTGTGGAAACGTCGTGGATTGTACATTACCCATTTCCAATTATTTTGTAATTTTAGATGTAACATACAATGTACAATTGTTTGTTTTCCCTAATAAAATAAATAAATAAATATATCGAAATAAAATAGATATAGCATTGGATCATAGATCTGTAAAGATAGTGTAGGTAAGATTTTTATAAATAAATAAATAAATAAATAAATATCGGTGAAATTTTCTAAAAAATATTTTTACTTTATGAAGTTCAAGTTTTTTATTCATCTATATACCAAACTAGGAAAAAACAAAGTAAGTACTTATAGGTACTTGTTACGGTTCTGAATTCCAGCGGTTTTAGTCTGGCGACAAAGGTGTTGCTTATATCTAACAGCAACACCGTTGTCGCCATTACAAACATTTTCGATAGGTACTAATTGATATTTTATTATGATACATCGATATAACGAAATAATAAATATCGCCTAAAATTACTAAAAATATTGATATATCCAACAAAAAATATCGATATTTGTCTGCAAGCCTAGGTGGTGGCCGCTAGAGGTTTTATGGTTAATTTTTAGGTATGTACTTAAATAATGAACATTTAAAAATGAGCATTTTCGAGTTTATGAAACCACGAGACCTCTCACAGAGAGAAGACTTGAGTCTAAATAGACTATAAATGCTATGCTTATGATGAGATACTCACTAAATTCAACAAGAAGAATTACACACTTAAAATATCTTTATTACTAAATAATAATACACACTAAAACCTAGCAAGTCTATGTCTTCTCCTTGGGCTCGAGGCTGGTCCAGATGTACCCGCTGTAGTTGTTGAGCTCATTGTCTGTGAGCGGGAACGGACTGTTGCTGGCCTTGTAGTAGTCGGATGGAGCGTGCATTACAAACTCCATCACATCCAGTTTACGAGGTAACTCTTCTTCAGGGCCTGTGAATATTAACACAAAATAGTTACTTCGTTGTTGCCACTAAATCAAGCTGTAACACAACTAAACATTTGATTTTGCACCCAAACTACTAGGTGCAAAATCTAACCTTTAGTAATGATGCAAATGTTTGAATACTTGAAACATTCATCTATGTGATTAAAAGTTTACTGTGGAAATTTTAAGATTTCAATATGAGAGCATTATGATTACCTATAATGTAAGTAGCAGGATCAAAGCACTGCTCAGGCGGCGGGCTGGCCTTGGTAGGTAGCAGCCAGGTGAGCACAGCGCTCTTCTCACAGTACTGGTCGGTCATGAAGCCGCGGATTTGCGCGTAGAACGTGCCGCCATCGATGTCCGTCATCGACACGATGTCGCCCACCTGCATGTAGTTGCCTTTGTAGAAGATGGAGTCGCTCGTCACCACCGTTGCTGTAGCTGTCGGCGCCTTCAGTGGCTGGCGCTTGAATATACTGCGCCGGCCCCGACCGCGCGCCGCGGGGCCCTTCGAGAGAGCGGGGGCAGGCGTTTTTGCTTTATATCTAGTTGAACGAGTACTCTTCCTCGTGCCCTTCCCTGTCGCTTTAGCCGGTGTAGTTTCTCCCTCGCTCCTCCCGTTCTTGCTGTCTGTGTCGTCCTTATCATCTTTCTTGTCGTCAGGGTCTGCTTTAATGCTGGCGTCACTTTTAGCCTCTTTACTGGCTGCGTTTGAAAGATGACACTCGTTGCAAATCTGTCCGTTTTCGGCAGTGCGCCACAGTAAGGAGTCGTTGCTGCTACATTGCACACATGTCGGTTTCGGCATTGTGCTGTTTGTGTAGCAAGCAATAAGTTTCTTTCAGGCAATTTACAATCATAGCCTGAAACGAAAACACAAACAAAAACAGCGTGTGAGTGTGACGCTCACGCTACGATACCGTGACAAGTCAAGTTGACATGACAACACAGCCCACAGGTGACAACCATGTGACAACTGACAATGATATCTCATTGACAGTCAGTGTTGCCAGATGTGGCGCGCTACAAGTCATCGAATTATTTTTTGCATAAGTCACAAGGTCTTACCTAATTTTCTTTTCTCCGAAATCGTAACAATTAATTATTCGTTTGCATGATGATTATTTACAATATATTTTAGTAATTAATTTTAAATCAACGTAAATTAAAATGGATCATACTTTGTAGCTGTCGCTATCTGCACTGTTGAGTAACAGTAAAGTAACAAATAATTCATGAGATGGCGCTACTGGGATGTTTTTTCTTTCAGTTGTATTATTTAACTATTTGACAATCAAGAGAGAGACAAAACCGACCAAGCGCGAGTTGGACTCGCACACGAAGGGTTCCGTACCATCTATTAAAACGGCAAAAGAAATCACGTTTGTTGTATGGGAGCCCCCTTAAATATTTATTTTATTCTGTTTTTTTCGTATTTGTTATAGCGGCAACAGAAATACATCATCTGTGAAAATTTCAACTGTCTAACTATCATGGTTCATGAGCTACAGCCTGGTGATAGACGGACAGACAGACAGATAGCGGAGTCTTAGTACCTAATAGGGTCCCGTTTTACCCTTTGGGTACGGAACCCTAAAAATGGAAATGGGAGCAGTCTATAAATACGTACTTGAAAAGTAAAATGAAATTACAAACCTAAACTTCTAAAAAGGACCCAGTTAAGCAGAAAAGATCCAACCCACAATTTTGTAAAATCGAGTTATCTACGTATCCATAATGTACTCATCAAGTTTCATATATGCACAAAAGATCCAGGCAGTTTGATCACATTAACCTAACAAAAGTTATACTGTGACAAAGATACCATCCCCTAATCACCAATTTTGAAAAATGCAAAAAGTACCATGATGCTTGTACACAGATATTAATAAGATTTAATTTTTTTAAAGATTCATGTTGCATGGATACCTCACTTTATTTCAAAAACTTAAGGAGCCAAATGCTTTGGATCTATAAAATTAATAAAATTAATAAGGAAAGCGAAAAATTTTTCATAAGTATTGTTAAAAGCTCCCTACGTACATTTCGCATTACTGTCGTGAGAAAGTAGGAGCTGCGAAATTTTTAAGATCAGATATGACATTTCCTAAAATTTACCAGATCTACACTGAAGAAGCACAGCTCAGCAGGCATTAATGTCTTGTCATATCCAAAAGTAAAACAGATTTTCTTAACCCCAAACCCTAAATAAAGATACTTGTAACAAATGCGACTTTTACAAAAATAAAAAGAATTTGATTACGGATGAAGAAGCTAAGAGAAAGATTATAGAGGAACATAATGCCCATCTTAAAACCGCAAAAGATCTTAATAAACGACTGAAAAGTGACATGGCTCTCGCAAAAACTGATCCTTACACAGAAACGATTACATATGATTTAGAGAAAACGTTGCCACTTTCACGCATTCCCACGAATATTGTATTTTATAAAAGGCAGGTATGGGTGTACAATATGGGGACATACGGGATCAGATGATCAAGGGCACTGTAACATCTGGGTAGAAGGTGAAGCTGCGAGAGGCTCCCAGGAAGTAGGTTCTTGTCTTATTAAGCACCTATCTGAAAGATTGAAAGAAGGAGTGACCAATCTTATTTTGTGGAGCGATTTCTGCGGCGGCCAAAATAGGAACATTAAGCTCACCCTTATGCTTAAAGCTTTTTTAAATGATCACCCAACATTACAACAAATTTGTATTAGATTTTTAGAGTCTGGACACACCTTCTTGCCTAACGACACCGATTTCGGAAAAATAGAATGTGCTTTGAAACACCAACAAAGAGTTTACCTACCTGAAGATTATATGAACACAATGAGAACCTGCAAAAAAAATTAAACCTCTTCAAGTGCACAGAATGGAAGCCAAAGATTTTCTTGGATCAGCAAATCTTGAGAATACAATCACTAATAGAAAAAAATCTATTACTGGTGAGAAAATATCCTGGCTTAAAACTAAAGAAATTTTATTGAAAAAGGAAGCAATGTTTTCCTTGTTTATGCGACAAAGTTTAGAGGATGATTATGAAGAGGTGGATCTGAAAAAATGTCAACGTGGAAGACAACGCTTAATTTCCAGAGATATGATGAATATGCTTTGGCCAAATGGTAAACCTATAGTAGCTGCGAAATTGAGCGATATCAAAAGCTTTATGCTTTATTTATTTAATTCCACGAGATGCTCACACTTTCTACAAAAATCTAACGGGCGACAATAATGTAGAAGACGACATTGATGGATTTGGTGTCGAACCTGATTTTGAGGTAGAGTTTGAAGCTGAGTGTTGTATATTAGAAAAGAGGTATGAACGCGGCAATTGTTATCGGTTGCTAGGAGACATCTGTCAGGACGACAGAAGCCTCGGATGTCTGCTTGGGGATTTTGCTGGATTAAAGCATCAGTGCGTAAACCACCTCTTGCGTATTAATTGTTTTAGTCATAGGTTCTCCGTTAAACGTACGAATGTTGAAACACTCACCGTCATCGCCATTATCAGTAACACCCTCGTTTCCTATAAAATTGACTTTTTTACACATACGGCGCAAATGGCCCTTCTCGCATGTGATGTCTCCCGCCTATCACCCTGCGAGTAACGATCAGGCAGAGACCTATGTAAAAGTTGTTAAGAAAGGCATTAAATCTTGTTTAATGATGTCGAATAATTTAAAACGAAACAGTGAAGATTTACTGAAATACCTGTTCGACTATAGGAATTCTTTACATGCTACAACTGGCTCTTCGCCTGCCGAATTGGTGTTTGGACGGAAGCTTCGTTCACGCTTAGATTTGTTGGTTTCGGACACGCCATCGCCGTCTTCACCTAACACCCTAGCTAAAGTTGTGGAACGTAATCAGTGTTCACAGGGTAAAGCTTATGGGGGCACAAACAAGCAATTTTTTAACCCCGGAGATAACATTATTTATAAGAAATATTACATAAATAAAAAATATTCTTGGCATAGAGGCATTGTAATAAAACGCATGGGTAAAATGACCTATTTAATCAAAGATTGTTTAACATTAGTTCAAATAAAAAAACATAAAAACCAACTTGTAGCTTACAAGGGACCGGACGACACCAATGATACGTTTTATGACAGCCCTATCGATCCCACTGATTCGACTTTGTACTCAGACCCTTATGTCAACGAGTCTCAGAATGAGGGGGAAAGTGGGCAAGGACAAATCACTGATTTAGTGCCACTTCATGACGAAGGAAAAGAGTCTTCAGTTTCTGCAGCAACGGATGATGAAGAATTCTTCGAGGCTTCAGACAGTGAAGTCAGGGCTGCATCAGATGGGGTGCGTGGACAGGAAACCTCCCCGTGTGCCCGGGGGCTGTTCCCTTACGGATACGTCCGTGGGGAAGGCCAGTTTCTGGGACGGTGCACCCTGGGGTGCGGGCAATGTTTCTCCAATGGGTGCTGTGTGTTAGACACACGGTACCTAGTGGAGAGGCATTGCCCGTATGCCAATATCCTGTCGGTGGGACGCTCTAATGTGTACTCGGAGGAGTACACGTTTAGTAGCGTCTTGAGCGGGCTCGGCGTGCACTAACCCTGCCGTCGGGCAGGCAGGAGGAAGTCCTTCCTTCTGCCACCGTTGGTCTCGTAGCCCCGAAGAGTGTCAAGGTCATGTCTCTGGCATTTGACGGGGGTCGAGGGTCTTGGCTTAACCGCCCGGGCCGCGAGGAAGAAATCCTCTATAAAAAATTACCCCAAACCTCCAAGCGGCGGCGCACCGTGAGGGAGGTTGATAGCTTGGCTGATGGGTAGCTTAATCAGTCGCTAGTGCGAACCACAGTTTTTGAGCAAGTTTTAAAGTTTTTACTCGTGGGAACAATTATGGTTTACAATAAAAACAAAAATGAAGAGAGACAGGGAGAGAGAGAGGGAGAGGAAGGAAGCGATGCGCGGTTGGAGTCCGACGCGGCATCGAGCTCTAGCTCTTGTACGAGCGTGGAGCGCGAGGTTGTGGTGGTGGGGCGTTCCGGGAGAAAGTTCTTCCGGAAGCGCCCCAAGTCGGGGTCGTCCTCAGTCGACCAGAGCCGGAGGAAAATCCCCTCCGGCCGGCGGGGTGGAGCCCAAGAGAAGGGTGCGGGTAGGGGGCTCATCACCAAGGGGGCTGGTGATCCGAGTCCGGTCAGCCCGGCCGACCCGGCTCAGCGAGTCGCGAGCCCCAGTGCAGCCCCCTCGGAAGTAACAGGTGGTGAGCCGGGCGCTGCTGGTGGCTCCAGGCCAAGGGGCGCGTCTGGGTTCGCAGAGATCGTGGCCTCTGCAATCAACAATGTGGCCTTGAAGAGGCTTAAGACCTCCAAGGACAAGGCCATAGCAGAGGCCACGGCCTCCATAGTGGCGGCAGCGGAGGCCTCCCGCAGGGGGACCCTGTCGGACGGAGTGTCCGAGATGTGAGCGGAGGTCGCACGCCTGACGGCCGCGATGGAGCTCCTCCAAAAGGAGAACGCGGAGCTCCGAGCGGACCTGGCTAAGCTCCGAGGAGCCAGCCCCCGGGAGATGCCGCAGAGGGGGGAGCAGCATGGGCAGGGACGGCCTGTGCCTGATGCTGCTGGGGACCGGGTTCTGACCCTGGTGCAGCGGGAGATGGCCGAAATGCGGAGACGATTCTCTGCCCTAGAAGCCATCGTCCTGCGCCCCCCCTTGACGGCAAGCCAGCCAGCCCCCGGCCAGCGGAAGGAGGCGACGACATATGCCGTCGTCGCCGCCGGATCTGCCGCGGCCAATCCAGCCTCTCCGAGGCAGAATAAGGGCGGGGCGGCTAAAAAGGCCGGAGCCGCCAAAAAGGCGGCGAGGGCCCCGGCCCCGGCTCCGGCCTCAGCCCCGGTGGCTAAACGACCGCCCCCACCTCCGACTGTACCCGCACCTTCCCTACCTCCCCAAGCCGATGCTGAATGGCAAGTGGCCGGGGAGAAGAGGAAGGCGGCTAGGAAGGCAAGGGCGGCCAATAAGAAAAAGGCGAGGCGGCAGCGGCGGAAGGAGCGAAGCGTTGCGGCTAGGCTCCACGCCCCGAAATCCGCAGCTGTAGTGGTCACACTACAGCCGGAAGCGGCAACGAAGGGCGTGTCCTATAAGGACGTATTTGCCAAAGTGGCGGAGGTGGTGGACCTAGGGGAGCTCGGTGCTGCCGGAGGTATCCGACTGAGGATAGCTGCCACCGGGGCCCGAATGCTAGAGTTCCCCGGTCCGGCTGGTAGCACGGCCGCTGACGCCCTGGCTGAAAAGCTCAGGGCGTCCCTTAACGCGGACGAGGCCCGAGTGTCCAGGCCGACTAAGTGCGCTGAAATGCGCATCCAGGGCCTGGACGACTCGGTCACGAAAGAACAGGTTGTGGCCGCCGTGGTCAGGACTGGGGGGTGCTCTGCCGAGCAGGTTAAGGCTGGCACCATCGGTCCCGACTACAGGGGCATGCAAGCTGTTACGGTGAGCTGCCCCGTGGCGGCGGCCAAGAAAATAGCCGGGGAGGGCCAAAGGCTACTGGTGGGCTGGGTGTCCGCGCAGGTCAAACTGCTCGAACCCAGACCTCGGAGGTGCTTCCGCTGCCATGTGGGCGACCACGTGGGAGCTAAATGCACCTCCGAGGTTGACCGCAGCGATGCCTGCTACCGCTGCGGTCAGCCCGGTCACAAGGCCGGCACGTGCAAGGCCACGCCGCACTGCGTCGTATGTGCGGCGGCAGGCAAGCCGGCCGACCACCGGATTGGGAGTAAGGCCTGCGCTCCACCGAAGCCTGGCAAAGCCAGGGGCAGGGGCAAGCCCTCCGCCACCACCGCCACCACCGCCGTCACCGCCGCAGCCGCCGCCACCGCCACCGCCGCTGCCGCCTCCACAACCGTCGTCGTCGCCGCCGCTGTCGCTGCGGCAGGGCCCTCGCATGGGTCTCGGGAGGGGGTTGAAATGGAGTGCCAATAATGGCCCCATTTCGCCTCCTCCAGGCGAACATCAACCACTGCGCCACCGATCAGGATCTTTTGCTCCAGAGCATGGCGCAGTGGTCGATTAATATCGCCGTGGTCGCTGAGCCGTACTTTGTCCCGCCCAGGGATGACTGGGTGGAGGACCTGAGCGGCTCAGTGACCCTTATTTCGTCGGCCGCCGCCGGTACCCCGTCCCTCGAGGCTGTCAAGAGAGGACGGGGTTGCGTGGCAGCACGGTTCGGGGAGAATGTCGTGGTAGGGGTGTACTTCTCCCCGAACCGAACTCTCGCCGAGTTCCACAACTCCCTTGCGGAGTTGAAAGTCGTCGTCGTCGGGTTCCGTTCCCTCCCCGTGCTCGTCCTCGGGGACTTCAACGCCAAGAATGTGGCTTGGGGTTCCCGGTATACGGACACACGGGGCAGGATGGTGGAGGACTGGGCTCTGGAGACAGGCCTGGTCGTCCTAAACCGGGGTTCTGTCCCCACGTGTGTGCGGATGCGGGGTGAGTCGGTGGTGGACATCTCGTTCGCCAGCCCCGCTCTGTCACCGCGTGTCACTGACTGGCGCGTCATGGAGGGGGTGGAGACGTATTCCGACCACCGGTATATCCGGTTTGACGTCTCCGCCCAGTCCTCGAGCGCGCCGGTCCGACAGGCCCCGAGTGGTCCGCGGTGGGCGCTGAAGCAGCTGGACCGGGAGCTCCTCCTGGAAGCCTCGATCGTGCAGGCCTGGGTGTCATCACCGGACAGGCCTGCCGACATCAACGACGAGGCGGAGTGGTTCCGGGAGGCCATGTCCAATATTTGTGACGTGGCAATGCCCCGGGCCCAGCCCGGACGTGCTTCGCGCCAGGTGAGCTGGTGGTCGCAGCAGCTGACGGCTTTGCGCCATGCGTGTGTTGCTGCGCGACACCAGTACATCAGGCACCGCAGGTTTCGTATCCGCCCTCCGGATACGGAAGCCATTGAGGCGGAGCTGTATGAGGGGTACAGAGCGGCGAAGACCGCCCTCCAGGCGGAGATCCTGCGGGCCAGGGCAGTGGACCGCGAGGAGATGCTGGAGACTCTGAACAGAGATCCGTGGGGACGCCCATACAAGATGGTGCGGGAGAAACTCCGCCCATGGGCTCCCCCGCTGACGCAGAGTCTCCGGCCTCAGCTTGTGGAGGACGTGGTGAGCGCTCTGTTCCCTTCGAGAGGGGAACATACCTCCCTGCTCATGGCTCCGCCTACTGCGGTGCTTGATGCGGACCACAACACCGACGAAGACGACGATGCTCCGGAGGTGACCGAGGTAGAAATGAGAGTGGCGGTGCGAAGGCTGAATGCCAAAAACACCGCCCCAGGACCTGACGGCCTACCTGGGAAGGCCTGGGTCCTGGCCATGGAGGCTCTCGGGCCTCGACTAAGGGGTCTCCTAAGCGCATGCATGGAGAGGGGCCAGTTTCCACTTCGTTGGAAGACGGGGAAACTGGTCCTCATAAAGAAGCCGGGGCGCCCTGCGGACTCTCCGTCCGCTTATCGGCCCATCGTGCTGCTCGACGAGGTGGGCAAGCTCTTTGAAAGAGTAATTGCAAACCGCCTCGTCGGGCGGCTGGTGCGGGTGGGGCCGGACTTGGCGGAGAGCCAGTTTGGTTTCCGCAGAGGGCGCTCTACGGTGGACGCCATCATGCGCGTACGGGCCCTCACGACGGGGGATGCTGTGGCCCGGGGTGGGGTCGTCTTGGCGGTGTCTCTCGACATCGCCAACGCCTTCAACACCCTGCCCTGGAGTTGCATAAGGGAGGCACTCCGGTACCACCGGATGCCGACCTACCTCTGTCGTGTGGTCGAGGCCTATCTGACGGACAGGGCCGTCATCTACCCCGGTCACCAGGGAGTGTGGAACCGGCGAGAGATGTCGTGCGGTGTCCCACAGGGATCGGTCCTGGGGCCGCATCTGTGGGACATCGGTTACGACTGGGTGCTGCGCGCCGACCTCCCCAGTGGCGTCAGTGTAGTTTGCTACGCTGACGACACGCTGGTCCTGGCACAGGAGAGGTCGCACCAGGCGGCGGCCGAACTAGCGACACGCGGGGTTGCGACAATCGTCGATAGAATCCGGCAGCTGGGACTCGAGGTGGCCTTGCACAAGTCCGAGGTCATGTGTTTTCATGGCCCTCGGAACGCGCTACCGTCGGGTTCCCAAATTACGGTAGGAGGGGTTCACATCGGCGTCGAGTCGACGATGAAGTATCTAGGACTCGTCCTCGACAGCCGGTGGAACTTCGTTGAGCATTTCCGACGTTTGGCTCCCAGGCTGGACCGGGCTGGAGCTGCCTTGGGGCGTCTCCTGCCCAATCTGGGGGGTCCAAACGCCTCCTGCCGGAGGCTCTACGCGGGGGTCGTGCGGTCCATGGCCCTTTACGGGGCACCGGTGTGGGCGCGTTCCCTTAGGCTGCGGCCAGCCAGCCGGCTGAACGCGTCCCAAAGGGTCATGGCCATTCGGCTGGCCCGGGGATACCGCACGGTCTCCCGCGAGGCGGCTAGCCTCCTGGCCGGATTACCGCCATGGGATCTGGAGGCGAAGGTCCTCGCGCACATCTGGGAGTGGCGCGAGGAGATGAAGCGCCGGGGCGTAACTCCGCTGCCGCGAGAAATCGCGGCTCAGCGGACAGAGCTCCGGCAGGATCTCATGGCGGCATGGAGAGTGCGATTGTCGCAACCCAGTGCTGGGCACGCCACAATTGCGGCGATAAGTCCCCTCTTTGAGGAGTGGCTAGAGAGGCGCCACGGCGTCCTCACCTTCCGCCTGACGCAGGTCCTCACCGGACACGGTTGCTTCGGGAGGTTCCTGTTTCGTATAAGGCGGGAGGAAACGCCCGGGTGTCACCACTGTGTGGATCGCCCGGAGGACACGGTGGAGCATACGGTGGAGGTCTGCCCCGCTTGGGCGGAGCCCCGCCGTGTCCTCTTGGAGGCGATTGGCGGCGGTGACCTCTCGCGTCCGGCTCTGGTCCAGGCCATGGTACGGAGCGAGAGGGCATGGGAAGCAGTCACCTCCTTCTGCGAAGCAGTAATGCTCGCGAAGGAGGAGGCGGAACGCGTGAGGGAGAGGCAAAGTTTGCGCCCTCACGCCCCTAACCGCCGCCGCCGCTGGAGACGCCCTGGGCGTCGGGAATCCCAGGCGGATTCCCGGCCACCATAGGCGCGGGCTTGCGGACGGCGAGCAATGGGTAGCTCGCCGTCCGATCAGGACCAGGCCCGGGTCGATGGCGCGTCGTGTTCCACGCGCGCCTCAAAGAGATGTCAGCACAATTGGCGGGGTCCGCTAGGACCGATGCCTGCCAGGGTTGCGGGTTAGTCCGAAAGGGATACCGGGACCTTGGCAACAGGCAACTGAAGGAACACGGGTGGGTTTTAGTCAGTAGAAGTCTGACACGCCCTGCCGCTCCACCCAGAGCGGGAGAAGTCATTGGATGATTTCCGACCCTCAAAAAAAAAAAAAAAAAAGGGCTACATCAGATAGGGTGTTGCGTCCGGCTCGATACATTAATTACAAGCCTTTCTTTTGTACTAATTTAAAATAGTGTACAGCTATAATTGGGCGACATACTAAAAGGGGAGAATTGTTGTATATTAGAAAAGAGGTATGAACGCGGCAATTGTTATCGGTTGCTAGGAGACATCTGTCAGGACGACAGAAGCCTCGGATGTCTGCTTGGGGATTTTGCTGGATTAAAGCATCAGTGCGTAAACCACCTCTTGCGTATTAATTGTTTTCCTCCGACAAACATAACACTGAGGAAAGCGATATTGCTTAAATAAATTGGAAAACCAACCAGTGATTGCCGATTCATTTTTTTTCATCTCAAAGCAACAATTTGAATTAGTTTTTCTCATTAAACTGTTTTTATATAAGTACAGATTTTAATTTCCTTCCTTCTAAAATGAACCACACATTAAACCAATGTTTATTATTATAATATTCATCATAATCAGCCTATAATGTTCCCACTGCTGGGACACAGGCCTCCTCTCTGTGAGAGGGAGCGGCCGTAATCTACCACGCGGGCCCAGTGCGGGTTGGTAGATGTCACATGTCTTCGAATTTTTGGTTCTAGGACATGCCGGTTTCCTCACGATGTTTTCCTTCACCGTTTTGAGAGCAGTGGCGATGAAATAATTTACACAAAGTAAAGCGCCTCTCAGGGTTCGAACCTACGACCTACAACTCGTAAGTCGTGGCCGTTACCACTGGGCCACCACTGCTCTTATAATATTGTATTTTGCATAAAAGATCCATGCATAGTTTTTCAGGAATTACAGATATTCTTCATATGAAAATGTACAATATACTACTTTCACTACAATGTATATGTAATGGCCTACTACACTACTAACTTTCAAATAGGTACAGTATCATACGATTTTTTTATTCTCTGCCTAACTTTAAACTGCATTTACTCAAAAGTAATGAAACGTTGGCTGGATCTTTTCTGCTTAACTGGTTCCCTAATATTATAAAGAGGAAAGATTTGATTGTTTATTTGTTTGCATTGAATAGGCTCCGAAACTACTGAACCGATTTGAAAAATTCTTTCGCTGTTGGGAAACTACACTATCCCCGGGTGACATAGGCTATTTTATATGGAAAAAAAAATCAAGTAATAAAAACTAAAACCCAACTACGACTTAAAAGGTATAAACAAGACACCACAGACAGACAAATTAAAAATCCGGAGTCACACGAACAGATTACGTGTGACTCCGGATTTTTAATTTGTCTGTCTGTGGTGTCTTGTTTATACCTTTTAAGTCGTAGTTGGGTTTTAGTTTTTATTACTTGATTTTTTTTTAAATTCTTTTGGGGTTATAATATATATATGTATTTTTGAAATTTGCTCATTAAGCCCTTTCATTTGATACCCAACATGGTACGATTAAACCATTTTTTTTTTAAGTTCCTCACGTTGTCCTCTAGAGGGCGCCATTTTTAATTTAATGTGTCACATATATAACCAGCGGACAATCACGACGCTTCTAACGATACCTCATTTGTCAAATTGTGATAAGTGGTTTGGAAGATAGGAGGGAACACATCTGTTCCCTCCTATCTTCCTAACATACATACATACATACATACGGTCGCGGTCTGAGAATGTTTACCACCTTAAGGTTTATAATTGCATGCACACATCTATGTCACAAGGTCGATGACAATATAGTGATTTTGATTAGTTAAAGAGCAAAATACTGAGTTTGTTTCGGCCTATTTTCTCAGAGTAGTCAGATATTAAACGCCGACCTCATTGATTGACGTTTAAAAGTGTTTGTACAAACCTACTTACAGAAATAAATCATTTATCATTTAATATTTTTTCTAAAACAAATCTTTCTTAACCAAGCGAGGTTGAACTTGTTACTAAAAATGCAAAAATAGACAATTTTATAATAAACATTTTTATTTTTTTATGGAAATTATCAATAATTTATAGTTTTAATAACTAGTATAGCCTCCATCAGCAGCTATGACGGCACGTAGTCTATCTCTCATAGATGAGACAAGCCGCGCGCATAAATCTGTCCCCCTGATATCATCCCATACCCGTGCACAATGTGATCTAAGAGCTTCAGGGTTTCTTTCGTTCTGACAGTCCCAGCGTTGAACCATTATGCCCCACAGATTTTCAATCGGGTTCATATCTGCTGAACACTGCTGAACGAGCAGGCCATTGAATGAGACGAATGTCACGGTGCATGTTGAACCACGCCATAGTAGCCCGGGCCTTGTGTATTATCCTGAACGTAATCAATTTGTGGGAATTCTGCTGCAGGATACACAACTCGCACAGTAGGCAGCATCACCTCTTCTCTTTTTTCTAACGACGTCAGTTCTCCGACGTCATCGTGGCTCATCCACCCCCATAAGTTGACTGTTATGCGACCAGATTCATTTTGAGGCACGATATGAGCTTCATCATAAGAATAAGAATAAGAATAATTTATTTCTAAGTATATGGTGCATTGAGATCTAAAATTAAACATTGATTCACATATACTACCATTGCTGGTGTAGAAAAATTAAATAAGCTAAGTGCATGCAAATCGTAGACATTACAATAAAAGTTATATTAAATTATCAAAATTGGTTTGAATTTATATTTTATACAATAATATTGATTCAGATTAATTGAATAGTATTATTTGTAATGTCAAAATATTAATTATTATGTCAAAAAGCATAGAATATTAATTACTATGTCAAAAAGTATGATTTAAAAATTCATTAACAGAATAGAAACACATGTCTAAGAGCCAAGTAAACATTTTACATTTGAATTTATTCATTGGTAACATTCTCAAGCCAGGTGGTAATTTATTATACATTTTTATTGTCATACAACTGGCATTTCTACTGTATAGTTGCAATCTCTGAGGAGGTACTAGCAATTCCCCGGCATGTTTTTTCTTCAGTCTTTGGGAGACTTGTTCATTTAATAGGAATAAATGTGGGTATTTTTTTACAAATAAACAAGCCTCAAAAATATAAAGGCACGGGAGCGGAAGAATTTTTAATTCTTTAAATAATGGCCTGCAATGGTCTAAGTATTCTGCTCCGCTCATGGCTCTGATACATTTTTTTTGTACTTTAAATGCTCTGCCCACATCCACTGAATTACCCCATATCACTAGGCCGTAACGCAGTACTGATGAAACATACCCATGATATGCATTGAGGACAGTTTGTTTACTGGACACCAGTCTTAACTTGCGAAGGGCATATACAAACTTATCAAGCTTGTTACATACTCTATCTACATGCTCCTTCCAGTTCAGTTTATTGTCAATTATTATACCTAAAAATAAAGCCGATGGTTCTGGTTGCAAAATTGTATTATCATGTCGAATTGTTGTTGGTGTTACCGACATGTTGCATGTTTGAAATTTAACAATTTTGGTTTTATTAATATTAACATTAAGATTATTGTCCCCGAGCCATTTTATTACATTAATTAATTCAATGTTAGTATTAGTTTCTATGTCAGTTTTGTTGGAAGATTTAATAGTCAAAGTAGTGTCGTCAGCAAATTGGATACATTCATATTTTAAACATACCGAGTGCGATTATAATGCCATAAAGTCAATCTTCCAATTTGACTCGATTTAAAAGTTTTTTCGTCGGTAAATATAACATTCGACCAATCAAAATCAAGATATTGTCACGCAAAATTAAGTCGGGCAGTTTTGTGGTGAGCTTTGAGTTCCACTTTTATAGCATGACGTCTGTAGTGTAGCCCTGCTCCGTGCAAAGCTCGTCGAATCGTCCGAGGACCCACATCATACAATGAGATACAAAGCAGCAAAATGACTAGTTGGTGTGAAGCCGCGCTCTTCGTAATGTCGAACCATATCAGTTATTTGCGCGGTGGTTAGTATCGCCCGTGTCGTCCTGAATTGCTTCTATGATCTGTTATCTGCCCTTCTTCGCCATGACGCCGAATCCAAAATCTCACAGTGAATCGAGATATATTGAGCTCTCGTGATATCGCACTAATATTCAAGCCATCTTCGTGGAGAAATAATATTTCAGCCCTTTGTTGTAGGGTTATACTAGCCATTTTATTTCTATCAATCTATAACTCAGACCAACAATAAAAGATCTATAATTACAAAAATTCAAACATATTTTCTTTGTTAAATGTCATATGGTAATATGTCAACAGGTGTCAACTTTAAAATTAAGAAATAAAAGTAATACGAAGGAGGTATAGCATTTTATGTCATTATGGTAATGTGTTAACTTTAAAATTAAGAAATAAAAGTAATAAGAAGCAGATATAGCATTTTAGACTTTACTGCACACAGTGTGGTAAAGAAGCTAATTTGAAAACTGATAAACATTTTTAGACCGCGATAGTACATACATACATACCGGTCAAAATCATAACCCTCCTTTTTTCTTCGCCCTGGTCGGGAAAAAAAGTGTCGCGACAGCATATGTCTAATGTCACAGATATTAGCTAATGTCTAACTATTGTACACAGTATGGTAACTAACAAAGGGCGTTCCCGTTAACCTGCAATAGTATAGCGTGTATACATGCTAAAAAAATATTACCATTAAAAAAAAAAGTCTTTTATTTTTGTGCACAAAAAATATTAAATTGTTGCGGAAAATAAACTCTCTGTACATGCCCACTTGTCACACTTGTTTTTCTACGTTGAAATACAAGTGTGCGTGTACAGAGTGTTTCTGTTACGTTTTAACTAACAAAGGGCGTTCCCGTTAACCTGCAATAGTATAGCGTGTATAAATGAAAAAAAAAAAAACATTTTTTATTTTTTTTTATTTTTTTATTTATGTATTGATATGTTCACAAAACGATTAAATTAACATACCGCACACCTAGATAAAGAGTAGCACAACTCAAAAAACCTCTTTTTTCAGGAACAGTAAAAAACGTTTTATTCTTTTTCTATTTGACCGATTTAAATTACTGTTGTATGATGTTGTATTATATTTTACTACGATATTAATTTGCTCAATACTCACCTTCAAATACACGCATCACTTTTTAATTATTAAGTTTTGTGTTATCACAGATATTATAAGTGTTATGTTAGTAATCGTGACTAAATCATTGTTTAATATTTTTATCAACTCAAATTAATTCCATATTAGTGATTTTTTAAAATTAATCCGCTCTTTTTCTTTATTTTTTCATAATCTTCACAGAAAGAGTAGTATCTAAATTATTATTTTGTACAATTATTATAATAATAATGAAGTAAAACATTATTTTTAGTTATGAAACATCTATTTGGTATTTAGGTAACAAACAAATAAAGGTAATAAAAACACAGCACTTTTTTAGGAAATGTCTCGGAAAATAGAATGAACACCTTACATTATTCTAATTTTGAATAGGTTAGTAGTAGAACGTTTAAAAAAGTTGTGTTCAAAGGGCTGTTTTTGGGTAAGTAATAACATCTCTTTAATCAGTGCTAGAACCGTAAGTTTATGTATAAACTACAGGAAGAGTTATAAAAAATACAGCCCTGTGAATTGTACATGACTTTCGTCTTGTCCAGATTCATGCCGAGGCCAACACGCCGATAGGCTCCTTTTAGGCTTTGCAACATCTGTCGGTCTATTTTGTAAAAATCTCATCGTGAAAACGTAGGGAGGTGAAGTGAACTTGAAGCTGTCTTTCCACATACTGCTAGGGATTGACACTATTGACAGCTCACTCTAAGCTCACTACATCTTCTAACTTTCAGAGATTTTTACAGAATTGATCGGCTGGTCTAACTATTCCAGCGTCTCTGCCATTATGACGATGCCATTGGCAAAGCAAAGATGTGAGATGTACCTACTCGCCGTTCACGTTGAGACCCTGTCCAGTCCAGGGTCTTGAAGACGACCAACACATTGGTCAACAGTTCCACGTTTCACACGTTTCGCCTGGGTTTCGCTGGTTGATGGTGGTGCTAACGTTGCACCACCATCAACCAGCGAGCTTTGAACTAGTCTCCATCGCCTTCTATAGAAGTAAAAGGCCACAGCCCCTCATCATTTGTAGCAAATAAATGCAAAATTAAGAAAAATTCACGAATACTAAATCAACTCAAAAATGTTTAAAGATTGCAGTATTTTATTAGAATTAAAATTTGAAAAAATCTGTTTCAAAAATACAAATGCAACTCTAAATATGCCTATAACAAAATAAACAATAGCATTTATTGTTTTAGAATAAGAGCGAATTTAAATGTAACCAGCAATACATAACAGACTAACTCGAATAGTGTCAAAAATTTTCACCAACACTAAACTATTGTGAATTAGTAAAATAAAAATTACTTACATCTGTAAACAATACTAGGGTAAGTGGAAATAATTTGAAGAACGCCCAAGAAACAAGACCGGTTCAATCACGAATACAAAATCAGCTCAAAATAATTCACACTTGATTACTGTGGTCAGCCACGAATACTAAACTAAGTCAAAATAATTTAGTCTTTGTGCGTATTGACAGCATCTTCCCCTATGGCTCCATGTCGTAACTGGTGATGCGTTACTATTGTTGGTGGGAAGTGACTGTGGAGCTACACTCAGAAAGACTGACTTACAGCGCCATCTCATTCATATTAATGGAGATTTGTACACAGGTGTCTTTGGAGTCGATGTAGTTTTCGACGCAGATTCGGATAATAGCAATAACTCGATTTTGGATTATTTTTAGTTGTGCCACTCTTAACTAGGTGTGCGATACTGTATAAGCCATTTATGTGTTCTTTTATTTAAAAAAATTAATTGAAATGCCGCCGCTAGAAAAGGCTCTTTATTTAGGTATATCTTGGTATTAATCCTTATCAAAATAAATTACTTCATATTCAAGACTGCTTCAATCTATACTTAATTATTATAAAGCTGTCTTTACTATACTATAATATATATTATATATTTTATATATTGTCAAACCAGCCGAAAAAAATAAGAAAGATAGAAGTACTGCACGGGCTAGGGTACAGCTCTGATCACAGACTGGTCAGAGCCACTTATCGCCTACAAAACATGAAAAAAAGCAGGAAATCATTCAAAACATCTTCAAATACTCTTAAAACAGAAGAACAAATAACAGTATACACTAGAAGTTTAGAAAATAATATAAAGGAACTAGAAACTACAGACGACGAGGATGCTCAGACCTTCTATAATAAAATCGAACACATAATTAAAAAGAGTATTTCAACGACACAAAAAGAAAAACATAAAACCCATGCAAACAAAATCCTCACAAAACCTACATTGGAACTAATGTCAAGACGCTCAGAATAATTGAAAACAATACAAAAAACTAAGGAAATGAAGGAAGAATTGAGTACGCTATTCAAAAGAACTAACAAGGCTATAAAACAAGACTACGCAGACTACAGAAAACAGATAATAGAAAGAAACCTAAAACAATATAGGAGTACAAAAAGAGCCGATAAACAACTAAATACACATAAAACCTGGATCCAAAATTTAAAAACAAGCAACACAGAAACTAACACGAGGAAAGATATTATAGATTGTGCCACAGAGTTCTACAAAGACTTGTATAGAAACAATCTTGAAACTTATGCAAGCGATAGCAAATATCTTACACACAATAGCGACATTGAGGACGAGCCCGCAGAAGTGAATGCGATGGAGGTAGTGCGACATATTAAGAAACTGAAATCGGAAAAAAGTCCAGGGCCAGACGGTATATCTAATGAGGCTTTAAAAACTGGAATTTCTCTGTTAACGCGTCCTCTATCATACTTGTTCAGCAAAATTATAAAAACGGGACAAATACCTGAACAATGGAATAAATCTGATATCATTCTGCTGTACAAAAAAGGTGACCCTTACGATATAGGCAACTATCGTCCAATTAGCCTTCTCCCTAGCACTTATAAACTTTTTACCTCTTTAGGGGTATGAGGAACAGTGTGTAAAGTTCACTCATCCCCCATAGAAAAGGGAGGATCCTCCAACCAGACGGGTGTTGTGTCTGGTGGGCAACTAAAAAAAAAAAAAAAAAAAAAAAAAAAAAAAAAAAAAAAAAAAAAAAAAAAAACTGCCCAATGATTGATATACATGTTCACTGCACGGTAAACTCTAATTGCGCGAGGATTTATGTGACGTCAGGTCTTCGATGCGTAGTTCGCATGTGGCGATGTAGATACCGCCACATCACTCCCCTCCGGGGACCGGAGGTCGATAGTGGGCTAAGTCTTGTATCTTGCGATGCTTGCCAGTGCCAGTTGTGGTTCCAGTGAGTCGGAACCGGGTGCCGCATTGTTCGCGGTGGGTCGGAACTGTTTGCGGTGATTGAGTTGATTGCGGTGATTCCCCAGTGGCTCAGGGTGATGAGGTTGAGGTGATTGAGGTGATTCCCCAGTGGGTCGGGGTGATGAGGCTGAGGGTGATGACCAGGAATGCGCGATCGCTGCATGCTGGTGGTCAGGATACCCGTTGACGCCTCGGGTGTTGGCTTGGCTGTGTGACTCGCCTCACTGAACGCTTGCGGGAGTGATGAAGATGACGTCACGCTGGAGTAGTTGCACGAAGGCTGCGTTAACGTTCATATTCGGGGTCACCAATTTAGGAGTATGAGGAACAGGGTGTAAAGTTCACTCATCCCCCATAGAAAAGGGAGGATCCTCCGACCAGACGGGTGTTGTGTCTGGCGGGCAACTGCCCAATGATTGATATTGGGTTTTTGTATATATGTTCACTGCACGGTAAACTCTAATTGCGCGATGCAGGATTTATGTGACGTCAGGTCTTCGATGCGTAGTTCGCATGTGGCGATGTAGATACCGCCACACCTCCTTATTACTTGGCAGAATCAGTGAAAAAATCGAAAACTTTCAACCAGTAGAACAGGCGGGGTTTCGGTCAGGTTTTTCAACCATAGACCATCTACATGTGATGCAGCAAATAATCGAAAAATACAAGGAATTTAAAAGACAATTATATATAGCTTTCATCGACTATGCTAAAGCATTTGATACGATATCACACCATGCGATCTGGGAAGTACTGAGCAAATGCCACGTCCACGAAAAGTACAAAAACATTTTGAAAAACATATACCACAGCAGCACTAGTTGTGTGAAACTAGAGAAACGAGGGCCAGAAATACCAATTCAGAGAGGAGTGAGGCAAGGAGACCCCCTGTCCCCCAAAATCTTCATAGCAATGCTGCAAAACATTTTTGACAATCTGAAATGGGAAAAAGAAGGAATCAAAATCGGTAATCGGTACTTAAGTCACCTCAGATTTGCAGACGACATTGTCCTCCTTGCTGAAAGCAGCAGGAAAATGGAAAAATGATAAACCTGTTAAGTGAACAAAGTGAAAAAGTAGGTCTTTTGATGAATAAAGACAAAACAAAACTCATGACAAATAGCTACACACACACAATACAACTCGAAGGAAGGACACTTGAATACGTAAATAAATACATATATCTAGGAAAAGAAATATCATTCGAAGACAGAAACGAAGAAGAAGAGGTAGAACGCCGAATTAATATGAGCTGGAAGAAATACTGGTCACTCAAAGAGATTATGAAAGGGGACTATCCGCTCCACCTAAAGAAAACAGTGATGGATACATGCATTCTGCCGACTCTAACGTATGGTTGCCAAACGAGAACCTACAACACTAAAATAAAAACCAAATTAGTCTGCTGCCAGAAAGCAATGGAGAGGAGTATTCTGAAAATAAGAAAAATACATAAAGTAAGAAGTGAATTTATACGAAAGAAGACAAAGTTAATTGACGTCTTACACTACAGTCTAAGTCTAAAGTGGAGATGGGCGGGCCATGTATCACGATATAGCGACGAGCGATGGACAGTGGAAGCGACGAGATGGAAAGGACCTAGTGGAAAAAGACGAAAGGGGCGACCTATAAAACGATGGAGTGACGACATCATAGCTACAGCGGGAAAAGAGTGGATTGAACGGGCTAAAGACAGAGAAAACTGGATCAAACTGGAGGAGGCCTATACCCAAATAGGGGTTCCTATCCAAGAAAGTAGCGCAAGTAAATAACACAAACAACGGCAAAGAAAAACATTGAGATAAAAACGGCGAAAAAGTGTAAAGCAGCGCTTAATTAAAAGTGAATATTATTAACTATAGGTACTTATTATGTAAATTGTAAAACTTAGAGGAAGGAAAATAAAGGCTTTATTATTATTATTATTCTTTGACATTGCTCGGGACCCTAGTGTCCCGGACCTTTGGAAGGCGTACGAGGGGCCGAAGCCAACTCGCAGAGGCCCCTTAGACAATTTTAAATGGAATAAGGCACCAACCGCCGATTATCCCTGTTCGCACTATGCAAGTGCAGCCAAGGACAACCCCCGGTTGGTGTAGGACTATTGCAGAACATGGAAACAAAGATATTGGGCTATGGGTTTGGGTGGCTAAGTGAAAAGGTTATCTTGAACTGAAATGAAATGAAATGAAATGAAATGAAATTGTTTATTCTGTAAATAGGATATTGGAATCACTTTTACACGTCATATTAAAAAGTTGTAAAAATAAGCTAGATGAGGTCGGCGTTTCCTATCTGACTACTCTGAGAAGAAAGGCCGAAACAAACTCAGAGGTCACCGTCTCCTTTAAAGTCCAGACATAATCTTGGTCAGGCCATATGAGGACCATGTAGATTAGAGTCTGAAATGGTCTTTTGAGGAAAGAACCACACAGATTTGAGTGGACCTGTCCAGTCAGTGCAAGCATTTGTCAGTAATAGTGGAGCTCAACTATGGAAAGACTATGGCCCCTGCCTGACCAATGTTTTTAAATATAAAATACATAGATAAAATGGCAGGGGGTGACTTGCACACTCAATAATGGGCCCCCCAAAACGGTCGCTAGCACAAAGTGTCGTAGCGACAAGGGGGCAACATGTCCTGAGGTGCTTAAGAGGAGTGGAGAGGTATTCCACGGCTATCAGGACAATCCCGGAAGTACGGTCAAGATCCCTACCAGCATCTTACTGGAATACTTCCTTCCTCCGAGCACGTTTGCTCTTGCGAATCTCCACTCAAGCCGGCCAATCAAGGCAAGAATGAGGTGGGAGCTCTGTTCCTCGTCAGTGTTCACTCCAGCCGGCCAATAAAGACAAGCCAGAGATGAGGAACAAGACTTCTCCCGGGAGGTAGGGTCCGTGGGGTCGCTACTGCCCAACAGCTCGCCACAAGCTGCCCTGCGGGTTTCTGTATCTCTCTTGGTCTGGCTCCTCACGCTAGACCTGTTCCGGAAAAGTAAACTCTGCCGGCACAGACCCAGAGTTCCAAGCGCGCAAGCCCCACCACGACGTCAACGTAGAGATACGGCGGTGGGGTTATTATTATTATTATTATATTATATATATTATATTAAACATATATATGTCGGAGATACGTCAGGATTTAGTCCATTAGAATCATCAGAAAAACATCATGTGGGCAGCTGAGGTGGGCAGAAGATGGGTTTCGTGCAATGAAAACACACTGGGCGCGATTCACATTGTTTATTAAAATTACAATTTGACACTATAAATAACCTCAAATTACAATTAATCAAAATAACTTAAAACCAAACGAAACGTAGGACAGTTCCTAGACTAGACTGGAGGTTCTGTTCTCCAGGACGGTCAGCAGGCAAGAGAGCTCGCCCTGGCGCCCCTCCAACCGCTAGGCTCCGTCGTAGCACGAAGTTAGCCGCGTGTCAGTGTTGCCACCACTCGCGTCACGTGTCGCGCTTCGTTTAACGACCGTACTGATGACCGTCTCCGACACGGCCATCCTGCGATACACACGTCCTCGTGTGTTAGCCCGATAAAACAAACGCTCGTTTGTTTGAGGATGGGAAATCATCAAATGACTTCTCCCACTTTGGGCAGAGCGGGAGGGCGTGTCAGACTTGTACTGACTAAAACCTACCCTTGTTCCTTCAGTTGCGTGTTGCCAAGGACCCCGTATCCCTTTACTTTTCCGCAGCCCTGGCAGATGTTTGTTTGTCCTGGTGAGTCTCTCGTTCAGAAAGAAGCGACGTGGGGGTGCGAGGAGTCCAAGATCCTCGTTAGTGGCACCGCGTCGTACGTGCATGCTCTGCAGCAGGTCGTCGCGCAGTGCGCGCCGCGTCAGGCGCATCACGATGCGCTGCCCGCGCGCTGCCGCTGCCACTTCTCCCACTGTACTCGTTCCGCTGGCTTGAATCGCGCCGCCCGCAGGAGGTCCTCCGTACCTCTCGCTCAGCTCGCAGGCCCACCCGTTGCGTGTACACTATAAAGAAACAAACTCGCAAAGTATCACATAGTTCGGTCACTCCTGACCAACAAGTATCACATAGCTCGGTCACTCCTGACCTAAACCGTAAAATCTGTTTGTGGACGTCTGATTTATCAGAATTTAATAAAGTCGAATTTTAACAGAACTCTTTAGTTTAATTTTGAACAGAACTAGGATACCTTTTTACTAACACCAATGACAAATTATAAGACAATTAACATCCTATCAATAATCAGGAAATTCAAAGTACAACTGACTACACATTTTCATCGCGCATCTCGCGAAAGACAATCAAACCAAATAAATCAACTTTAAGCTCTGCATGGCTACGCATAGCCCAGTAACCTCCAGTTACTATCTTTACTTTATGCGAACCCCCACGGGAACGCCAAACGTCTAATCATTATGCAAACTTAAATACTCTCCTCATTGTTACAACTACTACTTTTCTCTACCTCAGTTTCGTCAGGTATACTTTGATTTATCATAACAAAAATCATCAACCAGAGTCATGTACCATTATTTTCCACATTAACAATTTTTCACAAAGAACCTTAGACACTTGGAAACCCACACACGAGTAAACCACTCTAACGCCACGGCTCTCCAGCCGACTAGCAATCGCATTGCTCTCACACATCCAGCGCATGGATCAAAACTTCTGTACGCATATCCATCAAGTGGATCGCCCGTGTGCATCACCCACTGACTACACACTACGGTCTCTCCAGACCACGACCTCCGCCAGAGATAAACGCCCATCGCGCACCCACGGACTACTTGAGTTGCCTCAAGAGACACCGATTTCTACTAGGCTACGACTACGTATTAACTACTGGTTCGGTCGAACACAATACGGCCGATAGAGAACCCTACTCGCGTGGCTTCCCTAACTTACACTTGCTCATCACCACTATGATCACCATCTACTTTGACTGGTACGTGACCTAGGTACTGGCATCTTTCTTAAGCTATCGTAAGCGTACTTGTAAGTACGGTTAAAATTTAAACATTTTTTACGTATAGCATTCACCACCCAAAACTTCCGCTACCTTAAACAAACGTCTGAACTTCCGATCTAACTTAGGCTGATGTGATAATTAAGAGGGACTCGAATCTTAAAAATCTGTTTTAATTTTACAGCAATTTGAAACTAAACATTTGAAATTGAAAACTAGGCTAACCTACGAATTTAAACTGTATAGCTTCGAGATTACCGAGATCAAGCTGGCATCATCAGCGACTGCCTACATCTCCATGCCAAACGCACGCCACACACCATTGTGGCCGCACTGAGACGGGAAATTAGACCCGGTTTTACACCTACGCCTACGAATGGACAGGAGATGCATGCGGTCTGAGCCACTTGCGTACCAAACTTAACACCACACGAAAGTCAAAGTCAAATTTACAGTCGTCAGCAAACACGTCACATAAGTATCTGAACTAATCGAATCTTTCTTAATTTATCTGATGACATAAGAACTGCTAAGATAATTTCGTAGCGCAAGTAATAATCAGGTAAAACGTGCAAAAGAACTTCAAAAATAATTTCATCAACTTCAATAGTAGTCAAAATCTGTACAGTCTACCCGACAGAAGTTTCTCCGATTCCATTCAACGTTACATTATCATAAAGCCACTAAATTTGCATGAAACAGATTCTTTAATAAGCGATCATTTTGTACCCGAATCTTAATACAAAGGAGGTTGTTCTTAATAAAAAAAGAGGTTGTTCTGTGCTGAATACACGTGTTTGACCAATACCAGTCAACGCAACAACGTTATTAGCTCGTTTTCCACTTAATTTGGCTGCACAACTCTCGTTTACTAACGAGCATTCAGCACCAGAATCGTAAACATAACAATACAGCTCACCTTTATGTTCTAACGTGCCTGAGGGTAGTTCGACAATGCAAAAGTCGACTCGTTTCCCGGCCGGTACAGCGTGTGGCCCGGCGTGCCGCACTTGAAGAACATCAGTGAGCTGCTGCTGGCTTGTTGTCGCTGCCCGACACACGTAACAGCCGGCACAAGCAACGGTTTCTTGACATCGTTCATATTTTTGCGATAATCCGCTTTGCTTGGTTTTTAGAGTTTATAACAGCGCATGCCGAATGCACGCATTTTTTTGAATTTCAAAAAACTAACCGCCACTAATTGTTATTGTCGATTTCCCACGTCTCATTAGCACGATTTTATCCCAATTCTGATGTCGGAGATACGTCAGGATTTAGTCCATTAGAATCATCAGAAAACATCATGTGGGCAGAAGATGGGTTTCGTGCAATGAAAACACACTGGGCGCGATTCACATTGTTTATTAAAATTACAATTTGACACTATAACCTCAAATTACAATTAATCACAATAACTTAAAACCAAACGAAACGTAGGACAGTTCCTAGACTAGACTGGAGGTTCTGATTACTTTACTCTATGAGGTTCTGTTCTCCAGGACGGTCAGCAGGCAAGAGTGCTCGCCCTGGCGCCCCTCCAACCGCTAGGCTCCGTCGTAGCACGAAGTTAGCCGCGTGTCAGTGTTGCCACCACTCGCGTCACGTGTCGCGCTTCGTTTAACGACCGTACTGATGACCGTCTCCGACACATATATATATATATATATATTAATAAGTATTTATATATTTATTTTAATATATTATATTTAATATATAATATATTTATAATATATATATATATTAATATATATATATTTCTTATTATATATTATTATATTTATATCTATACTAATATTATAAAGCTGAAGAGTTTTTTTGTTTGTTTGAACGCGCTAATCTTATAGGTTATATAACATCACGCTACGACCAATAGGAGCAGAGCATAAATGAAAAATGTTGCAAAAACGGGAAAAATATTCCTTTTTGAGAGCTTCCGTTGCGTGTGTTGCGTAAACGGTTAAAGTTACGCAAATATCATGTATGATGGAATTGTTCCTCTTTAAAAGTTATAAAAAAAGGCCGCGACAGCATATGTCTATCTTTTAAGATTGACGCACTATAAGCTTTTTTATGATAATCAAAGTTGTTCGAAATTAATGCATTGTTTGCGAAGGAGTTTCATCATAATAATATTAATTCTTATTCAAATAAATAGTTTTAACATCAAGGGTATTTATGTAGTTGTAAAATACTTTTTAATTCATTCGGATCGGACATTCAATTTCGAAGCTGTCACGAGTATAAACATGCAATACGCGAACCGTTCGACGCCTGCGCTGCGCCACGCCGCCGCGACGTTCCCTACTCTAGAGAGGAGAGGATGGGCACACGGGTAGACCATGACCTGGAATAGGACATAGGATACGTTTTATCCCTATATTCCGACGGGATCGAGACATACGCGGGTGAAACCGCGGGGCATAGCTAGTACCTTTATATGTATTAATAGATAATATCCTCTCTTTTAAACCGCACATACAACTTGTTACAGCTCGACTTAGAAAGCTAATTTATGTATTTTAAAATCTGAGACATATGGCTGACCTCAAATTAATAAAGCAAGTTTATCTGGCTCTCGGTCAATCTGTCTTGGGATACTGTGTTACTGTTTGGGGAGGCGCACCTAAAACTATTATAAAGCCCCTTGAAGTAGCACAGCTATTCTCAAGGTGAGCACGTTTCGTCCGTTTCTGTTCCCTACATATCAACTTTATCAATCTTGTGAAGTCCTCTCACTACCCTGAAGCAACATTCGAGAGTGAACTTTGATAAAGCAATTATTACTTCTAGGCGAAGAAAACCTGCGGCCCTCCCTTTCAGACCCATGTTTAAACACGGGTTCGTAAATAAATACTTCAGCTTCTTAGGCCCATATTATCTATACATATAATAAAATCGTAAACATTCTGTGTCTGTACATTAAATATTTTGGACAAAAACTACTGGGTGACGCGAGAAATAAGTAATAGAAAGTAAAAAAACATTTTTTGAAATTTTTGTCTGTTTGTTTGTTTGTTTGTTTGTGGGCGCATCACGTAAAAGCCACTCATTGGATTCAAAATCTAATTAATCAAAGATAAGAAGCTTTATTGTGAGTAACATTTAGCGTTTATTTCATCAAAATCGACCGACAGAATCAAAAGATATTCAATTTTAAACATTTTGTTAAAAACCTCATAGCGCCACGTGACGCGTCGAGACTCGCGTGCTCGGTGGGATTGTTGCGGGGCGGTGTAGCGCTGGGGAAAGCGTATCTATATGAATATAAGCGAGCAGCCTGTCCCTTGCTGTCCTTCCCCAGCGATGCCCTAAGCCGAGGTCCGTACCCCACAGGGGGTGCGTGTAGACGCTTAGTTTATAAGTTATATGCCCTAGGTGGAGGTCTTAAAATTGAAGCAGTCTGGCTAAGCAGCCGAAAACCTCCGAGATAGGGTAACATGCGAGATGCCAAATATACGACTGCGGGCAGACGCATGAGGGCAGATGTCTAGAGAGTAAACAGCGGAAATAAATTATAACGCATAGGAACTAGCTGAAATATTGCAGAATGATCTGACAGACGGTGGAACAACATAGAATATTCGAGCGAGTATGTCAAAGCGTAGCGTAGCGTTCTTTTTTTGGGCTTGGCAGGTTTGCGGGAAAGTCCGAAAGGGATACCGGGACCTTGGCAACAGGCAACTGAAGGAACACGGGTGGGTTTTAGTCAATAAAAGTCAATAGATGACTACCCAATATATAAAAAAAAAAAAAAATGATTTGGGGAAATCCTGTTTTTAGATGCACCCATATGACAAACGCCAAAACCGCCAAAACCCATACAAACAATGCACCAATTTGATATGTATATAATTATATATGTGTGTTATGCCGTGATCCGACGGTGCACCATATTGCGGACAGACACAGATGAGCCCACACGACGCACCGTGGGAAGGTGTACGTGCGGGCTATCGCAGACATCGGAAGTTCCTCGGTGCGCGGTGCGGGGTGGTCTGTGGTCGTCTGCCGTGCGTGTCCGTCCGCAAAATCGCGGATTATCGGATCTCGGCATTAGGCATCAGCGGGCCATTGCGACATGAGACCGCCTACCGCGGCGGTGCGCGGTACCGTGTGTTAATCGCCTTAGGTATCACCGGATCTATTAAAAGCCAATGCGACATGAGATCCGCTTTACTGCCTACCTCGGCGGTGCGCGGTACCGTGTGTTAATCGCATCACGGTTTGCCATTGTGCAGTCATTACTAAGCAGCAATCACGTACAAAATATTGTAAGCTGGGCTTTCTGAATTTTCCAAGTCAATTGGTATTTTAAACATTTTATGGGCGGTTGTCCCTCCTTGTTGTAATTCCGTGTTTGGGGCCAATATGGGTGCATCTAAAAACAGGATTTCCCCAAATCCATAGTTTTTTTTTTTTGGGGTGGGTTTTCATCTATTGACTTTTATTGACTAAAACCCACCCGTGTTCCTTCAGTTGCCTGTTGCCAAGGTCCCGGTATCCCTTTCGGACTTTCCCGCAAACCTGCCAGGCCCAAAAAAAAAACGCTACGCTACGCTTTGACATACTCGCTCGAATATTCTATGTTGTTCCACCGTCTGTGAGATCATTCTGCAATATTTCAGCTAGTTCCTATGCGTTATAATTTATTTCCGCTGTTTACTCTCTAGACATCTGCCCTCATGCGTCTGCCCGCAGTCGTATATTTGGCATCTCGCATGTTACCCCATCTCGGAGGTTTTCGGCTGCTTAGCCAGACTGCTTCAATTAATTAAGGCCTCCACCTAGGGCATATAACTTATAAACTAAGCGTCTACACGCACCCCCTGTGGGGTACGGACCTCGGCTTAGGGCATCGCTGGGGAAGGACAGCAAGGGACAGGCTGCTCGTTTATATTCATATAGATACGCTTTCCCCAGCGCTACACCGCCCCGCAACAATCCCACCGAGCACGCGTCTCGACGCGTCACGTGGCGCTATGAGGTTTCTAACAAAATGTTTAATATGAGTGGCTTTTACGTGATACGCCCACAAACAAACAGACAAAAATTTCAAAAAATGTTTTTTTACTTTCTATTACTTATTTCTCGCGTCACCCAGTAGTTTTTTGTCCAAAATATTTAATGTACAGACACAGAATGTTTACGATTTTATTATATGTGTATAGATATAAAAAAGTCGGGTTTGTTCAAGCACTTATAACTCGAGAACTAACTAAGACTGGTTGTCAGACTTTCGGGCTTCTCGACCCGTAACGACTGTCAAAGATCCACAAATGATAGCCGGGACCAACGGCTTAACGTGCTTTCCGAAGCACGGAGGAGTTTCGGTATGTAAAGATGGTCACCCATCCACGGACCAACCCCGGTAAGCGTAGCTTAACCTGATGGTTCGACCCGTGCGACTGTTATTACGTAGGTAGTCGCGAGCTCCTCCATACTTCCATACTCATATTATAAATTCGAAAGTAAGTCTGTCTGTCCGTCTGTATGTTACCTTTTCACGCCTAAACCACTGAATGGATTTCGACAAAAGGCAAGGAGATAGATGGCACCCTGGGGAAGGATATAGGCTACTTTTTATCGACATACCGCGCGGGCGAAACCGCGGGTGGATACTAGTTATAATAAAGATACTTAACTATTTTTAACCGACTTCAAAAAAAGGAGGAGGTTCTATGTTCCCCTATTACTCGAAAATGGATGGACTGATTTGGAAAATTCTATTTTTCTTGGAAAGGGTATGCTGAAGGTTTACTAATGTTTGCCATAATTTAAAATGCCATCATTTTTTACACCATACTTGTATTTGCCATAATTTCATTAGCGCTTCAGTTGCCATAATCGTAAAATTACATAAAATCATTTTCACTGATTTCATTGGTCATAATCGATCAAATTATTTTGGCAAATACAAGTATGGTATGTAAAATTATGGCATTTTAAATTATGGCAAACATTAATAAACCAGAAAAATTACCTTCAAGGACGATCGCATCTTCAACTTTCTTCCACAAAAATCCATCGACCATAGAACTTTCTTCAGAAAAACCCTGATTCATTTGTGTAATGTTATGCTATGAGTACCTAACTTGCATGAGGCGCGTGTTCACGTGAGTTATGCGCGCTATCTGGCAGCACCAGATGGCACGCACGCGGCTCGCACGGGCCACGCTCACGGCGCGTCGCCAACCCGCAGTGTTTGCGATGTGCCACACTAATTTATAGCCACGAGAGTTGCTGAATTTAGCTGAAGCAAAGTGTTTGCATAGCTTTTGTATGGAACACGCATTTTGAGTGATTTACCTGTCTGCACGTGCGACTATAATTTATTCCCTTAAGGGGGATGCGCTAGGGTAGCCCGCGAAATTCAAATTTTCTTACGTTTTTTGCAATTTGCAGGTCAATGTCAGGTTATATGTTGATCTAAATATTATTTGCGGTCGTAACAAATATGGGTTTACAGAATTATACTCGTAGACATTAGAATCAGCAATACAACTCTCTAAGTTCATGTAAGTCCATTTAAGGACTATTTCATGAAATCATGACATTTGGCCCTTTCATGAACTTAGAGAGCTTTGTTTGAATTTCGCGGGCTACCTTGGCGCATCCACCTTAACTGACAGAGCTTACAAAGTGTCTCACTGTTGCGAGGGCCTTTACTTTACTCTACCATTATCATAACCGGAGCAGATTATAAGCTTCACACTTACACCGTGCGCGTGAACACTACTACACGAACAGCTATGTGTGCGTGACTTGTCACCGACAAAGGCACGCGGGCCGAGGGTTGCACCGGCGCCCGCTCGGGTACAAACCGGTTTGAGCCAGCTCAGTAAGTGGCCAAAGTTCAAGGTGTGCCAGGCAGCGGCGGCGATACGAGACGCGAACGTTTAATTTTATTTGTTTTTAAAGATGCAAAACTTTGGTATTGTGTGTACAAATAATGGTAGGAATACCAAGAACAGACTCAAAAAACATACTTAAGATTAGTTCTAACATTTGTTCCCGCCGCGGTCGCAAGACGCGACGCAGGTCGCGACAGCGGTGATGTGGTGGCCAAAGGATAACATTTGTGAGAGGGTGTCGAAAATGGTATAAAATACTTGTTACGGGTCACCAGGCCCCCCAGCCGAGAATCACTTTATTCCGGAAACGTTCACGCGAAAGAAACTAATCTCAAATCACTTGATCCCGAATGCACGCTACATTATTGTCCCACTACAGGGCAAAGGGACCTGCAGTGGGATAATAATGGGGCGGGTGTTTCGACCCATTAGTATTTTATTATTAGAGGGCCATTAAAATCACTAGTTATCATCATTAATGTTGTGGGACATTCAGTTTCTCGAACCGTCATGCGTCAACGTGTCATACGCCCGCTGCAACACCTCGCCACCGATAGCTCCTGACGATGACGTGGTCTTGACTCAAATGCCGGTGTTATTTAATTGCATTGCTATTTAACGAATATTATGCACATGTGATACACATTGATAACCGGCAACTAAAAGAAAATACTTTTACTACTTCTTTTCTTGAATATTCCCTAGTATCAACATTGTGCTATCATCAATTCGTCTCCCTAATGTCATTTGGTAGATCCCTTTTTTTATTTGGAAAATACCTGGGTAGGTTATATGGGTACTCAGTGATACAATAATAAGACATGCTGGGTGGTAAAACGTTTATTCGCCGAGTCGCCGCGGTGCGTGAATAAGTTAAGTTACGTCTATCGGAATGTTCTCTCTTACATCTACACAAACATGCTTACACCTAACACGTTTTAAAGCCGTCGGTACTTACAGTAAATGCACATCAACACTCGCGCTGACAACCATACATAACGAATTTCAGTAGAATCTCACAATATCAAAATGGTAAAGCTACGAACACATTTGCGACATTTCAACAAACAATACTCAGTACAAAGCGACGGTAGGTACTAGTCACCCTAAAACGGGTGATAGACGTGCGAGCAAGTCCGCGTTCTTATGGCTCGGCGAGCTTACTCGCCCGTGTGTCATGCTAAGTACGCGGACTTAAAATCCGCCGAGTAGGTACGTCGGCGATCCAACAGGTTTGAAATTTTGCTCGTAGCCCGCCTTGACAATGAAATTCTGAGCAAGCTTCACGTGTGTCACCGACAGCGAGCTGAGTAAGGTCGCGAACTTAAAGACCGCGTACTTTAAGCACAAGTACGCACGTTTATCACCCACTTTAAATTGGACGGGCGTCGCCGTTGTGACATTCTGTATTATGTTATAGGCACACACGGCCCTCGTCACACGGCCCTGCAGAGTTTTGCCACGCGTACCTATTTGTCACGGCCATCGAAATATCACCAGCATTTATTATGTTTACATGAGTTTGTCCAAAAATTATAATGCCAATCAATGACGCATTGATGCCAATATAATTGAAATCCCCTGTTGGGAAATTCTACTGATTTATGCTATTATACATAGTGTAACGAAATAAATAAACACACTTCGTTGAACACGTATAATTTTTGTAATATAAATAGAAAGATACCTTTTACAAAAAATATAAAAAAGTGAATATAAAATATAATTAGGTTAAGGAAAACTTTCGGAATAGAAATCTTAGGTAAATTTAGTTACGCGTGGGAGTTCGGTGTGTATCAGCGATTGCAAAAGCTTATAAAAACCATAACTTAGTAGCGCAAACGCAACGCATCGAATAAGGAACCGCAACCGAAGGTTGACCTAATGCCAGCTTAGTCTAATTTGCATACGAGATTATTTACGCGTAAAAAAACAAACTTGAATGTATTTAAAGTTGAACGGAAAACTTGAATGGTTTACAACAGCTGCAGTTTGCAATGCAACGTGGAAGAATCCGAGAAAACGATGCTTCGCAGTGGATAAATAAATAGTTAATAAGTCACGAGGTGGTTAGTTCCTGGACCGCACGGTACGTCAAGAGGCGGTATTCCTTGTATGTAGCACGGCGCTCAGTCAACTGCGCCGCCGGGGCGCCTGATCCAGGATTATGGCGAAACGGGGAAACGAGGTGGGTTCCCAATACCCCACCGATAAAGGCCAAAATAGGCCTTTTCACTGGTTTTTAACCGTAAAACAAGGAAACGTGGACACAACTATAATTATTTATACTGTAAATCTTTCAGCATAGAGCCTGGAATTATTTGAAGAATTAGAGCTCTTGTGTTCATGAGAAAAAACCGCGACTGACGGGTGCTAATCAAAAATTCTTCATCTTTCTTCACGTCAGATTCAAATTCAAAAAATTGAAATTATCTTACGATTAAAAACGACAACATCGATGGCCAGCGAAGTAAAAAAGTTTTAGGCTCGAAGATTTTATGCAGGGTAATACTGCAGTACCCCCTTTCCAACAAAAAAATAATAATATCGATAATGGCGATAAAAATAACTAAAGGAGTAACATCCCTAGAAACGAATGACGTAAGGATAACGTCACTAGAGGAAGGTAGAGGGGGGTAGCAGCATCAGGAGAGAAGGGAGCAGCTCACTTGAGAGAACTAGAAAAGAAATAAAACTATTAACACCTAAATAACCTATAGGTAACCTAGCCTAAACTAATGACTAACCTATTCTATCTTAACAGACCATCGAAGTGCAAAAGGCCTCCAGATGTGCCTGCTAAACCTACGCAGGACCTATCGGGAAAGGTATACAATAACTAAGGATAGAACAAAAGGATTAAGAATTCAAAATAAACAAAAGGACAACACTAGTTGAAAGAAATATAATATATATATCGAGGTCAAAAGGGGTTGACATTAGGTTATAAATAAGAACCTTAGTCCAAAAGGAAGAACATCAAGCTATAAAGAGGAGCCTGAGTCCCAAAACAAAACCTCAGTCTAACAAATAAGGGACTTCAACCTTATATTTAATGACCCTAAGTCTACATCATAGTCCGGTTTCAACTAAGTCAGGGCTTAGAGTCTGACTAGTGTGATGAGTAGGATTAGAAGGTGCGTTTTGCCTCCGGGACATGCCCAGAGGTCAAACACAACCCTCTTGATCGTAGCAGTCGGGTAAAAACACAACCCTCTTGATCGTAACAGTCGGATAAATTATAATTAAGTATGTTATGGAATAGAGGAACAGAACTCGTCTTCACCGCGGTCGGGTAGAGAGGAAATAAACGACTGCTGGCGATAAAACACTATCTAAGCACCATCCAAGCTCTAGTGATAGAGAATAAAAGCGAAATGTTTACAAGGTACCCTGCAAGCTTCCTTGCAAAAAAATAGCGTGTCGAGAATGTTCTAAGCTAGTTATTACATTTTAAAGGGATCTGCTTACCATTTTCAGAATAAACATTAATTATTTGTAGTAATTTTATAAATTGACAACGGCAACTAGAATGACATGACATAATGTAAGAAAAAATGTCAAGTTATATGAAATGAAGGTCGCATGGCATGGCCGATTAAAATGAGTCCCTACCTAAAAAGTTCTGAAATAATTCTGGAAATTTATGCAACAAAAAATATAGACCGACTAGTGTATTTCAGTTGATGAATAAAGAGCAAAGGCAATCATTTCAGGATATCTTTTATGTGGTACTGTCCTGAATGGACGGAATCACAGTCCTTGAGAACATACGTGGTTCTAGAGATGACTCTGGTTACACGGCTCTTAATAAAACGGGTCGCTAATTTTCCAGAGAAATAGTCTGACCCTGAAGACCTAGAGAAATTTCGTCTCCATACAATGTCACCGAGGTTGAGGGTGATAGCCGAACGGTTGGTGTTATAAGATCGGGAATTTCGGAGGAAAGCTATGGATAGATTATCGGCGACCTTAGCATAAACCTCGGCGAGGGAAGATAGATTAGACGCGTGCTGAGACCGACTCTCGGCTAAATTGTTGCTTCGAGTCTGACTATGCGCACGAGCGGGATCTATAAGGACTTCCCTACCGAACATGAGGAAGTTAGGCGTAAAATCAGTAGCCAAGTTAATAGAGGAGTTGAGATATAATTTGACTTTGGGTAATAATTTCGCCCAATTTCTCTGGTTTTCACCAACCAATATGCTCAGACACGTGACGACGCTTTGGTTATAACGTTCTACGGTATTGGCCTGTGGCGTATAGTAGGGTGTATACATTGGTGAGTCGATGTGAAAGGACCTAAGAAAATTTAAAAAACGGTTGCTACGAAAAACGGTAGCGTTGTCGCAAAGAATCGCCCGTGGCACTCCGAAGTTAAAAAATATCTCGGATTCCAGGGCTTTAATTAGGGAACTTGCGTCTACCTTTTTTAGAGGAATCAACCAGACATATTTTGAAAACACATCGACCATTGATAGAATATATCGATAGCCATAGTAGGCGATAGGCAACGGACCAATTACGTCTATGGAAATAAGCTGCAGGGGTAAAGAAACTTCCTTTGGATATCTCATCTGTCCACGCGGTTGGGTATTGGCGATTTTGTAGGCTTTGCAAACGTCGCATTGTCTCAGTGTTTCGGTGACGTCGCGAAACATATTCGGCCAATAGTATAGTTCCTTGATCTTAAGGTAAGACTTGGTAACGCCGGGATGTATGGAAGGGAAATTGTTGTGCACTTCCCAAATGGCGTTGGGAACTTTCTCAGCCGGCAATACGACGCGCCAGGGATCAGATAATAAAGGGCTGGAGATGGGCATCCGTCTCAAGAGCACCCCGTCCTGAATGGCGTAAGCAGGAAACATTTGTGGCGTGTCGCGTGCGCCTACATATATCCTTTTGTACCACCTATCGGTAGTATGTTCAGGACCTTGGTCGAACGTAATAGGGCTAGTATAGATCCTGGATAGAGCATCCGGAACAACATGTAGTGTTCCCTTGCGGTGGATGATATCGAAGGTATATTGTGAAATGACGGTGGCCCATCGAGCTAAACGCCCCGATGGGTTGTTTAAAGTGAGCAGCCATTTCAGAGCCATGTGGTCGGTTATAACCGAAAATTTCATTCCATCTAAATAGCAGCGGAAGTGCTTTATGGAATCCAGAACAGATAGGAGTTCGCGTTCAGTGGTGCTATAATTGCGCTCCGCTCTGGAAAATAGGCGGGAGTAATACGCAATGGGATGTTCTACACCGTCGACGTTTTGAGATAGGACCGAACCGAGACCGACAACCGAAGCATCGCACTGCAATATGAATGGCTTGGCAAAATCAGGGCAAGCCATCACTGGAGTGTTGACTAATGCTTCTTTCAGCTTAAAAAATGCCTGTTCGGCAGCCTCGTCCCAACTTATAGGATCGCGACCCTTCCTCTTTCCAATAAGAGTTGTAAGAGGAGCAATTATGGACGAGAAACCATCTACAAAACGCCTATAGTAAGAGCACATTCCTATAAAGCCGCGCAAAGATTTAGCGGTAGTAGGAGTGGGATAATCGCGAATAGCTTCCAGTTTACTGGGATCAGTCTGGAGCCCTTTTTCGTTGACGATGTATCCCAAGTATTTTAGCTCACTCTTACAGAATTCACATTTTTTTAAATTTATAGATAAACCGGCTTCTTTGAGGCGGTTTAGCACCTTCCTAAGGAGTGCAAGATGACTGTTGAAATCCTTAGATATCAAGATCAAATCGTCGACGTATCCGAAAACACAGTCATCGCTGGTAGAAGTGTATTCGAAGTTAACGATAATATCAGTTAGGCGTTGCATTTCTGAAGCAGCGTTTGTGAGCCCAAATGGCATTCTGACGAACTCGAATAAACCGCGTTGGGGAATTATGAAAGCGGTTTTCTCACAGCTCTCGTTATCCGCGAGAGGAATCTGCCAGAAGGCACTCCTGAAATCGAGAGAACTTATATATCTCGCACCACGAAGATTGTCAAGGATATCTTGAATACGAGGTAGAGGATACGAATCCCTGATGGTTACACTATTTAATTTACGGCTGTCGACACAAAAGCGAACAGACCCGTCTTTTTTTGTAACCATTACAACAGGACTGGCCCAAGGAGAACGAGAGGGACGGATAACACCTAATTCTAACATCTTATCAATTTCGTCGTTAAGAATTTTTAATTTGACCGGTGAAAGAGGGTAAAATCTTTGTCTAATTGGCATTCCTGTCGTATTAATTTTGTGGGAAAGCCAAGTAGTTTTACCGAGCCCAACCTTATCAGACGAAATAGCCTCAAATTCGTCAATGACGCGTTGTAGACTTCGCTCTTGGTCGGGTAATAGGACATTGCGGGGATGTACATATCGAGCTTTATTTACACAAGAAACCAGAGGCAGAGAATGGTTAAAAGCGGGAAGGTACATATTGCCTTTAATATTTTTATTAAAAGCCTTACTAAAAACTGAAGTTAAACCGAATTTATTCCAGAATTCTATACCTAAGATAATTGAAGACGTAGTAGAACGTGCAACTAAAAATTCATGCGTGAAAGTTGTACGGTTAAATTGGACCGGGAGACAAACACTCCCTAAAATATCGATGGGCGAATTGTTGGCGGAAATAACCCGCGGACACGAAACATTGGAAATCCGAGATATACCTAGTTCCTGAATGAGGATATCACTAATAAGAGACATCTGTGCGCCTGAGTCCAACAAAGCCCTAATGGGGCGATTACATAGTAATATTTCAACGAATGGTCGGTTGTCTGATGAATCGTTGGCTATCACCGGTGACACTGTACGGGATGAGACGTGTCGCCGGTGGTCTACACGTTTTTTGGATTACAGTTTGGACAATCCCGGGTAATTACACCAGGAGTGCGACATCTAAAACAGAGCCTACCAGGGAAATCTGGACAGTTACGATACGAATGTCCGTCCTTTCTACATTTAGGACACAACTGTATCTCAGAAGAGACGTTGGACACCGACTTCGACGCTCCTGGCAAGAAGCTCTCAAAATGTGACGCCATATCAACAAGCGACTCTAAATCATGGAATTTGTGGATTGACAAGCAAGGGAAAAACCTAGGGTGCATATTGTGCATAATAATATCAAGTAAATTAGAATCATGGATGGGACTGGCTAAGCGATCGTTAAGATATGAGACCTGGATGACGAAATCCCTGACCGATTGGTCTGATTTCTGTCTCATGTTTCGAACCTGTTGTTCAGTTTTGAACTCAAAATCTATGACTCCGAATGTCTTGACGAAAGACTCCTTAAGTTTTGTATATGACAGGAGTGGGTGGCGAATGGACCTAAAATATTTCAGTGCAGCTCCTGACAAAACTTCATGGAAGCGCTTCAACAGATAATGATCAGATATATCATCCGCTTCCTTACATTCATCTATCGAGAGAAAGAATTCACGGACGCAGGTGTTCCCAGAAAAGTCAATTTTCCACTTCGTGAGAGATATTTGTTTACGGGGATAAGATGGACATTCGTCGGATTTGATCGGGGATGGTAAGCCTGATGACTCAGCAGTCCTAGGTCTCCTAGGTGGGATTGGGGGGGGCCTAGAAATGATAAGGCTCTCTCCATGGGCGGTTTCACCAATGAACGAATCCTCGTCGGCCATGCTGGATCACGGAAATCACACAAAAAAAAAAAAACGGAACGAAGATAGCTGGACTAAGGAAAAAACAAGCTAGACATCTAGCAGAAAAATCAGACACACAAACGCTTACCTTGAACACGAAGCCTATCACGTTCACACCACAGACGCACACTACAGGGAACTAAATACAACTACTACAAGAGATAAATAAAATTCAGGATTGATATATATTTGATGGGACGAAATGAAAGATTGGTCATTCAATATGGTTACAAAATAATTATTTTAAATAACATTGCACAAACATTACATTAAGAATATACATAAACTTCATTTGACCGGCTTGCCGTTCAAATATTCATAAGTCGTTCAGCAAAAGCAGGTATCCGTGGTGAGAAAAGAAACTAATGATTTCTCTGAAAAATAAATAGAGATTAAAATTGCCCTGAAAGAGCACCACACACAAACTGACAAAAAAAATATTTAAGTATGCATAGGAATATCATAATTTACTTACTTTTAATTCGGGCGCCATTTGTAACGAAATAAATAAACACACTTCGTTGAACACGTATAATTTTTGTAATATAAATAGAAAGATACCTTTTACAAAAAATATAAAAAAGTGAATATAAAATATAATTAGGTTAAGGAAAACTTTCGGAATAGAAATCTTAGGTAAATTTAGTTACGCGTGGGAGTTCGGTGTGTATCAGCGATTGCAAAAGCTTATAAAAACCATAACTTAGTAGCGCAAACGCAACGCATCGAATAAGGAACCGCAACCGAAGGTTGACCTAATGCCAGCTTAGTCTAATTTGCATACGAGATTATTTACGCGTAAAAAAACAAACTTGAATGTATTTAAAGTTGAACGGAAAACTTGAATGGTTTACAACAGCTGCAGTTTGCAATGCAACGTGGAAGAATCCGAGAAAACGATGCTTCGCAGTGGATAAATAAATAGTTAATAAGTCACGAGGTGGTTAGTTCCTGGACCGCACGGTACGTCAAGAGGCGGTATTCCTTGTATGTAGCACGGCGCTCAGTCAACTGCGCCGCCGGGGCGCCTGATCCAGGATTATGGCGAAACGGGGAAACGAGGTGGGTTCCCAATACCCCACCGATAAAGGCCAAAATAGGCCTTTTCACTGGTTTTTAACCGTAAAACAAGGAAACGTGGACACAACTATAATTATTTATACTGTAAATCTTTCAGCATAGAGCCTGGAATTATTTGAAGAATTAGAGCTCTTGTGTTCATGAGAAAAAACCGCGACTGACGGGTGCTAATCAAAAATTCTTCATCTTTCTTCACGTCAGATTCAAATTCAAAAAATTGAAATTATCTTACGATTAAAAACGACAACATCGATGGCCAGCGAAGTAAAAAAGTTTTAGGCTCGAAGATTTTATGCAGGGTAATACTGCAATAGGTAGTAGGTACGTTCAATTCATAATTAATCATATTTACAATGCAGTATTAAAGCGACTGGAGTTAGTAACTATTCGGTAAGATATGGTTTTCTTACCAATAATTTGTTCTGGATCAATGTATTTAGATGACAGTTTGACTTTGACAACGCCTTTATTTCGTACAGTGCGTTTCATCAAATAGTCCCGTGGACGTGCGTGTTCGTCCTACAACAGTGCCAACATTACGGTATGGGAACTATTTGGTGACTGTATAAGCGGGACGGTTTTCGGAGCTCAAGTGTTACTACTGACGGGCAGCTAACAAAAGGTGTATACCTAATTGTGTGATAGGAATGTGACAATTATCGGTGGTTATAACTAACAAATTAGGTACATGATACAGTTATTGATCTGATGCATATTATAATAGTTTACTTGTATTAACATTAAGAAGTACAAAGGCAAGTTACAACAAAATACCTACACTTTCTAAACATTTTAGAAACTGTGAAACAATTTCTCCGTCACAAACTACTTCATTCATACTTAGTTGATTAAACAATATTATTTTTATGCTGTTATCACAAATATTCACAATCTCGTCACTGTTCTATAAATTACTTAATTAATTATTAACACTATTTTCATGTCCATTCACAAAATATACACGTGCGTGTAATCAAATTCCTGATCTAGCGAGTACATTACTTTGAGTCCTGACACCGCAAGTACGGTTCAAGAATGGAAACCACTTGTGCAGCTACCTGTCTATTATGGCAACAATTACACGATAAATCTTGTCATCAAATCAGTCATAATGCCATGTTGAGAGTATTTATAATACGATAATCGCGTAACAGTCTGAACAGACACTCATTAAAGAAGAGCGAGTCACTGGCTTCATATGCGGTCAGTTGCAGACGTGCGTCTCCGTGCGCTCGACGCAGGTGTCGCAGGACACGCGGCAGCACCAGTGGAAGCGACAGCGGCACTTGCTCTCCAGCGCGCGCCGCTCCGTGCTGTACCCCCGCCCGCAGCACAGCGACGCGCAGCCGTCCTCGCCTAGACAACGAACGCGGCCATTTAGCAACAAAAACAAGAATACAAACAAAAATGTCACACGGTTTAAGCTTTTCAGACTACGCTATAGCATATGGTTCATAGCACAACAATATCGCTCGCCATACATTTATTAAGAACACGTGCACATTTTGCTATACTATATATTATTGGAAATGCATGGCGAGCGATATTTTTGTGCTATGAACTGCTATACGCTATATATTATAGCGTAGTCTGAAATGAGCTATATGGCTTTCACATAGCTTTCCGTTTCAACTTTCATGTCACTAACAGTATCAAACTTAGAGTAGGTACCTAAAGGTATTTTCAGTTGAAAAATCAAAATAGATTATTACTTAATGATATTATGGATGAAGACACTGACATCGTGTTAAAGTTTAAATCGAGGACATCTAGAAATACCCAAAATAAAAAAAAAAATGAAAATTCTACCCAAAATAAAACATTTGCAAATCGTTGGCGCCATCTTGAATTTAGATTTTGACCTCATTATCGCTGTCAACGCTCTTGAAAATGACAGTCATGACGAATTTACATCAATAGCGCCAAAGTAGTTGTTCGACCACCAACCACCCAACTTCGAAACCTATGAAAATGGCACCCAAGTCGAAAACAAATTAAAAAAAAAATTTTCGTTCCTCTCATTTTCGGAACATTTTCGCGCAACTGTCTTTCGCGCAAAAGTCCATGCGTGGAATTTTATTTTCGCGCAAGTGGGTTTGCGAGAGTGTCTTTCGCGGAAATGTCTTTTGCGAAAGTGTACCAGATCCCAAAGAATCCCACCAGTAGTATGGTCGCCCATCCCGCAAGAATCCCACCAATACCTATTGATTTAATAAAGTTACGAAGTGGAGTGAATACTGCCGATTGTATCATCATATGAAACTAAATTACCTCTGGAAGTCCTGTTGCAGGTACGCGCATGCGTGCCGAACGAGCCAGTGGCGTCGTCGCGCTCGCAGTACGACGGCGAGGGCTCCAAGAAAACTAGGTCCGACTTGCGCGGCACTCGCACCACGCTCGGGTTCTGCTTCTGTCTGTACATAACACAGCAAACGTTACTGATACTAATCAGTCAGTAAGTATCTTTCTCGTAGGATCAAGTCTGTATCTCGATGATTGGTAAATGTGTAGTTACATTTGTGACATTCAACGAACAATACTCCGTGAAATTGCCACAGTTCTGGCTACGCTTAGTGTGTTCAGCGACTGCGACATTGTCTGTGTATCATCGGACCGCGAGAGTCTTTGAAATAACACTCGTTGTCCGAGCTGTGATATTCGTACTTTGCCACGCGTATTTGTCCAGTCTGTGGAAATGTCCCAAACATGGACTCAGTTTCACTCCGAGCTAAATGCTTAATCGACACGCGTCTTGCGATGGTAAATGCGGAGAAAAGAATTGAAAGAAGCTGTTAGAGCATGTGACGAGTCACTGCAACGCGACTTGCGGAGGGACGGACGTTCCCTTATGGAATAAAAACACTTACCTCCTTACAAGCACAAGATGCGTCTGGCGTAGCGGCCGGTCCCGTGTGTGGCGCTGCGGGTGTGGCGCGACCAGCTTGGCGCGGTCGTAACGGTCGCGCAGCGCGGCGGCGGCGGCGCGAAATGGCGGTAGCGCGCGCCAGCACGTGCGCACCGCGCACGACCCCGACACGCCGTGACACTTGCACTCGCGACGGACTAGGTCCTTCACAGTCTATAACAATGAAAAAAAAAAAATTGTCGACGATAATTGTACAAAGATCTTGTGGCGCGTGGTCAGAATCGAAACTAACGCCACCATCTGGTTTTTTAATACAATCTCACCAAAGATTATCACAAAAGTTTACCAACAGCGCCCTCCTGACAATGTCCGAAAATCCTTGTAACACTTTACTTTTAATTAGTAAGTAAGTAAACATGGTGTACATGATACATTGCATGCAAGATAATACAGATACCGAAGTTCTAACATGTTCAGCCGCATATTGTGGCGTACAAATTGGTAGGAAGAGATGGTGCATAGACCGTGATAATATTCATCAAAATTACATTATAGAAATTATGTACATACTTATTAAGTCATCATTATTCATTAAAGATTAGGTCATTACAATATAATTCAGCAAGCATGTTTTTCTGGATAAAATTAAATGTCAAAGTATCATCATTAAATAAATTAGTCAATAATTTTTTTTTATTTATTCATTTAAATCAGATACATTGATCCATATTTTTGTTAGTAGGTATACTTAAGAATTATGTTAGTAACCAATCATACTATTATAAATTAAAAAAAAATTATAAAAACATGAATAACTGTAATTAAAAATTCAATTCCAAATTAAAATTATTCCACAAAAATACAATAGACCACAATAACATGTCAATAAAATACAACATCGTCATCTCAAAAACGAAGAAAAATCGTCCTCTTTCATAAATTCTGCTATACTGTTATATGCTTTTTCAGTTAGTAAACTCTTCAATTTACTTTTAAGAGCAGTTATATTTAATGTTCTCCATGATTTGGGCAATTTATTAAAGATGGTCGGACCCATGCAAAAGATGCTCTTACGCATAAGAGCGGTTTTAGCGCCGTGCACACAGGTTTGAAGTTATCACGTCTATTCCTAGGAGCAGCAGCAGACAAAAGCTGAAATAAATGATTGTTCGATTTAATGAACATAACTGTTTCCAGGATATATAATGAGGGCAATGTCAATATTTTACGTTCTATAAAATAAGATTTACAGCTGTCCGTTGTTTGCAGTCTAAACATCGATCTAATGCACCTTTTCTGTGCTCGAAACGCTATTTCATTGTCCGTGCTATTCCCCCAAAAGATGACTCCATATCTAAGAATGGCGCAATAATTTTGCACGTCATCCTATGTGGCAAAACATGTAGGACTTTGAAATTCATAACACCTAATTTTATTGGAATATTCGGTTTAGATGTTACAAACAAATGAAGCAATGGATTGTGTTTTGTTGATTTGGATTCTCTTTTCGAATGTATTATGATCTTCATTTCATTTAAATAATAGTAGATTATGCACTAGGGGATATAGTAGTGTCTTATGTAGCGGGCGCCGTATTGAATCCCGAGAAAAACGAAGGATCTTAGCGTTAACTCCCGAGCGGAGCGAGGGAGTTTAGAGTTAACTCCCGAGCTTGGTGTATGTATAGGGGCGGGCAACGAGCGGTGCACTCCAGTCACTGGAGTGCACCGCTCGTTGCCCACTCCCGCGCCGCTGCCGCGCCGCCGCCCCCACGCTTATTGTTGACCAGAGCATCGAATAGATGCACCATAGGCTACTTGGCTTCTTTGTACATGATAAATGTTGGAAGTAGACTAAAAGCACTGATTCAGATACAGACTTGACGCCCTTTGTAGATTTCCATTTGTAAAAATCGTCGTAGGCTATAATGTATGTGGTGTATGTATGTGTGTATTGGTATGCAAACCAAACCAATTTTGTGAGGTGGGCTAACACACTCTCTGAAGCATATAGGTTGGAGAGCGGGGTGAGACAGGGGGGTTTGACATCTCCCAAGCTCTTCAACCTATATGTAAATGACCTCATCGTCGAGCTCAGTAGCAAGCGCGTCGGTTGCTCGATAGATGGCGTTTGTATCAACAACATAAGCTACGCAGATGATACAGAGCCCGACGGCGGGAGGTCTTAGAGAGTTGTTAAAAGTATGTGAGAACGATGCCGGTGTACATGGTCTTTTATATAATGTACAGAAGAGTGAATACATGGTCTTCAGGGCCGCTGGTAGATGTCCCGATTTTTCACATACCATTACCCTAAATGGCTTGAACGTAAACCGCGTCGCGAAATTTAAATATCTGGGGCATTTCCTTACCGATGGCCTTGAGGACGATGTAGACATTGAGAGGGAGCGTAGGGCTCTAGCGGTCAGAGGTAACATGCTGGCCCGAAGATTCTACCGTTGCTCTGAGCAGGTAAAGATCACGCTTTTTAAGGCATATTGTCGGAGCTTTTACACGGGGAATCTGTGGGTCAAGCATACCAAAAGGTCACTGGATGGCCTACGCGTCCAGTATAACAATATCTTCAGGATGTTGCTGGGGCTGCCTCGATTCTGTAGTGCATCGGGGATGTTTGCGCTACACCGTACGGACGGCTTTCACGCCATAATTCGCAAAAAAACGGCATCCCTGATCTGCAGAATGCGTGGCAGCCGCAATAAAATCTTGAAGACTGTGTCGGATAGGATCTCGTCACCAATTTGGAGGTCGTTATGCCTACGGGTAATTTGATTTTATTTATTTATTTTTTTGTATTTTCTTTGTGTTGTTCTAATTTTTATGATATGTACTATCGAATTGCTATGGATCTTGATGTCCGAAATAAATGTTTTTTTTTTTTTTATAATGTACTATTCCTTGGACTTTTCTGGGAGTAGATTGTTGGCAAGTAATTGTAGTGTTGTAGTTAAGTAATTTGTTGTATAACAAAGCAATGCAATTTTCAGTATTCGCGACCCTTTTGAATTTGTGTTCTATTTTTATTACAAGTTTTATATTAGCTTGCTCTGTTCGTTTGTGTTTCCGGTTACTCCAATTGTCATCCATTTTACAAGCACTTCCTGGCATCCGATTCAGCTGAAATTTGGAATACTTATATAACAGCCAGAAAAAAATATATCATGGAGCTGGTCTGATGTTGGAGCCGGAACTTAGGCATAGGAACTGCTCAATAAAAAAAGATAGCACCATCGTGTTTGGACTCATTGCTTGTGTATTGATAAGTGCTATTTACATTAGGTGGTGTCTAGGACCTGATGGTGGAGCCGGAAATTGTCCGTTGGCGTTGTCTTGACAAGGACTTCCTTCCTCATACCTCTAAAGCGGCAACAGGCAACTCGCAATTAGCTGTTTACATATAAATAACATAAAGATACTGCGCAGCCATAAAAAGAAAGAAAGAAGAGAAAAATTGTTTATTCTGCACAAACAAAACGCACATTACAAAAAATAATACTAAAAATGCACATACAGAGCAGCCAAAGGCCTCTTATTCAAGCGAAGTAAGTTTGCCAATTTTGTCTATTGCTTGATTGATGTCCGAGCCAATCACAATACATTGCGTAATACTATACTACATAGCAACTCTAGTTGCGAGTTTCGATGATCGACAACAGTTTTCAGTTAGTTGCAATCGATGACAGAATCAGTTTCAAACTGACGCAACTAGCAACTGTCAAAGTACTAGTTGTGTCAAGTTGCTGGTTTCCCCAATCGGCAATTGCAACGCGTCTTCGAACTAAATGATAAATGATTTTATTTCTGTAAGTAGGTTTGTACAAACACTTTTACACGTAAATCACATTTTTAAAACTAGATGAGCTCGGCGTTTCCTAACTGACTACTTTGAGAAGAAAGGCCGAAACAAACTCAGAGGTCACAGTCTCTTTTAAAGTCCAGACATAATCTTGGTCAGATTATGTAAAGACCATGTAGATTGGTGTCTGAAATGGTCTTTTGAGGAAAGAACCACACAGATTGAGTGGACCTGTCCAGTCAGTGCACGTATTTGTCAGTAATCGTGCAGCTCAACTCCGAATTTAAGGAGCTCAACGATTTGACGAACAATACCAAAGAAAGGACATTTGGTTAGGCCGCATAAATTATTCCAACTGCCAGACCATGATTAATCAAAACTAAGGATACTCGTAAATAAATAATAAAAAGAAAAAGAATGATCCACATACACACAACATATACAGATCACACTAACTGCTGATCATGGATTTGAAAAGTCCTCGGTTGCCGCGATTCTAAATAAACTTTCAACCGTAAACTGAGCCTCTTTGTTGCTGTAACCTTTGACGAAAACTTACTTACTAAGTTATACCTAGTTTCTTCAACTAAAGTGACTGTCTGCGGAGCGCCTTACATCCAACTATCCACTGACAGAACCGAGCTAACGCACGTTTAAACAGATGAATCTTAATGTCTGTTTGAACTTATAGCCCACACACGAATATCCATATAATCACATAATTAAGTATGTAAAATAATAGAGAGTCGACATGTGAGGCCAAGAGTGTGTCGCGACATCTGAACCTGCTTAATGGCGCCTCGACTGTCCGACGAGCAATACGAATTCGCGTAAGTACGTTGCAATTTTTAAATAATAATTTCAAAACATATAAAATTATTTGCAATAGTAGGTATTGCATTATACCTACTCAACATATTATACCGATATCTACTTTTAAATGAGAGTACAGGGCCGGACTTGTTTCGCCGTGTGTATTGTATTGTTACACAATTTGTGTCAAAAACGTTCGATAAAAGCGACATTTAAGGTTAACGAGCTTCCTGATAATATCTTACTTATTTCTTTACATAGTTTACAAAGCTTGACGGACGATATATTAGACAATTTACGACGCGTCGAAAAAGATATGTGTGACAATAAACATGTGAAGGCGATGTCAGACGTAACGTTTTAATGTATCTGTGATTATTATCGAACGAAAACATCACAAAGAGAAATCTTACAAAATTTATTTTACACAAATTATAGCATTTATTTTGACACATATAACAGGGTTTTAAGATAACTAATCTAAACAAGTGGTTGGGTTTCAATTACCAGAAGCACAAGACCATTCAGGTGCTATCTGTACCTAATCAGCGACAGAAAAGTAACTAATTAAATCACAAGAGACATTATTCATGTTGACAGTAAAAGAAGAAAAGATGCCTGGGGGTGGTTTGTCAGAACGTTTCCCTCAGTTTACTTTTACGATTTACTCGACATGGTACTTGAAGATTAGCAAAGTTATTTACACGAAATCAATATAATCATAAACTGAGACACGCATTAAGTATTGTACGCATCGACGGCGGGTGCACATTATTTAGATTAGTCTCGGCCTGCGACAGGTTTTACCAAAAGAGAAACAAAACACGCTCGTCGGTGATTCCGCAGAGTTGCCTCGTAAACATGGGAATAGTAAGTATGATTGCAAGACTCGTGATGAGACGTGGTCAGAACGTTTATACAATACAATTATAAGTTCTGTGGGATGGTGCGCCTGCGCCCGTCGCCTGGAAGGTATTGTTATGTGTGTCACTATGTTTTAACTGAAGGGATAAATGATTGGATAAATGCGTGCAATCAGCGAAAAGCATTAAAATAATATCAGTGGAGATGATTTGCATGTTTTGAAATATCTCGCACGTTACTGGCATGACTCATTAGCATAACATGGTCGAGCTGAGTGCTGTGCACTTGGTTTTATGTATTTGGTAGGAAATACATAAAACCGATAGGTACGTTTTGATCAATAGGTACGTCAAAGTAAAAAGAATCAATCACTACACTACTTGCAAATAAAGATCCATTTTATGTAAAATGACCAATGGAATTCAGAAATAGAAAAGCGTTTACGATAAGTACTAGTAATTTATACAACTGTTACAAATTCACAGTTTAAACGTAAATGAGTGCGTTCTGTGCGGCCGGCGGGCGCCGCGGGTAATATGCGCGGCACCCGGTCATTTCGCACAATACGTAATTGTACACACTCGTGTATTAGCTGGCCCGATCTACAGATACTCTAATGACCGGTGTCGTGCCGGTCGCCGCCGGCTCCCGAACCGGAACGATTTCTTCTTTTGCCGATCATTAGATGGACATATTATAAACTGTTTTGCTTGTAATAATGTGAGCCTCATTCGATACTAGATATTTATACGGCTTAGCCATCTGTTATCCATTTTCTGCTACATGTTGCACGCACGTTTACGGTTCTTCTTTATCTACAAAGTACTACGATCGTAGTCTTAGTTTTAATGTTACAGTATCTCTACGAGTCATACAGCATGTTGAGGAAACAATTGTTTCATCAGGCCTTATTTAGTTACAATATTTTTAACGTTTAATTTCAGACGTGGCTTCAGCCAGCGTCTGAAGCCACGTCTATATAATATACTAGTATAATAAATAGTTAAGAAACGTGCCCCTTGTTCTTAAGTACTCAAGTTAATGTCAGTACATGCGGTAGGCGGCGCTCGGGGACTGCTGAATTTTTCACAGTTACGCAGGAGTGGCCGCGCGACCGCTCGCAATCATTATTATGTTTATAGTGACGTGCACTTTCACATTCCTGGCAGCTTGTTAGTTAACGACGTCATTAGTCTCTGGTTGGCTGGGGCCTGCTGCAATCACAGACCACCTTATAACATGTATTGATAAGAAAGAATGATGTTCTATTTGACATGAAGGGGAACATTATTGCATTTTCGTAAAGCGTGACCTTGTCTACAAGGATCTGCCGTTTATAAATAACCATGCAATACAAAATACGTTCGAAGTATGTGGCATAGAAATTACCTGTCATAAGTTGATAATTATATGTATCTATAGGACACCTCAATCCGACCCCAACCAATTTTTAATCAAGTTAAACAGTCTTTTGTACCAGGTATTCCAAAAATATAACTCGAAAACAAACGTGGTCCTAACAGGTGACTTTAACATTAACACTCTTAAACAAGGCAATATTACAAATCAATTACTAGATCTAGCATACAATTATAATCTTAAACTACACATTAATGAACCAACTCGTAAGTCTTCTTGTATCGACCACATTCTCAGTAACATTCATAATGCTATTTGTACAGTAATGCCACTCCATTTATCCGACCATGACACAGCACAAATGTTGAGCTTCCCTGAGAGACATAATACACAAACTCAAGCAACGTACTATGCCTACAAAAGAGTTTTCAGTTCAAATAACATTCAGAAGTTCAAAGAATGCTTACAAAATTTGTCTTGGTCAGAAATTTACGCAGAGAAGGACATAAACAAAGCATTTAGTACTTTTCATGAAACCTTGTGCCTGTTCTTTAATTTGTGCTTCCCAAAAATAAAAGTAAAGATAAACACTAAAAATAAAAATAAACAGAACTGGATAAGTAAAGGACTTAAAAAAAGTTGTAAAACGAAACGGTTCTTGCGTTATCAATACTATAAAAATAAAAATGTAACAAATAAAGTTCATTATATTCAATATTCAAAACTTCTACAGAAATGCATAAATAGCTCAAGGAAGAATGCAAATATCAAATTTATTAATGAAAGTGGAAACAAATGTACAGCGGTATGGAAAGTAATTAAGGATGAAATTATGGGTAATAACTATAAGAACGATGTGGATAATATCCTAATTGACAATAAAGTACTAACAGACCCCGTAGAAATAGCAACTGCGTTTAATAACCACTACATTAATACAGCACACTCTTCTAGCACGAGTACAAAGCCGCACCGCGATGAAGGTTCACTAGTTCATTCGATGTTTCTAAAACCTGTGTCTGAAAACGAAGTCAGAGCGGTGATGACATCATTAAGAAACACAAGTTCGGCAGGTTATGACGAAATTAATACGAAGATTATAAAAGCATGCACTGATGAACTTATTATTGTAATGACATATTTAATGAATCTTTCATTTTCACTTGGCACTTTTCCAGAATCTTTAAAAGTATCAATTGTTAAGCCACTTTTTAAAAAAGGTGAAAAATCTGACATTAATAATTATCGACCAATAACATTAATACCTATTATATCTAAAATTTCCGAGAAGTGTATGTGTAGGAGATTGCTTGACTACTGTGATCAATTTAACATTATTAAAAAAGATCAATTTGGCTTCAAAAAAAAGAAATCCACAACACTAGCTATCTTCACTCTTGTAAAAACCATATTGACTAATATTAACCGAAACCACCTTACTACAGGGTTGTTTTTTGACTTATCGAAAGCCTTTGACCTAGTATCTCACGACCTGTTGCTACAGAAATTGGAGGCAATTGGCATTAGAGGTATTGCACTTCAATGGATATCGACATACTTGAGTAACAGACAACAGCGTGTTATAATTACAAAAGTGACTGGAAAGAACGACATGACACCACACTCTTCTGAACTCAAATATAACAAATATGGCGTCCCACAAGGAAGTGTATTGGGCCCAATTTTATTCATTCTTTATATTAATTCAATTACTGACATAACTAATCATAAATGTATATTATTTGCTGATGACATTTCCATTATTGTGACATCGGATAAAAAGAATACTACAATTGACGATCATGAAACTGACATTAATAACACAATTGACATACTGATTGAATGGCTAAATAAAAATAATTTATCATTAAATCTTGCAAAGTCTGTATATATTCAATTTCACAGATCAAATAATTCTAAATATAATAATAATAAAATGAAGATAAATAAAATTAGTGAAGTAACGCAAACTAAGTTTCTAGGTGTTACTTTGGATCAAGATATGAATTGGAAATCCCATGTCGATATTGTCTCAAAACGAATAAATAAGTTTGTATTTGCGCTGAGAAAAATTAGGAATATAACAAACGTCCAAACGGCAATAATATCTTATCATGCATATGTTGAATCGGTGTTACGCTATGGATTGATTATGTGGGGCAATAGCACCGATCAAAATAGAGCATTTGTTGCTGAAAAAAAATGCATTCGAGCAATCTACGGGCTTCAATCCGACGATTCTTGTCGGCCGGTATTTCAGAAACTTGGTTTGTTACCGCTACCGTCTCTATATATATATGAGATATGTATGTTTGTGTGGAAGCATAAGGAATTATTTAAAAAAGCAGATGATGTAGTTCCTCGAAACCGGCGCGATCCTCACAGGCTCGTACTGGATGTCATGCCAAGGCTAGCTAAATATAATAAAAGCTGTTTGTATATGTGTGTAGAAATATTTAATAAAATACCGAGCGACTTAAAAATTCTAAATACAAGATTATTTAAAAGTAAATTGTATGATTGGCTGTCCACAAATAGTTTTTATAGTGTAAAAGAATTTTTTGACAAAAAATTTAAATGACTGAAATTTTAAATGTATAAATTATAAATTTTAATGTATTATATAATTAGTACCAAATGTCATATATATATTTTTTTTTTTTTTTTTTTTTTTTTTTTTTTTTAAAACGTTGCCCCACACTAAGAATTTCTTCCTGTATCGTGGGTGCGTTTACAAACATAGAAACTAACATACACTAACACCCAGACCCGGAACAACTTCTTGCAGATCATACAAATATTTGTTCCGTGCGGGGATCGAACCCGCGACACGTTGAGCAGCAGTCCATCGCTCAGCCACTGCGCCAACCGTGTCGTCAATTAATTAATTAATAATATAATGAAATGTATGCGCACGCTTATAATGTTAAGCAAAGACATGTATGCTCTGTATTTAATTTTTGTACCATCTTCTATACCATGTTTTTATGCAAATAAATTTTATTCTATTCTATTCTATTCTATTATAATGAAATATCTACGAAAGATGCTGGACAACGAACAGTAAAGAATGTTTGGCAAAACGTCAAGTAAGAACAAAAGATGAGCAGAAATAGCAAACAAAGGGAGAAAATTGTACTATTTGGCAATTAAAGAGGATTTTGGATAATCAATTAATTGAGTTTGGGAATGAGAGGACTCTATAAACGTCATAATGCTATTCCTTTTGATTCAACAAAAAATTTTATTGCAAGCAAAAAAGCACATGCATTCGGTTACGGCCATAAATATGAAACATTGAGTTTTAGAAAACGTTCGGTTTTGTAGAGCGCACGGCCGCACGCTCGATGCTATTCTACAGTGCTCGCCAGTGGCAGCTAAAGCGGGCGGTACATGGGTGAGTACCTCGCTCACCTTCCGGCCCACGCGGTTGTTGTGCAGGTTCATGAGGGCGCGCGCGTCGCGCTCGAGCTCGCGCGCGTCTAAGAATCGCCGCGCCAGCCGTGCGCCGTACGCAGCCTCGCCGCACCCGCCCCACTCGAACTGATCGGCTGTCGTCGTGCCGCGGCGGCTGAGAATGGGTTATGCTATGATTAAAAACCTAGTATGTACCTTATTGTCCATTTGGTTTAAATAGTTTATTTTTATTATCTTTTATTTATGGATTCTCTTCTAATTTGTGAGAGTGAGATCACTGAAAGTGAGTAACTGAATAAAGTACATACCGGTTGGTGGTGCACTGACAGGCCGGTAGGTCCCCGCGCGCACATGCCGCGCTCAGCGCATGCGTCACGCCTGCCGAGGTGATCGCGTATGTGAACGCCGCCTCCTTCGTCGCTGATGAAAAAACAAATATTATTAAGGTGTGTTCGTTCAGCGCCGGCTCTAGCCCTTGATCAGGGTAGAGCGAGATTGTCTTTCGGCGCCCTTTGATCGACGCTTTCACTTCACGCAAATTCTGCTTCGGTCTCATGTTATAATTTTCAAAAATCAACTTTTATTGTAGGCTTATTCCCAGGAGCTCCAAATAATTTTATTCCCGGCGGCTCCAAATTAAAAAAGTGTTTTATTAATCCTAATACTAACTTATATAGACATTGGTGCCGATTCTGTTGTTCACAAACTAAACTAAATTTAAGTTCAGTGCATCTTTTTCTTTCTATTATCATTACGAAAAGGACGGAAGATAAATTTTAGTTTAGTCCTGTCTGTAAAATGAATCAGCGCCTGTCACTACTACAAGTTTAGACGTGCAAAAACTTGCCTAATAAAATCACTTCAATTTACGTCAGGCGCTGATTAATTTGTCTTTCTACGTTGAAATACAAGTGTGCAATTTAATAGTTTTGTGAATATTTCACTACAGATATTAAAAAGAATTGGTAATATTTTTAATATTTTAGCGTGTATGACAACAACAACATACTGTATATATATACAGTATTTTAACTAACACGGGCGTGTATAAATGCGAAAGTGAGTTTGTTTGTTTATTTGTTTGTTACGCTTTCACGCTAAAACGGATGAACGGATTTGGATGGACGATGACTGGAATAGGGCATAGGATACTTTTTATCCCAATATTCCCACGGGATAGAGAGTTACGCCGGTGAAACCGCGGGGTGCAGCTAGTAATTAATAAAATCTTTCCCTTATGCTCCAAAAATTTTAAAGTACTTACCGATTGCACAAAAAATTCTATATTTACAATTAAATTAATTTATGATTCAACAAACAAATTACTTTTGTGATAATGAGTGTCTGTTGATTTTTTATATTTAACTAGCTTCTGCCCGCGGTATGTCGATAAAAAGTAGCCTATGTCCATCCCCAGGGTGCCATCTATGTGTCGAAATCCGTTCAGTGGTTTAGGCGTCAAAAGGTAACATACAGACAGACAGACAGACAGAGTTACTTTCGAATTTATAATAATATATTTTAGTATAGTATGGATGGAACTAAAAAACTAGCTGCGCCCCGCGGTTTCACCCGTGTTAGTCTCGATCCCCTGGGAATATCGGGATAAAAACTATCCTATGTCCTATTCCAGGTCATGTTCTACCCCTGTATCTAATTTCATCAAAATCCAATCAGCAGTTTTAGCGTAAAAGCGTAACAAATAATCAAACTCACTTTCGCATTTATAATATTAGTTAGGATAGATTAAGATCAATTTAAATGAGAAGACTATTGTTTTAATTCTTTAACTTCATATTGTGTGACATATAGTCAATTTTTGATGATGATAGAAAGTGCATTGTGATATTATTTTTTCAATTTTCAATAGGTATAAGTATATACTTACTTAGCATAATATTGATTCGCGACTGTCTATGTACTGAAACTATTTGCGACTGCCTATGTACTGAAACTATTTGCGACTGCCTATGTACTGAAACTATTTGCGACTGCCTATGTACTGAAACTATTTGCGACTGCCTATGTGCTGAAACTATTTACCACGAAATGATAACATTAATGTTAGCAATTTGTGTTTTGTTGAGCTTACGTAATTTGGTTATTCCTGTTGTTTTTTTTTGGTTTGGTTATTTCTATTACACAAAAGCTATTATAATGTGAACGAATACTTGCATGAAAACCTATAACTATAATTATTATCTTTTATATTGTAATGTAATTCTAGTTACCAATGTATAATTTAATTTAATTTTGATTGACTATATTTTAAGTAATAGTATGAATGTAACAATAAATTTTGCTGTGTCCTGACAGGGTCTACAACGGCTCCTAGCTCTAAGTTAACATCTTGTTTTACCTTGTGGAACGCAAATAAATGAATATGAATATGTATATGGTTTGGAGCCGCTCTGGGGACAACTTTAGTATTTTATTATTTAATTAACTAATAAAATTATGGAGCTCTTCGGAATCAATGCAGATAAATTGTTTGCAGAACAATAGATTTGGAACTTCTGGGCCTAGCCTTATTGCAAATATAAACACTTAATGAATAATTAAATTAACTAAATAAAAGAGCTGGCACCCATGTTATTTTACAAGAAACGCTGATTACTGACTAGGTTCTTGGCTAGTTTAGCTACGTTCAACAGACAGATGTAGCTTTTAAAAAAGTCTGTAGATCTACGAATTTATCTCTTTGATTCATCTTGTCACCCTACGGATGTTTAAAAACACTGCTCCTGCGCCTCTCAAAACACGCCATCAACATTTTATTTTTCGCTGGAAATTGGTTTTCGCATTCGGCTTTTTGGCGCCCTTTTCCCTAGAGCGATAGCTCCTCTCGCTCTACCCTAGGGCACCGGAACTGGGTATGTCAAAAGAAAGGGACAATTAAGCTAAGGCATGTGCCTTTTTTATAATTTACCGTAGTCACTATAAAATCGTGAATGACGTTTGTTGATGTCGTGTGTAATCCTTTAAACATGTGTGTCATAATTTAATTCTTATATTATGTATAGGTACCAACTTTTGGGTTTATCAGGACATGCAGTAAAATTCTCCCCTAAACACTCACTCGCATTTATAATACTAGTTAGGATTAGGATATCTAACATTAGCGACGAGTGCTGTGGCACGATAGGATTACGACGGGATCTAGTGGAGGGTCAGTCAGTGATCACTGAGTGTTTGCATATACGAGTAATAGGGTCTGCTTTGAATTTGAAATTGTTTAACATGTGGATTCTTAGAAGTCTATTAGAAGGTAAATGTTGAGATCCGAACCATGACTCTGGTTTGTTCATGGTGCGATTTTCCTTCGGATATTGGGAAAATCAGTAGGTAGGTACCTATTTCTTCATTTGAGTGTAATTTTAGTGTCTCTCCGTCACTTAGAACTCAAGACGATTAACGAGAAATATGATTTATTTTGTTCTTTGGCTAGTTTAATAGTCCACCCGAACGGAACTGTGGGTACAGTCATGGACTATAGGCTCTCTGAGCCAAGTCAAATTAAGTAATTCCCCAAAAGCTTTCTGTCCAGTAGTGAAGCGTGTGAAGCTATCGAGCCGTCATTCACACCTATCAAGCCTGTCGGTCAGTAAACGAAGGTGTCTGTTCGTCAGCGGGTAACTTATTCTGAAGTGTGACACGCAGCAAATGCACTGATAGCTACTGCATACTAATCGAATGTGTTAGCGCTACCAATTACAACAGTCGCAATATACAAGCCTTTGCAGGCGTTCAATGCTGATGGAAACACAGAAATTTGAGAAATGATCTCTGTTCAGTTCCAACTACATGATCATGAAACTTTTTGATTTGGTAATTCCTGGCCACTTGCTCGATTGTCTAAATTCGATTTGTCTCTTTTGATTTTTCCTAATAAACGAGTACAATGTGCGATAATGTTCAACAGCATTTTTTATTTTGAGCAATCCCATATTGAGAGTAAAGACTATTAGGGATGAAGGAACTTAAAGAGTTGAGACCATTAGAAGTTAGCTGATCAATAAGGCGATGATATTGCAAATGAGAGCAAACTAGAAAAACCCATATTGAGAGCATTTAATCTGGGCAAAGACACTAGAGTACTACATAGGGACACATAAGAAGGAAAAAGAGTCGTTACTAAGATCATCCTAATGAGGTGATCTCATAGCAAAACCTGCAAAACAAAATGATAGTGTGGAAATAGTAATAAATATTAATAAAAAATAATTTTAGTGAGAACTGCGGATATTACAGTAATTTCCGTTGTATATTACAATAATTCAGCAATCCAGGTACGGTGACACAGATTCGTCATTATAATGTCCAAACAATATTACGCCAGCGCGACAGTGGTTTTGGCGATGCTTGGATGTGTGTACAGCACTGAAGGTGAGCTGAGATGATGATGATGAAGATGATAATTATGACGTTATAAACTCGGTTGATGCAGATTCGTTCGATTTCGAGATTGGAATAATTGAAGAAGTACTAGGAGTGCATATGTAATTGGGATCTTACAAACACTATTAATACTTCTAGAGGATATGGCCAGATAAGACACGTGGGCTTCGCCTCACTGTTCTGGTGGGAGATAGTTACTTTGAATCGGAACTGGCTGAGTGAACCCGTTTCATTCACTGACACAAACCAATAGTCATTCCAACTGTCTGTGGTTTTGAAATAACAACTAATTGCTAAAGGCAGTTTAGTGCTAGAGCTAGATCTATTTTGACATCCTTCCCCTTATAATGTTTCTCACACTAATGTCTACATTTCCTCAACTTATAAATTGTTCCTCGTTATCGAAGCAACACGTTTGCGGTTTGAGTATATCCTCCTTACCGCGCCGCTTATCACCGGTTATCAGCGTCTTACACGCGCAACACGCTTCGGCATCACGCTGTATCTGCCGACAACACCTCACGGCGCGCCTGGCAGTCAATTAGTAGGAGTTCGTGTTAGATAACACGTATTAATTGAATATAGGAAGATGTCCTAGTTACATCAGGTTTTGGATGTGTACAATTATAATCAACTGCCTTGAACCGACTAGTAACATCGATTTTATTCGATTTTGGGGTCAAAGTTATACAGTATGCTAACAAAGGGCATTCCCTTTAACCCGCAATAGTATAGCGTCCATACATGGTTAAAAAAATAATAGTTAAGGCTCCTACAAGCAGGCGCGATAAGGGTTGCGCTGCCTGTCGCGCCCGCCGTGGAGCGTCCCGCGTCGCTCAATTATGCGTCGGACATAAATCTTGCGCCCTTGTAAGCGGGTGACACTTAAACTTCGTTTATCTAATCACATTCCCAGTCTGCATACAAAAATTTAATCAAATACCTATTTCATAGTTTTAGTATACTTGCCGACGCTCTTAATGAAGTTTAACAGATACTTCACATCAATTGGTAAAGACCTGCCATTCCTGCCAAATACAACTCTCTCACATAGCACAGAAGTCAAATGGTTTCCTCCATTTGATGGCATTTCCTCCCACGCCACGGACGAATCCAGAGTTATCCAGGTGATATCCGGTCTTAAGAGTGCCAGTGCTGCTGGTTTAGACAATATTCCCGCTAACATCCAAAAAATACAGCATCTCCAATAACTCATCTCTGAAATATTAGCTTCTCTAACGGTGCTTTTCCTGACACATTTACGAAAACGACCGGCTCTCCTATTTTTAGCTGAATACGGCGGAGCAAGTTGGAGGCTATGATTTTTACCGGTATGTATACAGGGTGTAAGGGTAAACACCGTTGTTACCACGGATATCTATGGTTGTTACTCAAACCATGGGTAGTTGACTTAAATATAAAAATAAATGACCGAGTCACAACAAAAAAAAACATTATTTTCATTAAAAGATTTTTAAAAGTTTCTATCCGACACCGTCCGCAAATTCATGGTTATGCGCCCGAGGTCGCCGCCCCTCCTACCTATCTACAAAACACATGAATAAATACACAATAGGGATCGCGCTCGCGGCCGGTCAGGTCAAGTCCCGCGCCGTGTATAGGCCCGTGTAAGTTCGTTGCCCTAGCGCGTATTGTGAAATACTCTTGTGGTAAAATGTAGATTTCCTTTAAAAAAAACAGTTGTAATTTTCGATTGATTTTACGTTCTCTAAGTCTAGATTATGAAACCAAACCACTGGTTTCCAGGATAACGGTGTTAACTAACCCTAACAACCTGTACATGTATATGTAGGTATGTTCATCTGTTCCCTCATAACTTTTAAACTACTCATCATAATTGGACAATTAATGTAGCGTTGTTTCGTCACATTAAATTATCGCTATGTATATGGCGCCCTCTAGAGGACAAATGATGCCAATTTTTTAATGATGCCATGTTGGGTATGGGTATCAAATGAAAGGGCATAAAATTTCACCCTGTACATTACATTTCTATATATTTTTGTAAAAACATTTAAAAATAAAAACAAATTGCAAGGAACCTCCTAACGATACGCGCCGGGTAACGCCGTCTAACGAGAGCCTCGACAGGTGTTGGTCGAGGCTCTTGGCTTTTATGCCATTGGCCGTCACGAGTATCGGCAACAATCATTGCTGTATCCACATCCCACAACCAGTAGGCGTAGCATGGCGCTTTCTATCTCTACGAAGAATAGACATAGCTTTTTCCATACAAAGTGACAGTTCGTTTCTTCATTTTTGACATCGCACCTTAGAAATCCTTCTACAATCTGTCATTTTGTCTTTCATTTCTATCGGAAGAAAGTTTTCTATCCTTACTGTCAAAATCACAGTGACAACCGATAAATCACAAAACAAAGAATTCTGAGTCGAACTAAGTAAAAGAGTGAATTTCGTAAAAAGTGCAGTTGACTCTTTCTACTTTGCTGCCGTCGTACTGTATACAGGAAACGTCATTATTGTCTACTCTTCCGTCGACAAAACGGTGCTCATGCTACGCCTGCAGGTTCTCATCACATTATTATTATAAATTATTATTCGTCTAGTCACTATAACTAATCAAAGATCGGGAAAACCTATAGTTGCCCCATTACTATTATTTTGTAGGTTTTTTTTGTTTGAAAAACACATTTTTAGGATTCCGTAGTGAACAAGGAACCCTTATAGTTTCGCCATGTCCGTCCATCTGTCTCTTTGTCTGTCAATCTATCTGTCTGTCCGCGGCTTAGCTCAGAGGCTCAAATTACTAGAAAGCTGTAATTTGGCATGGCACCCTATACATCACGCCAACAAAGTGGTAAAATAAAATCATCAAAAACAATGTATCTAGTCAAGTCAAGTAAAGTTTTAAGGTAGTAGGTACCTCCGCTACAACTAAAGTGGTGATGCGTTTTATTTTATTTTAACATTTATTTGGTAGTATCAAAATACTCTTAATATTTCCAGTATTTTAATTTAGTGTCGTATTGTTGTCTCCACATAGTATGTATTGTATTCCTCCTTAGGTTGCAGGAAATACGTTTTTTGTTTCAATTATTGCCAAACATGGAATAACATGGAAGGATAAAAAAATTATATAGCTAACTGTTTCATTTTACCAAAAATAATATATCTAACTGTTTCATTTTACCAAAAATTATATAGCTAACTGTTTCATTTTACCGTTACATGAGATGTTAATTTTGTAGACGTTTGGGGGACTCCTCATTTAGATGGTACTACATAATATAATTATCTCTCACTAGCATGTACACTGTACAGTTTGAATGCAGTCGTGGCTGGTCCTTTCATTGTCTTTGAAGATACTGTTCCCGAAGTTTTCCATATTTTCATTTGTGTAGGTAACCTTAATTTCTATTATTATAATAGTCTCGTATTCATTATTTTCAGAAATGCATGGATCCAAAATACCGGATTTTGTATAAATTTTTATTTAATTTAATGAATCTATATGTTCTGTAGCTGCAGTGAAAGGCAGTTTATTCTTGTCTTGTCCTCCACTGATTGATTAGTGAAACATTCGCATTTTATTAATATTTTAATACTAAATGTGTTATTAATATACAATTATTTGGGTGCGTCTGTCGTAAACAAGTCAAGAATATCATCAATGTTTATGCGTAATGTTTCAAACTAATTTATTATAACCAATTAACGTATTGAAATTTCTATAACGAGTATTACAAATTAATCCTTGTTATATATAGCAATAAAAACTTGAGTGATTCGTCTGTCTGTTTATTTAAAAAAGTTTCGTTAGTGTTTACAATCCACACATTGTAAAGTAATAAAATTAATTAATTTCCCGGCCATAGTCTCGACATTAGCATAGTCCGTTCTAAGTCTATTCATTGCTTATCTCACGTTTGGACACTTAAATGGCAATATTTCAAGATATCGATCGCGAGCGTTTTCGATATAAATATGATTGTTTGGTGGCGGCCAATTACTGCATTAATATTCATGTGGCGGCCATTCCCCTCGGAGCCAGCCCAGACGAGGCGCAGACAAAAACCAAGCCATTATAATACACAGGTACGATTTGTAAATGACAAAAAGCAGTTTGGTTCATATTGCTCATGCTTTCTTAATTTTGTACTGGATTTACTGATTGTGAGTGTACCTTTGTGACCACTTAAATGTACATATAAGGTCACAGTCACCGAACAATTTAATTTCGGTCAGTCATTCAACAAGCTTGGTTCTGCAGGCAGTTAAATGCCTATTAGGATCATACATTACGCCATGAAATGCATGTGACTAGAGTTGAGAGTGATGAATATTGATGAATGGGGAGGGAGAGGAACACCAAGATGAATATATGTGGGGAACGATACCTGTAAATGAAAAGAGAGTAAATGAAAACGTAACGGCTAACAGGCGAGAGCGGAAGAAGAAACCATTTGGCGCCGAACCCAAGTTATTACTTGGGTTCGGCGCCAAATGGCTCGGGATATTTCCCGATCAGAAGAAGATACTAACGACATTATGACAAGTTCACCATTCCGTTAAATGCAGTAGAAGGACCTAAACGTAACCGATGAAGAAGCTGGGGAAAACAAAAAAAATTGACGATGACCCAAAGCAAATCTATTTAACCGACTTATAAAAGGAGGAGGTTATCAATTCGGATGTTAATCTATATATATATATATATATAAAAGAGAGATATATAGATATATATATAAAAGAAAGTCGTGTTTGTTACAACACTTATAACTCGAGAACTGCTGGACCGATTTTGATGATCTTTGATTTGTTGGATTTGTCTTCGCCCAGAACAGCAGAATAACTATTAAAAAATTGGAAAAATTCACGAAAAAAAAAATATGAAGAAAAATCGTTTTCTCATACATTCTGTATAGAATAGGTTTTTTGATAATATCTCGGTAGATAGGTAGGTAGGTGTAGGTAGGGTAGGTAGGTAGGTGTAGGTAGGGTAGGTAGGTAGGTAGGTAGGGTAGGGTAGGTAGGTAGGTAGGTAGGGTAGGTAGATAGGTAGGTAGGTAGGGTAGGGTAGGTAGGTAGGGTAGGTAGATAGGTAGGTAGGTAGGGTAGGGTAGGTAGGTAGGTAGGTAGGTAGGGTAGGGTAGGGTAGGGTAGGGTAGGTAGGTAGGTAGTTAGGGTAGGGTAGGTAGGGTAGGTAGGTATGGTAGGTAAGGTAAGTAGGTAGGGTAGGTAGGTAGGTAGGTAGGGTAGGGTAGGGTAGGTAGGTAGGGTAGGTTAGGTAGGTAGGGTAGGTAGGTATGGTAGGTAGGGTAAGTAGGTAGGTAGGGTAGGTAGGTAGGTAGGGTAGGGTAGGGTAGGTAGGTAGGGAAGGGTAGGTAGGTAGGGTAGGTAGGTATGGTAGGTAGGGTAAGTAGGTAGGTAGGGTAGGTAGGTAGGTAGGGTAGGTGCGCCGTAGATATGTACTTGCTACCCGTGCGAAGCCGGGGCGAGCAGCTAGTATATATATGTTTTAATGTATGTCCGGGCATATCTCCTTCATTTATATACCGATTTGCAAAAATATTTTTTTGTTTGAAAGGGTATACTTCCGAGATGGTCCCATTGTCATCAAGTCAGGATCTGATGATGGGATCCTGGAGAAATCGAGGGAACTCTTCAAATATTATAGGCACACCTATAGCGATTAAGGTATTTTTTATAGTAACTCGTGCAGTTGCTCTCGGGAAGTATCATTTGGTGAAGTGGAACTGATGATGAAGACCACAGATGGCCACCGGAACTACTCAATAATTAGTATTTCACGGGTTGCGATTCGATTACTTTAATGAAGTTGCCAAGCGATTTATGCTCGTCACAATGTATATGGTGAAGTGGAGCTGATGGTGAAGTACCAGGAGAACTCGTCAACGATTAACGGCCCAGCATCGGGAAAAGCAATATTTTGTAAAAGGTGATGAGCAGTTGACATTGGGTTATTGTAACTTAGATAAATTACAAACTGACCCACTAAAAAGCAAGAAAAAAAACTATTGTTCAAAAAAAAAAACAACCAACAAACACAACAAAGTGAAAAATAACTTTTTTTTATTGAAAAGTGTATTCTCGTACAATACTAAATTCGATGACTGAACCTTTTCACATACATATGTATACTCGTATTATCAAAATATTTTTCCAGTTTTGATAATAGAATAGGTATGTGTAACAACAGTGTTTGTCCATCGCACTAACTAGGTATGTGCAACCATAAATAATCCGGCTTCTGATATACTTAAATCACCCAAACGAATAAAACTAATAGATGCAATAGCATACATCCACATAACTCAGCACCTGTATCATCACATTTATTTTATTAAGATTTATTTATTTCACAGTTCACAGGAAGCTATTAATCAAGTTCTAGCTAATAAGTCCTCGTTGAGATTAAAGTATAATACAGCTTGTATAATATTAAGTAGGTAATCGTGTGTCGATCGGCGATCATTAATCAGTTTAATAGTATTACCGTATCCAACAGATCATTAATTTGTCTCGCTACAACGATATAGCCCGATACTAACAATGTTATAATAGCAGATGGCAAAGATTAAAGTTATCTATTGTGTCTGGTGTCTACAGATATGTATGATGTTGACGATACATTTTGTCTATGAATTTGTAATACGATAATAATATGATTTTGTAATACGATAATAATATGATTTTGTAATACGATAATAATTTCTGTATTGATGACGGGTGCAAAAATTATTTCTTTAAGTATTGATATTGAAATAATGACATCTTTGGACTAGATACAATGAATTTGGATGGTTTACCGAAGTCAATATCTTTCCTACATCCTGTCCGTCGATTATTAATAAAATATGATTGGAATCATCAAAGTATACGATCTCTAATAATACTTAGTTACGCTAAGCTCCGAAGTTAATCGGCTTTGTATTTGGATGCTTCCAAATGAGATCAATAGCCCCCGATGACATCACAATTTACAACAAGCTTTTGTTTCTGTTCGATTTACTTATTACTATAAACAGAACTGGTTTGTTCTAGATTCGATCCTTGCTTTATTGTCTGCTTTGAAATACTCGTAAACCGACTCGTACCGTACCTTCCGATCTTTCGGAAGATTTGCGTGGTCGCGCACTACTAATCATTTTCTACACCTTTAGGTTTGTGTCACTATGTGTGTGTGTACATCCTATCGTTTTTCTATCTGGTAATTGAGTTCAAGTTCTAGAGTGAATTTGTCAGTATGATTCTACAGAGACAAAATATCAAACGAATGGTACATCTGGCGTGTTTCATCGTGTTTGTCTTCCTAGAATTGTCCAGCTATACAACATGTAACAGAATAAGCGCAAGACCTGAAAGTAGTTTGCTCAGAATCGGCTTCTGAATCGATTTCCATCATTATTTATATGTGTTAATTTTTCATGAAAAAAATCTTTTCTTTAACTGAAATTAGAACCACCGCGTCTTACCAAGGTAATAAGATATTTTATTTAAGGAAATTTAAGCCTTATCTCAAAGGAATAAAGCCTATTCAAATGCATAAACAAATTTGTAATACGCTCATAGCTATCCTATGTTTCATGTTTAGTCAGGAAGTCTATTTTGTAAAAAAAAACTAGGTGTCGTTTAATTAAATTAAATTACAGATATTATTTTAGTCTTATAATTTAATATTCTAATTGGGGTGTATGAGCTCTTGCGTTTATTCCGTTACAGGTTGTATATCTAGGTCGCGGGAATTTCCTGACTTGAGGGAGGCCAATGTCCAGTGAAGAATCGTTCGGCTATGATGAACTTACCGATAGGCATGACGTGTCCGAAGTGGTATCCGTCGCCGACGCCGGAGCAGTTCCAACGCCGCCCCGACAGCTGTAGTCGACACTCCGCATATGCCATTCTGTGAACGCAACAAATCTATACTAATACTAATAATAAACATGAAGAGTTTGTTTGCTAGTTTGACCGCTCCAATCTCTGGAACTACCAACGGATTTGAAAAAAAATTGCATTTGATAGCCCAATTCTTGAGGAGGGTTATTATAGGCTATTGAACGTCACGCTATGAAGGAGCCAACGCGGTGGGTCGGGAGAGAAATATTTCACGCGGACAAAGTCGCGGGCAGAAGCTAGGCCTACTATTAATATATAAAACTACATCAAAATATAGGATTATATTAGAAACTCAATAGTAGCCTGAAGGCGGGGTTTGTGCCCGGTTAGTGGTAATAGTCTCGTTCCCTCTCTCCTCGGTTGAAGCTTTAAAATAAATTTTACCATATAAGTTAATGAATAAACAATTAGGACAGTTGAATTTTAAAACGACTATCAATATAATTTATTACGAATCCTTCATGCTCCTCTATATGTTTCATCGTTGGTGTGTTTCGAGGAATACTTTAGGTGTTCTTCATTTGGTGCGTTTCAAAGTAGTTGCGCTTCGAGGAAAACCCCGTTTTGTAGGGGAAACACACAGACAGTGAGACGAAGGCGATGCGGATGCGGAAAGACAGTGTAAATAAAAAACAAAACGTTAGCTGTTAATTCAAACAACGTTGCGCTTTAGACATATTGTTCATGCTGAAAACTTTAAATGCACTCGCTTTTCATTGCATATACAGTACAATCTATGTTTTTTGTACTAGATTTCAGCAAAACCAAACGAGAGTTATGTTTAATTTAAATATGGCTTTATTTATATCAATTTATTATTTGTTTAATATTATGGTGTTCTTTCTGTAAAAGTTTGTCCATATATTTTGGAGGGATATTTTGTCCCTATTTTCTTTTGCTCGCCTTCGTTTCGCTTTCCATGTGGCATGCTCCTAAGGATTTTCAGTGACGTCACGCTGTCCAGTTACGACTCGATAATTGATGACTACCTGTTGCGGCTATATTAACGGGGCTCCAACCGAGATACACTTTACTTGTATAGGAGTATTGATTGAAGTCCAAGTATAAATTATGTATTATAATTGATCAAGCTTCTGGCCCTCATTGGGTAAACATAGAATCATACATGACAGGAATAGCTATTACTGTACATCTATGGTTCGATTACCTCATTAGCTGATTTTATAATCTACTCATCAAAAATCTAAAATTCTTTCATTCATTCATTCAATCACTAAGAGAGTAAGAGCTAATCGACAGCCTAAAAAAATTGTATGCTTCTAAGCCCGCTGGAGGTCTAGAAACATATCATTTAGCACAACAGTTCATCCAATAAAAGGGTAGAATAGGGGACGAAAGTATTTATTAAAGTTTGTCATTTTAGCCGATATGAAATCCCATCAGACCAAAACACAGTTCGATCTTCTATCGATTATTGCGAAAGATCTAACCACAGACATAAGATAATTCTACAGTGACATTCCACTTCTGAAATTCTATTATACTATGTATATATTTTAAAACTCCTGTGATTCAAGATTCACACAGTAGTTGTCACTGGAGTTGCAATTTTGCAACGTCACAACACGGCTTGTTATTTTATTTTAAGCAAGAATCTAAAACCTTAATTTTTTGCAGTTATAACGATGATGCCTAGCCCAATAACGTGATTTTATAGAGAATATTTACTGGCCGTGAATTAATTCCGATTAATAGTGTAAGTGGGCAATAAATCGTTACTCGCTTTATGGAGAGGTGTAATCTTTACGCTACGCTACGGTTATTAGTGGGTGCTTATTTCTGTCATCCACTTTATTTAAACGAATTCTTAGCTTAAATTGATTTTCGCTTCAAGGTGGCAATGTTCTACAGTGACATTCCACTTCTGAAATTCTATTATACTATGTATATATTTTAAAACTCCTGTGATTCAAGATTCACACAGTAGTTGTCACTGGAGTTGCAATTTTGCAACGTCACAACACGGCTTGTTATTTTATTTTAAGCAAGAATCTAAAACCTTAATTTTTTGCAGTTATAACGATGATGCCTAGCCCAATAACGTGATTTTATAGAGAATATTTACTGGCCGTGAATTAATTCCGATTAATAGTGTAAGTGGGCAATAAATCGTTACTCGCTTTATGGAGAGGTGTAATCTTTACGCTACGCTACGGTTATTAGTGGGTGCTTATTTCTGTCATCCACTTTATTTAAACGAATTCTTAGCTTAAATTGATTTTCGCTTCAAGGTGGCAATGTTCTCTTCTTCTTATTAAGCTATCATTCATAATAGTATGTTTCTGGTGGAACGTTCAGTTATAGCTATTTTTATTCAGTGTAGGTAAATTATGAATACTAGAAGGAATGCAAAGGTAAGGTCCAAATATTGAGCCCTGAGAAACACCAATTTTTATAAGGGTTTCCCAAAAGTTAAAAACGTTATCTTGTTACAGGACTTCGTGTTCAAAAGATCTATACTTCGTCCGTCTCGAAAACTAAACTTCGTTAAAACTAGAACTAAACTTTTAATATTCATCATAATTATTGTGATCAACAGTATCAAAAGCCTTAAAAATTTCACTGAAGATACTTATCCAAGAAGTTAGTCTAATTAGCTCCATGGGTTTTATAACCTATGAAAGATAGAATAGAGCTTAAAACACACACATGGTGGTGATGATTTGGCATTTTTGGGTAACCCGAAAACTGGTGGTAACTCAAAAGGGTGGGCGGTGATAATGATAGCTCATTTGTAACTTTAGACGTTACGAAAGTGTTGATTCTTAGCCTAATATGAAGGTAAAGTTCCACGTCCCCTTGTTTTGTAGGATAGGATTGAATGGTTGTTGGTTACCTGAGTCCGTCCCCGATGGTGGCGACGGCAGCGGGCGACTGGCGACACATAGCGCGCTGGCGCTCTGTCAGGCCCGGTGCTCGCGCACACACCAGCGCCGCGCCCAGTGACCCGCCGCAAACCGCTAGTCTGAAATTGAGAAAGAGTTACAAATTACATTACGGTCTCGTTGGTCTGGTGCTCCAAAGCGCGGCTGCTGATCTTGAAGCTAAGCGTCATAAGTAAGTATACAAAATATTATAAAACATTTTGAAAGAGTAACTGTAGAGTTTCTTGTCCTTTCTTTTCCATACGAAAATACCTTTTCAAAACAGGCAAATAGAATCATTTCTATTGTATTGTATACGTTGATATGTAATGTGTTAATTCTTCTATTCTTATGACAAAAATAGAAATAAAACTGTACTATCCGTACTATTTACAATTTGTACAATACCCTAAAGCCACAGGGTAGTCACTCATGACTATTCTCACTAATTCGTTGTACATGCGGCGTGCATTGTCCATCACACACAATGGCACTGTATGGACTGTTCCAAAAGTATCTGATGAAAGTGTAAACAGGTTAAATTCTGAAGTAATTATATACTCACTAATGGGAATTAGTAATACATTCATCTGTATTTAGAAGGTTTCATATCTCACCACTTTTTACAACAACTATAATTGATTGAATAAACCTTATTAAATTGTAATTGAACAATCATCGACAAAAAAGAGGTTTAAAATTAACCTGTATTGTGAAATGAAAAACATCTATAAAGTAATTTAAAATTGCAATGTTGGGTTTAAGTATTCAAATAATCAAATCAAAGTACTCATGTGTAAGGGGCACTACAAATTGACATCCACAGCCAGGTTTTCTGATCTATTTGTTTACATTTTCATCAGATACTTTCGGAAACGATTACATGGCGGTGCGCAGTCACACACACAGTAGCGGCGCACGCGCCGGAGCGTGGTTCCGCACAGACATCGCGCGTCGCAATTACACAGCATTGCAACAAACACGCTTCCTGTCCATCAAACACAGGGACTGTTAATGTGAGCGTGACATTCGTTGAGCATGTGCTATAAACTTGTCTAGGTGTAATGATATAGGTTTGATGTTGGAGCACTTGTAACAATTTCAATTCTATTCAAATCTTTATTGAAACCTTTCGACGGACTTAAAATATTGTTATCATAAAAAATCTAATAAAACTACATTAAATAATATCACATTTAAAGTGGTATAATGGATGTATATCTATATACCTCTAGAAATCATTAGAAAGACTCAATAGGTACATTTAAAATAAATAAGATCACATACAAATAAAATGTAAAAAGCCATAAACGACAAACATAAATTATTGAAAAAAAATATTTATTAGGTATCATTCAAAATACAACTCATTTAAAATTAATAATTCAAATTCAAATTCATTTATTCATCAAATATAAGCTAACAGTTTACACCAAATCGCTTATATCTATGCTAATTCTACAAATTTACATTAAAAAGTTTAATTTAAAAACTTAGACTGTAATTAAACTTCTTAGACTAAACAACTCAACAATTATTTCTTCATATTTAAATAAATATACACATTTTTAGCGATTGTCCTTCGAGAGTCAAAAATAAGTCTTCAGGAATATATTTTAGAAAATCATTTATTAACTTAATTGCTCTAGCAGTGGGAGTGGTGTTGGTTCGGGGAGCACGCCATGTAGGCGGGTAGCAGAAGAGTCTATGCTGTCGTCTTACAACGCCACGCATATAGTGGGCAGGAACATAAAAATTTATTGACTCTCATAGAACGGGACTATCCATCTTACTTACTAATGCCTGTCTGCCTTACTAATCGCCTGAATTCGAGTGTGTCTAAACCCACCATTCCTGACACGAACAAAGAAGGATTTAGAAAGTGGTAGTATCCATATTAACGTTTGTATAGGTACCTACAGAATTTACGTTGAATTTTTTCTATCATAATAGTGTACAATGACTCTTGAGGACTCCAAACTATTGCATTATATTCTAATTTACTACGGACATAGGCATTATATATTTGTTTTACAACTTGAGTGTTCTTAAACTGATATGATAATCTAATGATGAAACCAAGACATTTATTAGCGTCTTTGCAAGTTTTAAGAATATGTTCGTGAAAATTTAATTTGCTATCCATTATTACTCCCAAATCCCGGATCGAGAAAACACGTTCCATTGACGCGTCAGCAAGATTATAATCGTTTCTAGTCGGATTACGGGATCGGGAGAAAGTTATAGTTTTACACTTAGAATTATTAAATGACAGTTTATTTTTTATACTCCATTCAACCACAGCGTCAATATCATGTTGTAGCGCCTCACAATCCTTAGCGTCGGTTACAGAGAGGTACAATTTTAAATCATCAGCAATGTCACGGATTAAAATAATATCAAAATTCAAATAAAAGTAAAATAAGTACAATAAAATAATTATAATAAAAATGGTTCAACTACTTAACTAAAACTGAATAAATGGTGGAAGACGTCCCATTTTAATGTCATCATTAAAACACTCATTCAGTGAAAATAGCATTCCACCAGTAGTTTTCTTTTTTTTAATAAACTTAAAGAATCTCTGGATGAGAGTATTAAGATAAAGAGAATCTCTAGCAAACAACGTATTATCAAGCCCTGGATCACCAGTGGTCTATTACGTTGTATCAGGAATAGAAACAGAATGCAACTAACATTAAGGTCCGATCCGTTTAATGTAATATTAAAAATAACATTTACTAAATACCGTAACTATTGTAACAAATTAATTAAAAAATTAAAACGTAAATATGAATCTGATCTACTAAAAACTAATATTAAAAACTCTAAAGCACTATGGAAATCAATCAAACAAATAGCCCAAATTAACACATCTAAAATTGGAAGCTGTGAATTGCTTAACACTCAAAGTTCTCCTATAGAATCGGTAAATTGTGTAAATGGTTTTTTCGCCAGTGTCGGTAAACGACTCGCAGAAAGTATCCTCAGTGGATCCTCGCAGTCATCTGGCCTAATTTCAACTCCTAAAACACACCTTTCTTCTTTCGTACTTCTGGAGACTGACCCATGGGAAGTCGACAGTGTTATATCAAACTTGAAAACTGACAGTGCTTCTGGTTGGGACGGTATCCAGACTAAATTCATAAAAATGGTTAAACCCCTCGTTGTTCCCATTATCAGCCATCTTGCCAACCTCTGCTTCAGAAAAGGTATATTCCCTATCTTGTTAAAAAAATCTATTGTTACACCTGTCTACAAGAGTGGTGATAAAAAAGATATCAATAACTATCGACCTATTTCAGTCTTGTCAATTATCTCTAAAGTTATTGAAAGGCTAATCAACTCACGCCTAATCACTTATCTCGAAAAATTTAATATTCTATCCAGTTCACAATTCGGATTCAGAAAAGCTAAATCTACAGAAGACGCCATCTCAGGATTGTCCTCCTTGGTAACTAAGTGTTTGGACCATGGAGAAAAGTGTCTGACAGTATTCTTAGATCTAAAAAAAGCCTTCGACACTGTTTCTGTCCCGACTCTTGTGAAAAAGATGGAGTATATAGGCATTAGGGGAACACCACTAAAACTCTTAACTAATTACCTACAAGACCGTACACAAAGCGTAAAAATTGACAGCTTTACTAGTGCTGACACTAAAATCGAGTACGGTGTGCCCCAGGGAAGCGTCTTAGGCCCCACATTATTCTTGATATACCTTAACGATTTAACTAATCTCAAGATTGACGACGACACGGTTGGCGCAGTGGCTCAGCGATGGACTGCTGCGCTACGTGTCGCGGGTTCGATCCCCGCACGGAACAAATATTTGTATGATCTGCAAGTAGTTGTTCCGGGTCTGGGTGTTAGTGTATGTGAGTTTCTATGTTTGTAAACGCACCCACGATACAGGAAGAAATTCTTAGTGTGGGGCAACGTTTTTTAAAAAAAAAAAAAAAAAAAAAAAAAAAAAAAAAAAAAAAAAAATTGAGAGAGGTCAAGTATTCTCATATGCGGATGATACTGCCATTGTATTTAATGGTACTTCCTGGAGTTCAGTTTTTGAAGCTGCTGAGCATGGTCTCCATAATGTTGCAAACTGGCTTAAGTCTGCACTTCTTACCCTAAATATCGCCAAAACAAATTATATTTGCTTTGCTATAAATAAACGTACACTTCCCCCCCCAAACTTAATATTAAGAATTCATACTTGTGACTTCACTAACACTACACAATGTGGGTGCGAAGAGATTGGATGTGTTAAATCCACTAAATACCTTGGAGTAATCCTGGACCACCGACTTTCCTGGCACCCTCAAATTGATGCTATAAATGATAGGATCCGTAAACTTATATGGGTATTCAAAAAGTTAAGACATGTCACCTCGCAAGACCTCTTAAAGCGTACTTATATTGCATTGGCACAATCAGTTATGTGTTATTGTATTTCCATTTGGGGTGGTGCCACTAAAATTAAATTCCTTGAAGCAGAAAGAGCCCAGAGATGCTTGTTAAAGACAATGTTCTTTAAGCCATTTAGATTTCCTACTGACGAACTATATCTAAATCATAAAATATTATCACTTAGAAAACTTTATATTATGAACTCAGTACTTAAATTACATAAAAACTTACCTTACGTATATAAAACTCACACAGGTAGAAGTAAATGTAAAGTAGCCACTACTCCTCCCTGTAGAACACTTTTTGCCAGGCGTCAATTTCTGGCCCACTCTGCCTACCTTTATAATAGGTTTCATGACAAATATACAATATATAACCTTCAATTCCATGAATGTAAAAAAACAATTGTCCAAGAACTCGAGACTCTTGGATATTGCGATACAGAGAACTTATTATTTAAATACGAATTCTAGGCAATACTTATGATTTCTAGTGGTACTTCCCGATCCCAAGATATTACATCGTAGGGCTAGAAATCTCCCAATAGGAGCACACTCACAAACACACACACACACTCACAGACACACACACACAAATAATCTTACCAGTATCTTTATCTTTACCTTTTCATAAATTTTGTAATGTTTTTTGTAAAATTTACTTAAAATAGTTTAGTAATCTAGTTTCCTAAAAACTTTGTAAATTGATCCTAGGGAGGAGCGGAACCACCTAATACAAGCATTACTACATGCTTCCTGGGTGGTTCTAGCCACTGAATAATATTGTAAAAACGTTAAAGAAATAAACTATTTTATTTTATTTTTATTTTTTATTTATTATTTCTGAGCCGTTTAATATTTATATTTTTAAATGTTGTTCCATTTCCATTATTTCTTTATGAATGAAGATAAGGACGCGGTGGATCGATACCATGGTGAAGGTCGTGGGAATCCTCTGTAGGTACATATACGTGGGCAGGAAGGAGCAGGACCGGTCCATGTGGTAGTATGGAGGTGCGATTCCCAACTAAAGTGAGTTCCCAACTAAAGTAGTTAGGTAATAAAATATGCTGCTTTAACTGCATTTTGGAGCTCTTTTGCCTTTTTGGTGCAGCCGTGAGGCACACTCCTCTAATAATGTCCTACATCGCACTTTTACACTTTTTTTTATTTGTTTCTATATTTTATTTTGTTATCTGCTGTATATTGTGTGCCTTTCAGTATGTGCTGAATAAATGTATATTCTTTCTTCTTTCTTTCTCCAAATACGTCCTGAGCTTGAAATAGTGTCTCAAATTAGCGCCATACACACATATTACTACTTCACTATGAGTAATATTCACATGTTACCGATAATCATTATAATTAATAAAGCTACTCGCCGTCACCAGTAACATTTCACTTTCAAAGCAATCACAGGAATTAACAAGTTCTCTAACAAACTGTATGTCTATACTTGTGTATTGTCATCACAAATTATCACAGCGCAGTGTATTTGAGCGCGTGATTAATAAGGCATTGTTCGCAATGGCGCGGCGCGGCGCGGTGTCGCGCAGACCGCGTGGGCGCCGCGGGAATTAGCACCCGATGTCGCACCAACGCGATAATTGCCACCGCATATTACCGACGATGTATTAATGAAACAGATGACATGCCACACGACCACACGAAAAACACACGGGAAATGCACCTCTATTGCATAAAAATAGAGGTTTTAATAGTGTGGGTGTGTAGTTCATTAGTGTATCAGCAGTGTGGGGTGGTGTACGACTTGAGACTCTTGAGAGACGTCAGTCGATGAGGGAAAGTAACATTGATTGGCAGACAGTGAATGAAATCGAGAATAATTAATAAATTATTGCTAATTAAACGTCGTGCTGCGCCACAGCCTAACTTTATACAGTTGACCAGTGTGGGCGGGTTTAAAGACATTGAAATGGGAGGAGCTAAACAACACATATGGGTACATGAATAATGATTGAAGTGTTTGCGTAACACTAAGTTAAGATCAGTTAAATTATTAAGTATTTGCATGTATTTGACGATTCTGTAAATGTCAAACAAAGGCTAAAAAAACCATTGCCTCACTGTATGTAAGTAGTTACACCGTGGTCACGCGGTGATCCACGTATGTCCGATATAATTACGGAGTCTGACTGACTGTGGTTAGCTTTCTGTATTAGGTCAAATTAGAACGTTATTTCCGGAGGAAACTATTTTAATTGGCGCACACACATTGAGCGAAGTTCGTTTTCGGAATCGATGTGATGGACGTCAATATTGGCGTGCGAATAGAATGCTGTATTACTTCGCATAACATAATCAGCCTATAATGTTCCCACTGCTGGGACAAAGGCTTCTTCTATTCAAGCGAGAGTGGGCTGTAATGTACCAAGCGGGCCCAGTGCAGGATGGTGCATGTCACATGTCTTCAAATTTTTGGTTCTAGGACATGTCCGTTTCCTCACGACGTTTTCCTTCACCGTTTTGAGAGCAGCCTTACCCTTCGAGTAATACAGAGTGATGTAATGTTATGTTATAACACAGTACCTACACAAAACCGACGATCTCAATGATAACAGTAAAATCCTTGGAATGTATCGACAAATGAAAGCCACATTCATTAATAGAATGTTAAATTGTCATCTGTTCCCTCATTAGTAACATACTTCATCAGAATTTAAGTGACTTAAACATCAATAAAGTAAAAATTACGAACCGTTTCATTTGCATATGAATTCGAGACACTCATTAACATGGCTCGGATTGGAGTCGTTTAATGAGTGCTGTGGTGTCCACGACGACCACGACGCGCTACGTAGGTACAAGTAGTGGGAGGTGCAGTGTGCTCTATCATTAGAGCTGGTTCGCATTACAATATTAATGTCTGGTTCATTTGTTTTGTATTACTTATAAGGGTGGAGGAGGATCTTCAGCACGTATTCAATGAACATGTTATTTTTAACCGTCTTCTTGAAAAAGGAGGAAGTTCTCAATTCGTCAGTATGTTTTTTTTTGTATATTTTTTATGCGATTACTCCTCCAATTATTAATCGATTTTGATGATTCTCTTTTTTTTTGTTTGGTAGTTCATGCTTCAGAGGTGGTCCTATATAAATTTTATTAACTTTTCTTGCGTAGTTTTTGAGTTATTTTCAATATTACGTATTTTTCCCACTTAGTCTATATGGTGGACAATGGTTTAGATACTCCGTCACTGTTATTTACATAGCAGGTACTGGTATTCGAATTTGTGTGGGGCAGGTACCATAACTAAAAAGTGAAAAATGTAATAAAAAAAATAAAAAAATAACCTACTTCCACAAAAAACACTGTAAAGTGAAAAATAACTTATATTTCGGAAGTCGGTGGCAAAAAACAAAAATTGAAAAGCAAAGAGACCTACCTACATATTATAATAATTTATTATTGCGGTATCACGTTTGGTGCTGTTGAATTCAATTTTTGTTCTATTTGATAGTTTCGCGTTTACCACTGTATGACGCCGCGCCGGTAGCACACCTCCGCCACGAAACCATAGCAGTTGTTCAATTGAACTGACCTCGCATCCGATTCGATTAGCGGAACATTGACGCGAGCCAGTTGATTTGAAATACTGTGGTTTCGCTGCTATGGTTTCGCGGCGGAGCGGAGGTGTGCTACCCGCCTCACGGTGAGCGATGACGCGATGAAACAATGGGTAGACAATAATCGTTATTAGATTATAGTTTACTGTACTATACTGTATATAATTCGCTTATTGTGACTCTTGAATCTAGCTGTAAGTATTTCTGTATAAGGGATTTTCAGTCAAATAAATTGCAAAAATAACAATACACGTGTTCAAAAATAGTAAACGTCCTTATGTAGTAGAATTTTATAGTCTATTGTCTTAACAATGGATTAAGAATAAAAACTTTTGAAGAATAGCTTGTGACGGACAGAATTGCATAGCAACAAACTGGCTTCTGATGATATGGTGACTATTGTGATGTGACCTACTCCTGGTTTCTGATGATATTGTGACTATTGTGATGTGATCTACTCCTGGCTTCTGATGATATTGTGACTATTGTGATGTGACCTACTCCTGGCTTCTGATGATATGGTGACTATTGTGATGTGACCTACTCCTGGCTTCTGATGATATGGTGACTATTGTGATGTGACCTACTCCTGGCTTCTGATGATATTGTGACTATTGTGATGTGACCTACTCCTGGCTTCTGATGATATGGTGACTATTGTGATGTGACCTACTTCTGGCTTCTGATGATATGGTGACTATTGTGATGTGACCTACTCCTGGCTTCTGATGATATTGTGACTATTGTGATGTGACCTACTCCTGGCTTCTGATGATATGGTGACTATTGTGATGTGACCTACTCCTGGCTTCTGATGATATTGTGACTATTGTGATGTGACCTACTCCTGGCTTCTGATGATATGGTGACTATTGTGATGTGACCTACTTCTGGCTTCTGATGATATGGTGACTATTGTGATGTGACCCTATCCTGGCTTCTGATGATATGGTGACTATTGTGATGTGACCTACTCCTGGCTTCTGATGATATTGTGACTATTGTGATGTGACCTACTTCTGGCTTCTGATGATATTGTGACTATTGTGATGTGACCTACTCCTGGCTTCTGATGATATGGTGACTATTGTGATGTGACCTACTTCTGGCTTCTGATGATATGGTGACTATTGTGATGTGACCCTATCCTGGCTTCTGATGATATGGTGACTATTGTGATGTGACCTACTCCTGGCTTCTGATGATATTGTGACTATTGTGATGTGACCTACTTCTGGCTTCTGATGATATTGTGACTATTGTGATGTGACCTACTTCTGGCTTCTGATGATATGGTGACTATTGTGATGTGACCTACTCCTGGCTTCTGATGATATGGTGACTATTGTGATGTGACCTACTCCTGGCTTCTGATGATATGGTGACTATTGTGATGTGACCTACTCCTGGCTTCTGATGATATGGTGACTATTGTGATGTGACCTACTCCTGGCTTCTGATGATATTGTGACTATTGTGATGTGACCTACTCCTGGCTTCTGATGATATGGTGACTATTGTGATGTGATCTACTCCTGGCTTCTGATGATATTGTGACTATTGTGATGTGACCTACTCCTGGCTTCTGATGATATTGTGACTATTGTGATGTGACCTACTCCTGGCTTCTGATGATATGGTGACTATTGTGATGTGACCTACTCCTGGCTTCTGATGATATGGTGACTATTGTGATGTGACCTACTCCTGGCTTCTGATGATATGGTGACTATTGTGATGTGACTTACTCCTGGATGCTCAAGGGCCATACTCATCCTTCTATCGTTATCACAGGAGAATGATGCCAATCAAATAATTTGACATGAACTCTAATCGTATAGAATCAAGTTCCTCTGACTGAACAGACAGCTGTTCTGCAGGGTGTTTGTTACGTCATTTCTTCTTCCCAGCTATAACACTAGAAAGTGGTGAAGTGTAGTCGTTTGAGGGACTTTCGTATATTATTTTGACTTTCAGAAAGTGCTGAACCTTAGCCTAATTTGGATTAATAACTTTTGATTTTGATGTCACACTGTGCCGCACAACCCTAATTTCAAACACAACAAAGGAATGGCACAGCCCTGTGAGTGAGTAATGTTTTGTTTACACGGCTTGTCTGATCGCATATAATATCATAATTATATCGATACCGGTACACTACGGGATTATACTTTCTAAACTCATTCCTGCTACAAGTCACAGCGGATTATGTTATTTATGACGCACATTATTATACGTTAAATTCAGACGGCCGGAGGCACTTCCCTTGTTAGGGCTCTATGTTCGATTATCAGAAACGGCTTTGTTTTATTGAGTTTTCCAGTCGAGAATTTCTCAGTAGGTAGGTAACAGGTGATGGCGCCTATTACAATGGATTGCTGACTGTAAATATGGCACACCTCAGCCTGATATAAACAAGACGCAATATTACTGTGTAAGAACGTTTCAAAGCGGCATCATCTCATTATCCTCCTGATGTTATCCAAAAGGGAACAGAACGGTGGCGCGACCGTTCGCGAATCAAAAACTAGCGTACAAGCTTGACTACCTAATTCATTGTTCGTTTAACTAATACGAATTTCACTAACAGCTGATGTGTATCCACGATATGGTTCTCAATTCTCAAGTTTATGATCCTTTACATCACAGCTGAGCTGGAGTCTAGTGTTTCGTAATGTTCAGGTGTCCAACCGTGCTTGTCCTTAATTTGGAACTACATAAGTCAGCTTCTGACTATATATTGATGTCGCAGCCATATTGTATAACACGCCCCGCCTGAAAAACGTCGCTGTTTTGAAATGCGGCTACCTTTCGGTCAGCCGGATCGTGGTAGCGATAATACATTCTACAAAGCGGCGTTAAACGTTTAGCTTTATTGTCAACAAGAAGCAATGTATGGTGACTATAAATTATGAATAACAAATCCAAAAAAAGGCGAAATTTTTGAAATCTCAAAATTTTTATAAAAATAAAAAAGGCTTAAAGTATAATTTTCTTACAATTTTTTTTTTTACATTTCTTATTTTAAAATGCTTACAAGCATGCAATAATTTGTTAGAATATGTACTGGTCATTTAATACTATGCTAGCAAATATAGGTTCAGAATGTTTTTATCTTAATCTTTAAAAATTGTTTTTATCTTTAATTTAAAATTTTATTTATTTATTTATTTATCTTAACAAAATGGGAATAAAACAAAATTCTAAATTCGATATTATTTTCACTTTGTTGTGACACCGTTGTCGATTGCGACGCCATTTTTCTAGTTATGATCATGCGGCAAGTTCCTGCCGCTTTGACGAATGCGAATTGCTCATACAATACGGCGTACTTTATTTCAGCCGAATTGAAATCTGGCTGAACGAAAGGTAGCCGCATTTCAAAACAGCGATGTTTTTGTAATACGGCGTGTTATACAATAAGGCTGCGACATTGATATGAAGATAAATGACTACAGTTGTAGCTACTACTCAAGTTTGGTATCAACACAAAAATCGCTCGACAAATGGACAAGAGACATAACTCGCGACAATCGCGCGACTAATCGCGACACCGGTGTTACCCACGCCTCCACGCGCCTTTGCCGGCAGGATGTATTGGCATCAAAATTAAGTTCGTGGAAAAAGTAAGGCTCTCACCCTCAGGTATTCACGACAATATTCTAGTGAAAAGTTTCTCTAGATCTAGTGGTGGTGACCGCGACCGCAGAGCATGGAGTCTTGGGTTCTTTATTTTATACGGGTCGGGCAGAGTTATTGAGATTTTCTTTTTTTTTGTAGCTGCCGAATTCTTGGTGCCCGGTTGATGGTAAGGTTTGCTCCCAATTACATGGGACTTAAACATAACTGGCGAACTGTGGGTGCTGTACATGCTTACCCCTTCGAGGAACACAGGCGTGATATTATGTTATTAAGAGGCGCATGCGCTTTCAACACTTTCATACGTATGACTATTCCACATTGTTCAGTAGCAGGCTCAACACAATATATCACGTGCTGTCACTCACTTTCATAAATCCATAGTTTCCAGTTGTATGGTAATGAACGTTAGTTGTTGTACCACTGTTACTGTAAGTCAGGTGGGCTTGGTGTCTGACGTGCGGCAGGCGCCTGCGTCTAGCTTGTGACAGGAACATGTTGCGTGAGGAGCAGAAAGATCAGCCTGCACAAAGATCTGCCTGCACAAAGATCTGCCTGCACAAATTGTTTAAGAGTCTAGACGGTTTAATTTGTAAACCTTAGAGCAGTCCTCGATTAATACTATCGACGTCTACCTCAACTCAGAAGTCGTTTTTATCAACATTACTCAAAAATGTCGTGGCGCGTATTTTACCGCCACAAAGAAGACATGTGACGCCCACCAACCCGCAATGGACCACTCTGTGAAGAGACGAGACGTGAGGCCCAGCAGTGGGAACTTTATAGGCTCATTATGTGTACGTACATTAATGATATTCGATAATATTTGATCCTTTACACATAATTATACTGCCTAATACTTCTGCCTACCCTGCTGAGTGTGACAGGAATGTGTTCCGACTACAGTTGCGGTTCTCCCACGCACTGATAACAGTTATCTATGAGCTTCGTAATTAGCGCCGAGCCTGCTAATTGATGGCCAGTGCTATTGGGCGTAAATTGAAACCGAGCCGGCGCGAGACATCGACTGTACCCAAGTCGGGCACTCGGACAGTAGACATGGTACTATTATTAATGTTCTGGTTTTGTATTGCAATAAAGGTTCTCGGTGAACAGGGCGATGATCTTAAAAACGTTGCTGTAGCGGTATTCTGTAAAGATCACTTCGAACCTCACTCGCGACTGCACATAAATTGAAGACAAATTCATTTGTTCTGGATGAAAAATAATTCATAACGAAAGCAAGTAAGAGAACTTCGCTTATACAGATGATGTTTAAGGTAAAATGTAGTTTCGATAAAGACAAGAAGAAGACGTAAGACCAAGCCGTTACTAAGTAATGCATCCAGATCTACACGTGTAGCATGATCATTGTAGAAATGGAAGGAACGAATAACAAAATTACAGATTATTAGAAACATTTCTACGCAATGTCAAACATAAACAAAAGTTAGCTCACTTCGTAGTTTTGTACCTACACGTGTAGAAAGAGATTTTTTTAGAGAAGAGATATAGAAGTCGTTATACTACGCGTGCATTATCAAATGACGGGCACAAAGTTTATGGTCAAATCAACGGCTGCAACGGGCAATTAAAATCAAATTATGGCTTACTACCAACTACTCCACATAATATATTGGACGATGAATGACCAATGTACATTGCACATAGAAACAGTACAGATCACTCCTGCGTCCCACGCACGGTGGGCCCAATTAATTGGTGCTTTATCCGCCCCTTCACACTCGCTCCACGGCATCTTGTGTACACTCGGTTTGGATCATTTAGTGCAGGAGCTAGCGGCAAGTATCGATACATTATCGATAACAACAAATGAAAACTAGTGTTCCACAGGGCAGTGTTTGTTAGGTTAGAGGTGGTCACATATAAATTTTATTAACTTGTGTAGTTTTTGAGTTAGCTTCAATATTACGTATTTTTCTCATTTAGTCTCTAAGGATGATGTTTTAAGTTCCCGTCGCTGTTATTTACCACAACAAAAAAGTGTTTTTTTTTCAATAGAATAAAACAACCGACTTAAAGAAAAAAAAAAAAAAAGTGATATATAACTTTCATTTAGGAATTTGGTGGCAAAAACAAAGTTATTTTTCACTTTTTTTATGTTTTTTTTTTTAAGTTAGGCGTGCTGATCGATTTTCTAACATAAACTTAGCTCGAACCTCGGCTAATCTCATCCATCCATTGCGTTGCGAAAATCATTGCTCAGTCTGAGGCCTCAGAACATTTAGCTAAATGAACATCGTTGTTGAATGTTAAAGTCAGACTCCCCGCCTACCTCTCTGTTCATAAGCTTGCCAATTATCGAGTTCCTACCTACCTGTGTACTGTATGTACTTTTGTATTGTGTACCTGTGTAGTGTGTAGTACACGGCGCTCGTTAGCGCACGCTTTTGTTAGTTTTCACTTTATAATCACCCGCCAACCGCTCGGACATGACGCGGACAGCTCTTAAATTATAGCGTTTTCTATGAAACTATGAACAAAGGGAAAAACTACGTAAAGGTTGTTTATGGATACTGGAAGAGAGAGCATTTATAACAATTAATGATATTGGAATTAATTGTATTTAGATTGCGCCAGGAGCAGTAGTAGCATATTTGACAACGTCCCTCCCTTTCGTAGTAATGCACTCTAAAGCGACCTAGGCCTTTAGTATGGACCACAGGCCCTAGGCGAAATGACATTCTATCAGCGATGACGATGATGGAAAAGTAAAAAATGAATTAAGGATTGACTTATGCCACCGAAAAGCTTATGTCAATCCTGTTGAAAAACTTTGTAGAAATATGAAACGCTTTGTTAGCGATTGCCCCTCGTCTAGACCCTCAGCAGGGCCGAGCGCTAATTATGGTACATCGCGTTTATTTATGAATAAACTGTTACATAGATAGCGACGATAAAGCCGAACTTTTTTTTAAAGAGATGTGTTTTTCAATTGTTCAATGACCGGGTCATCATCAGTTTCCTGCCCTTATCCCAAGTTATTTAGGGTCAGCGTTTTGTCTTTATCTTCCATACCTATCTCTATTGGTCGTCATCTCAATAGTCACCCCCTTTTCTAGTCATATATTATCTATCATACAGTCCATCCATTGTTTCTTTGGTCTTCTTCTACTATGAGAGATTCATTCAGCTAGCAGCCTAGCTTTTTTTTCTGAAACAAGTAACTTTCAATTTTATTTCAGAAACCGGGTACCTATTAACTTTATACAACTGCTAACGTCTCACAATCCAGTTCCCACGTAACTCTCTCGGACAGTGGGTGAGCTATCAGCGCTGTACAGTCGTGGCTCATTTGTCACCGCCAGCGGTTGTAGTACAAGTTGTACAACGGTGCCGGTTGTAGCTCAGATGTTTACCGCCACCAGGGTGAAGATAACGACGGATTCTGTATTGTAGATTGGCCTTTAGAGTTCTGGAGCGATTTTGGATATTTGGTTCGGAGTTCAGATAATATAGAAGGCATAAGACGTAATGAGCAGTGGGAGTAGATTCATCTGGCAATGCCAATTTGGATTTTTCAATCTGATTTGTGATTTTTTCGTGATATCTTAATTTGATAGTTAAATGCAAACGTTTGAAAATTAATAAAGAGTAGTTCGGGATTCAGCAAGGTATCTAAATGTCTAGATATACAGTCAAAGCTGTGAACGCGTCGAAAAAAAAAGCGTCCAACAGTTGGCCGCTAAATGCAGGCACACTAGAAAAGCACAACGACGTGGCGCGAGTGCAATGCCGAGATCCGACGATCCGCGATTTTGCGGACGGACACGCACGGCAGACGACACGGACACGGTGCGTCGTGCGGGCTCGTCGGTGTCCGTCCGCAATATGGCGCACCGTCGGATCACGGCATAGACGTAGCTGTCACGCACACCAGCAAACACACATAATAAAATTGGTTTGTTTGCTTTAGTTCTTTTGCAGCGCGACCTGCGCGACACTATATAATATCTATATTCAAAGATTCACAAGATAAAAAAGTTCTTACAGTAGTAAATATGTGGGTATGTGTGGTAGGTAAGCATAATAGAACGGACAGGTGTACGGGGACCAGTTGTGACACTATCAGGAGATAGTTGTTAATTTGCTGTAAATCCAACTGTGTGGAGAGTGCCGCCTGTGACATACGGGCGAAAACTTTAGCTAACATTATTTATCTCAATCTTCGACGCTTTTGTCGAGTGAAGATCTTCGCAGAGTGATCGTCGCAGCCAGAGAGTAGCTGAGGATTGAGCTATATTGCCGTTGGAGAAATCCATATCCAGCAGTGGACTACAAGAGGCTGATGACGATTATGAAGGTTCCAACCAACACTGAAAAGTCTTCTAAGCATCGCTTGTTAGTCAATTTAGCAGTGAAAATGAACAATAGACTTAAGGCCATCACAAGTAACAGTCAACTGTTCTTTAGTGAAGAACAGTTGACTGTTACTTTGGCTGTTACTTTTGATGAAGGAACTGGCCAATAGACGGGCGAGATAAGGCTGGTAACCATCGGTAATTCTGTTTACAAGGTGTATCTTTTCATACACAAAATATAATATCTTAAGAGGTCATTGTACTCATCATTATGAACAATTTTCACAATGGGACCAACCCTGAAATCGCTGTCTGGCGTCAAAGTGTAGGGAACAGCTGATGTTTTTTTCGCGATTTCAGGGTTAATAGTAAAAGTTGTTCATAATGATGAGTACAATGACCCCTGAAGAGATTTCGTGTATGAAAAGATACACGTTATATACTTAGCTCATAGTAAGACGGGCCGGTGTTCGCAACTCCACGTCAAAGTGCGTATTTTGCGTATGCATAGGAAAATTTATCATTCGATCCTCCCCAACTCCACAAGGAAGGCCAGTAACGCCTTGGTGTTACCGACAATCTCACGAAGAATGGGTTACCGAAGTACTTTGTCCTGTATGTGGCAACCACCGGGCAATTTAGATGCACATCAGCTGCTGTCTCGTCTTCCTCCATGCAGGCCCGACTCCATTCAACTTTGCGGCAGTGTGTCACCAAGTAAATTGTGTCCACTAAAAAGCGGCGGTATGCGTGTCACTTTGTGTCGCCGACATACTACTAGCATCGTCACCATGTAAGATACACAGAAGAAACATTATAGACCGTCACACTTCTTTGTGAATGTAGCTTTGAGAATTATTCTTGAAACGTAGGTACTGGAGTTGACAAGTGTTCGACATCTTCTTTCGCAAGCATCTCTTTTACATCAGCATTCCATATCACAGCTTTCAGTTCATGTTTTTGCAACGAATTCAGCTATCGCTGTCGAGAAGTCTAACCAACTATGTAAGACCTAGAGAAGAAGAATTTTAGTTTAACGTCTGTCAATGATCACCTCTCTGTTAGTTAAGCTAGGGTTTCGATGCGATCTGCCAGCGTTGCGGGAAAGTCCGAAAGGGATACCGGGACCCTTGGCAACAGGCAACTGAAGGAACACGGGTGGGTTTTAGTCGGTAAAAGTCTGACACGCACTCCCGCTCCGCCCAGAGCGGTAGACGTCATAGGAAACCGTATAGCTTTAGTAAAAAAGCAGTATCGTTAGGTTAATCACGTTTGGAGAAGCTGATACCTATAATTGATTCTTTTTTGTCATTTGTTTTCCCTTCTCGAGAATATATTGAAATACCATTCCTAAAGTGGTACTTCTGTATGCAAACGGGCATTTACTTTTACTAATGTTTATCCAATAATTTGTTCTACATAAAAACGCTAACATTACCGTGTGATTAGTTCCGTGCTAGCATGGTAGTCCGGTGGAAGAATGTCGCTTCGTGTAAGCTCGGCTGTCGTCGGCTGTGTCCGTGAGTTAAGGGCATGTAATGATGTTATCACATTTACATAATTTGATGAAAGCTCGCGTAGTAAAACGAAATGGTAAATGTGAGTTATTGGACTGTTTATTAATACTACTTTCTTTGTTGACGTTTGAACAGGGAAGAAATTATATTTTAACAATAAATCAGTATTTTGAGACAAAACGAGGCCATACTCTAAACGCTGCGCTGACAGATTGATTACGGTATTTAATTTGATACACTTTTGAGAACCTTATCTTCTATCGTATGCATCTTCTTTTAAAAGCTACAAGAGTTTTCTTTGAGAAGACAAAAACCACACCGGCAATTATTAATATTGTCTTTCATAAACATGGTGTTATTATTAAAATATGCACAACACACTGATAAACGCCAGAAGGATAGTAATAAATAACGAAAGTAACCAAACGAATAGATATAGTCACATAATATAATGTATGGTTTACATACCAGACATGGAACAACTATGTGGAGGTCGGTGGAGATGGTTTGATGACAGATAAGTGCCGAAAGGACACGGGGAAAAAACGTGGTGTTGAACAAAATGAAGTTTTAGGACAAATATAGAGAAATAGATAAAATATACACAATGTCACCCTATCTAGACGTTACATCACGCTTGTTTTCTTCGGAGGAGTAGGCAGAGATGTGTATATCGCGTGTTTTTCACGAAGGCTTATAGTGCTGAAGTGTTTAGTGTAGGTACTCATTTCGTCTTTTACGTGTCATGTTTCTGTAAAGTAGAGGCCGTTGGGGGCGAGCCTATTGCCATCAACCGGGGACAAATTGTGGCTACGTCTGCTATCTAAAGCCTATTGGAAAATCCCAATTACACTATGCCCGCCTCGAGTATCGAACTCAGGACCCCATTTTGACCAGGGGGAGCTTACAACAACTAGTCTAAGGTACAGATTTTTCCATGTCAACTCTACACAAAATCAAAAGTAGTGTAAGTAAACTTGTAATATTGCAACGTCATAGCCGAGCTCGCTTCGCTACAACTAGAGCACGTCAGTAAGTCAACACCAAGCCACAGCCACAGATAATAATGTCACAGTGGGACAGTAGCGCGTAACACAGATTCGGATATCATGTAACATTAGGTATTACGTTCCTACTGGTTATTGGTGTTACCACTTCTCTGCCCTGTGTCCCTGGTACAGCAACTGAATTACTTGTAATTAACATTATAGTAACATTATTTGCTTTTAGTACATAACAAGTGCATGTCAAACAAGTAAGTAGTAAAGGTACGGCGGCGGTGATGTGGTGCTGTGGGGCCATCTATGTGCCCCAAAAATGTCGCAATATCGACATCTGCACTATCACGGTCGATGCGGAAGTGGCGAAGTTTGGTCGAAGTTTGGTCATCGACAGTGTAGGACGAAGAGGAAGTAGTGGAGCGCTTTGTGAACGAGTCTTCAAGGAAAGTACTACCACCAGAGCAATATCTATTTCGACTAAAGGAAAAGGATTCAGATGTAACGACGGGCACATGAGACCTTTGATATTGTAGATGTCCACTAATGTCCACAAGCGGAGGTAATTATCACTAGGTGGGACGTCGTGCCGGTTTGATTGCCATTCAATGGAAATAAAAAAAAGGGTTCAGTATCGTCTGGTCTGTTGGATATCATAATTCCGATCATAGTTATTACCACATCGATGTAATAATGATGTCATCCTATAATGTAAGATTGGAATGTTAAGCTCGCAGTCCCATTTCATATAACCCAGCCCGGGAATCCGGACAATTCCTGCACGGTACAGATGCACGGCAGAGTTAGAAAAAGTTTTATCGTTAAAAGTTACCGGTACGATACTCAATACTTTTGATCACACGAGACCTTTGTGTGAACTAAATTGAAAGTTTTGATTGATTCCGTATAGTCAGGGATCAATCGAATAAGTAAGATGACAAAGGAAATGCTTCTGAATCAGTATTTTGTTTGAAAAAATAAGTTAAAACAATCTTAAAGTTTTATTCAAACTGTAAACTTGATTGATCTTTGAATTATGTTTTTGCCTACGTTATGTCTCGTCGCCAAAAGTATGGACTATTTCCAGCATCTTCTAAAACCTACTAGAATTTGGCTCTAGTTTTACCCTTTTTTCGAATTTCTTATTAAAACGTTACGTAAGGTTCTCTGCGGTCTGCGGTTGATGTAGGGCCGGTCGCTCGATATATTATCATTAGGACGATATATTTACAATAATCGGGTCATTAACATGCCGCGAGTGATTTACGCGCGTCGTGCGGTCGGATCGCGCCCGTCTCGTGCCGTCTAAGAGATACCGGGATAGCCCCTTTACATGAGACGATTTATGAGGATTCTTTATCTAAATTAATGGTTTGTTTGTGATGCAACTGGTTGAAACTATCACTTTTAAAATGCATCTAAGGATTTTAGACTGTATTATTAATTTTAACAGTATTAGGTATACAGTTTCAGGCATTTTATTTAATAACCTGCCGTCCACGTGACTGGATTTCCCTTCGGCAAAAATGATGAACTAACATACAAACTTTCATCCCGTATTTAACCCATGAAGGGGATGAATTTTTAAAAATCTTTTCTCTTTTTCTTTCCTTCTTTATTTATAAGGAACTCTCGCGCAAAATGTCAACCCAAGTCTCAGCGGGTTGGGCGTGAGCGTTGACTTGACTGTCAGTGAGTTTGAGATTTTTATTCAGTAGGTTTCTCGCGCCGACTGTGTGTACCAACTTGTATGGAGGTGTTCAAACTGGCACGAATAGTCGTACGACTTCCTAATCGTTAAAACAATCGATATTCAAATGGCGCAGTCACGTCCCGCATTTGATTCGCCTCAAAATGGCCAGAGCTTAACTCAATGTAACACATCTCTTCTGCATTATTACCGTGTGATGTTATTACAATAACATCATATGAGTTAAACAGTCGCGGTCGCATCTTTTACATTACGACTGTAAGCTGTCTATAATCTGTGGTGAGCCAGAAATGGCCGCGTTGTGTCGCGGTCACCGCAGCGACTCGATGTAAGCCAGTGGGTATGTGTAATCAACCTCCAAGTTACCAGTAAAGTATTATTTACGAGCGTTACTTTGGGTTTCTCTTACTTACATTCATTTAGCTTTAATGTAATTAATGGTTTCATTAGAACTTTCTCTTGCTGGTCAGTTGTAGGATTACGGATTATATTTAGTACACTATTGCATAAATGGAGTTATTTATTAGGTTAGTAGGAATACTGATTACCTGTGGTCTAGTCACGGTTCGTCCGTCTCGTCCGTTCGTTAGTCTAAATCGAGCCTCAATCACATTTAAAAACAAAATAGGTACTTCTACATCGCGTCGTTAAATTATAATTATACTCCATGCTTAGTCCTCGATAATTATCCTGATTTACTATGTAGTCTCACTACACTCCCATCGTGTGCACGCGAATATTCAGAGAATAAATCCTGCAAGAAAAAACTTTTACGCTGGCAACTATAACCAGCTAATGTCATTCATTATTTTCGCGTCGTGTAGCGCACATCATTTTAAGAAAATTATTGAATTTTCTTTTATAAACTTATTACTTTTGATTATTATCAACAACAAATAATACCAATCAACAAAATGTGGCGAAAATTGGAAAGAAACCGCTTAGGCGAGCTCAAGGGCGACTTCGGCGTCCCGTTTTTTGGAGTCAGTAATACAGGCCGATCGGCAAAAGACAATTATTTTTGTAAACGAAGAAGAAAACACAGGTATGTATGTGTGGTATAATGAAAAATTTCAGGGATTACGATTAATTTGGATTGCAAAGCAGCAGAGGATTATAATTATCCGTCATACTGCCAGTGCTCGGTCCGTCCGTTCTTGTACAATGTAACATGAAGTTCGTGTTACACAAGACAGTATAGTGCTATGTGCAACAGGAGGTCCTGTTGACTCCCGTCGAGACTTGTTCTCGAACCTCAAGTTGGGGAAAAACGCACAAAATATAATGTATACCTAGAAGTTCTATGGTATGCACTGCCTATGCACAAAATGTTGTTTTTCTCTCGTGAGAAATTATTATTATTACAATAAGGCAGGAGCCTAGCTCTCGCAGCCTCAAGTTGAGGCAAAAAGCTCAAAATATAAATGTACTTATATCTAGAAGTTCTATGATATGTACTCAATATCGTTCTCTCGTGAGAAATTATTATTACAATAAGGCAGGAGCCTAGCTCTCGCAGCCTCAAGTTGAGGCAAAAAGCTCAAAATATAAATGCATATCTAGAAGTTCTATGATATGTATTCAATATTGTTCTCTTGTGAGAAATTATTATCACAATATTGATTGATAAAGAATCAGTTCTGCACATTAAGCATCATCAGACTTAGTTAGTCTATTGTGTGCTTTGTAGATCATATCCAACATATAAAGGATGGTTCTATGAGGTTGTATGAAGCAATGATAATAGCCTTGGGAAACCCGTCCAGTTCCAAGAAAACCTAAATGTTTTTACTTTCTTAAAATCATCTAAAATGACTAAGATTTAAAAATGATCAAGAAAGAAGAATTACCTACATAATGTAAAATGCATTTAATACTAGTACTGTTGAATTTACTATTGCTGGATGCTTCAAAATTGAACATGGATTTAAACGGCTGGGTCACCCAATTAAGGAAAACAACCAGAGGGTGGAAGACCACCACAGTCATTTGGAATTGCATTACCGCAGTGTAAACAGTATCTATATTTTGATAAAAAACAATTGGAACACAAATATTAAAATTCTCACCGATGTTTTCACGATTATTAAGCAACTTACTTTGATGATACCAGTTAAACTAGATAAAAATCAAGATTAAAACAACAAATATAGCGAAACGGGACAGTTTCCTGTTTGGTGAAAAGTTCATTATTCAACATGTCAAGTCTGGGTAATTAAGAAGGCAGCTACAACTACACTGTTAAGTAATTGTAAGGAAAACTCCAATGCCCCTTCACGTTTGATTCAAGCAGGGGGGGGGGCAAGTACCAATCTAGGACCATTGGGAAGTACCAACAGCAGAGGATTTCATCAGGCAAGACGTACTGATACAAACCTGTATGTCAATTATAGAGGTAACGACAATTGCATGTCGCCTTAAATATTTTACTCTTGCTGGCGGTGATCTTTTTCACACAAGATAAAGTTATCTGGTCATGTTTGAAGAGATATATAATTCCATTTAAGGACATTCCTACACAACATAATACCTATAAAATTGTGCATTTTCAGAGTCTGAATATGTATTTAATACAACAAAAGAAATTGGTAAGTTGTTAGATTTGAGTGTGCAGTGTGCACCTATCAGTGGACAGTTTTTTAATCAAAAATATTTATTGTACACAAACTAAATGGAGGTTCCAGTAAATCCAAAATGTCTGAATATAATTTATCCATACACAACAGTTTTAAAATGAAAGACATACCTAAGGAGGTTATGTAAAATAAAATGATCATTTGGGCACAATTGATTTATAAGATGTCTATTTTTTAATATCATTGAACACTCATGACAAAACACATTTGAGGGTTTATTGTAAAAACAATTAATTCAATTGTTTGTGCTTTGGCTTGTGTACTGCCCCACACCAGTAATATCTTATATTTATACTTTAGTGGGTGATAAAAATCTGTGTTTTTATCTTGAGGATTTAACTTGTATTGGAGAACATTATTAAGATTTTTTTTTTGAAAATTTTAGTAAAACTATAGGCTTTTGGAGTGCCTTGCATGTTACATAAATAAGGTTAAAACTAATCCCAAACCCAATTAAGTTGCTGAGTACTTAGGATTTGTGATTGATACAAAGTATATTATGACATTGTCATTGACAGATTTAAAGAGATATTCATCTATTATTTTACACCTTATCCTATCGGCTTGTTGTCCAGTTGTGAGTTTTGGATTTCTATGCTTAAGTACCTACACTAGAATTTGGAAAAATCCAAGATGTGTAGAGTTAGTTTACCACAGTGACTTTGATTTACATAATCAGCCTATAATGTTCCCACTGCTGGGACACAGGCCTCCTCTCTATGAGAGGGAGTTTGATTTAATTATGATAAATATGGGAAATATTTGTTTTGACAGTCAGATAGCAAATGGGGTTTGGAAAGTCAAGAAAAATCATTCAAGTTTTTTGGAATTTTTTGATGCTTTTCTTGGTATAGAATATTTTACCGAATACTTAAATGTATACCAAATTTTATGTTAAACAATACTACAACCTTAGATTATAATGTGTGGTAGTCAATTTAATAATCTTAATTGCCTGGCTAGGCATAATATGGCAGTGGTGTGAAGCCCTAACAATGGGGATATCTGCATTTTATGTATAATCTAAAGACAGCATAGAAGCTGATCTTGAGTCTAGAAATAAAAACATTGATTGTGTGTCTGGCTCCTGCAGCATTTCAGGACATAGTGAGATCTTTTGGAAATCTTTTCCATTGATCTACATATTTGCTAATAGAGCTAATACTAAGTGTGATAGATATGAGATATCTGGCCTGGCACTTGTAGAAAATATAGATGCATTTACAGTAAATTGGAATTATTACCCATTATTTTATGCATTTCCACTATTTGGATTAATTTCACAAACTATTAAGTTGATCAGGTTTTTTGGCATCTTACTTTCTCCTATGAGACTATCACAACCTTGGTACCCATTTTTTAATTTCATGGTGAAATCACAGATTACAGTATATATAGTTTGAACCAACAAACCAATTTTTGCTGTCACCTTCCAGAATGCTGCATCCTTTGCACTGCAGCTTTTTTTCCCTGGGGGCCTGCATATTGTCAGAGAACCGTTTAAGAAGCAAATGATACCACATGCCACCATTAAGGTCATGATATCTTCATTGTCAGATAACAGTGTCAGGCAGTATTCAGTAACACACTACATAAGTGGTGGACTTTCTGTAATGGTAAAAATATTCACGATATTTCTATCACTAAAATATTAAAGTTTCTTACACAACAATTCAACAATGGCAGTTCATATACGTTCAGCACTAATAGATCTGCATTGTCATTGATCATAAATGCTGATGTAGGTACCGATCCTGTAATTAAGAGGTTCTTTAAAGGTATCTTCAAATTACAACAAAGTTGCACTAACTACAATGATATATAATATAATATAATTCATTTATTTAACAGATCATACAATCCAACTTGTTAGACAATTAATCATAATACACACACATCTTACACACTAGTGTTAGTAAATTATATTTGGCAAATCCCGTAAACTAATTAATAACAATGTCAAAATGGATGTATGGGATCTATCAATGTTACTGAATTTTATAGAATGATGGTACCCATTACAACAATTATCACTTGACAAAGTAGCCAAAAAGTATGTAAGAATTATTTCAAGTCTTAAAGAATATAACTTATCTGTAATTGAGACTTCATAACATCCAAATTATTGATTCAAGTGTTAACATAAAAATCACTGATTGGTAAAAACATCTAAGACAGGAAAACTGCTAACAATTATTATGTTATCCTACTTTTCATATGGAACCTGACATTTGTCATGTGATTACATTACAATATTATATAAATTATACACACAAATGGTGTAAGTAATTCAGAGATAGGTAATACAGAAAAATTATTAATGCCTCATAATTATGTTAGTTAGCCAAACAATTAGTTATTGGATTAAACAAACAATGTTGGACAGTGGCATAGATATCAAAATATTTACTCCTCATTCCACAAGTCATGCTTCAATAGCGACTAGAGGTGTGTCAGAAGATAATCAGTATTTTTAAAACGGTTGTTTGGTCATAAGTTTTGCTAAATTTTTGCCAAGTTTGTTGGTAATGTTGACCTTGAGACTGATGTGATTTTTTTTTCATAAATTAAGTTTTGAGCCAAAAGAGTAGGCATACTAAATAGGTACATACTTGGTTGTTGATAATTAGAATAGAAGCATTATTAAAAGAGAATTAATTGAAAATGTGGTAAAGTTTTTCCACTTGCAATTAAAGGTTGATTTTATGTTTTAGTGTGAAACAAATGTTTGTAATTTCCAACTTCATCTCTCTAAACATCTACATAGTAAATCAGGATAATTATCGAGGACTAAGCATGGAGTATAATTACTAAATTAAACGAACTTACCTAAGTGAAGTTCTATTGTAATTATACGAAATGCTTAGTCCTCGATACTATGTTCCCTCCCAAGCCCTGAACAAGACCATAGTTTGTTTTTTGACCCTGGGATTGAAGTTGGGGAATTACTGTCTGTTAATTTTAATTCTCTCATTGCAGATTACTCTAAATAGAATGACATTAGCTGGTTATAGTTGCCAGCGTAAAAGTTTTTTCTTGCAGGATTTATTCTCTGAATATTCGCGTGCACACGATGGGAGTGTAGTGAGACTACATAGTAAATCAGGATAATTATCGAGGACTAAGCATTTCGTATAATTACAATAGAACTTCACTTAGGTAAGTTCGTTTAATTTAGTAATTATTATCTATACAACGATTTTCAAATACCCACTGAAATATTGAACAATAATATAATATAAACACATAAATGACGATCCACATTTCATCACAAAATATAGGTTCGAAATTGGTAGCATGTAGCATGCATGTAGCATCACTGATTCATCAAAATAATTATCGTAATGACATGGTTACGTCAGACAGTTGAACTCAGTAACAATGTGTCGCAGACCGTGGTTCATTGTGAATACTATGAATGAACTTGTGATTCGCCCACAAAACTTTTTATTTGAAAACATTGGTATCCATGTGATACGTTATAATAAGTGTAACATTAGTCTACCACACCATATTGAGTTACATTCGTTTTTTTTGTACAGTGAGCAGTTGGTACTTATGTAAAGGATCTTTCTCACTAATGCTACATCTAGTCGCGTGTGGTCTTTTTATGGCGTTACTGTTTTATACCGAATTATTTCAGTAAAGTAATAAATACCCAATTTATAACAACGTCAATCATGCCTTGTCAGTTGTCAGCAGTTCAGCACAGTAATAAAGTGTGTTGTAAGTGCAAAATTGATTCCTCTCTACGAGATATGAATCTCGTTTCCAATTCAAGGCATTGTGACAAAGCCGTATTTTCAGAGACGATTGCCATACATTATGCTAATCGACTATCAGTTCCAATATGATTTAGTCATAAAGTCATAACCATTGAGGCCACAGTGACGTATCCCATTAATAACGCACTTACAATTCAATCAAATTACGAAGAAGACAATGGTCTTGTTAATGGGACGCACCTCTTGGTCGCATTGAGTGCGCTCAGCGACCGTGCCGCCGCGCGCCGGTCGCGTGCTCGTCGTCATGTCATCATTGTCATGACACTTGGTGCACCACGCCCGACCGCTGACCGCAAATAAGTCATTGTACAATGCTATTAGATTGGAATGACTGTTATTGAAAATGTCTTCGTTTGTTGGTTTGATTCAATATCATTACGCGGGTATTGTTCTTCTTCCTTCATGTCAGTTCGGCACGACCACAACCAGTACCTACTTTAAACTCATGTTGGGGTCTGCATTAAGCAAGTCAGCTTGGTTGGAAGTACCAAGCTACAACGGATAACGTACTTCGTATATATTGCTATTCGTGGAGGCTGTTAATGTACCCTGACGGTATTAAGGGCGATCAGCGCATCTCAACCGCCTTCAAGAGCTCTCAGTGTCATCATTATTGTGGAATATTGACACTGACAGCGCTTGAAAGTGGTTTAGATGTTGTGATCGCGTTCCGTTCCTTTGGTGAAATTCGCCCTAAGAAACGAAGATAAACTTAAAATTATCAACATTATACGACCACCGATCCTAGACGAGGACCACACAAGCCATCTGCAATAACCAGTCAAATAAAATGAACATTACACCGCTGGGTACAGACACCTCCCGCGGAACAACACTGCCTACTATCACACCCTTGTGAATCAGCACTAAACAATAAATATTCATAGACCGCGAATCTACAATAAACACTATTATTTACGTCCACCATTATCTCGGCTACATGAGCCTGAGCGTCATTATAATAATATAATCGTCAGTGGCGTCGAATGGACACAATAACACTTACTACTAAAGAGTTTCCATGTCGTGAGTAAATGATGGTTATATTAATACGAGCTGATGGCTGGAGCTGATATAAGTTATGGTGAATCAATGTCGGGGTTACACAGTGTGTTTATAATGTGTCAATGTAGTGACGGGAGAGGACAAGGTGACGAAAGCTAGCGTTGAGCTTACTCAAGACACGGCAGATAATGTGCATTTTTTTGCGCATAATTGGAAGATCGACCTGATGGAGAGGAAATCGCAGCCGTTAAACACACAACTGCGTTAAATTCACCTAATCTTCAATGTAACTAGAACAACAGCAAAGCTGCTTCGCATACCCCAAAATAGTTCTACATACTTCTACCTAAACCCTTCTCAGTAGGTATCAGCATTATGTCTATTAGTGAACTGGGGCCCAACTCAACTATCAACTGCATACTCACTTGCAGGGCAGTTGATACGCAGAGTACGAGTATGAAAAGGTGACGGTTAATAGTTGCACCGCACCTGGTGTAGAACCGCTTGACACTTCGCATAATAATACATATATACTTCAGTTCGCTCGCGCGGTTACGAGGGCTTAAAGTGTATGGTAACTTAGGTAACCCCTTCTGGAAAAGTATGATCCTCGTTTAAGATGTATAACGTATCTATACTTCCTTTAGTTTTAGAATAGTTCGCTTTGTAACACATCCGTTCCCGCGTCCGCCCGCCGTGTGACCGCTACCTGCTCTAGCCCGGTAATGCAATAATCGCATTAGACACATAATGATAAAGACAGCTTTACGAACCAACCGCTATTAGTTGTACATTATTGAACTGGCGTAGCATTACTTACATAGATGACGCGAAGGCTAAGGCTGAGGGCAGACGGACAAACACATGGATTTTATCAATGAAACAGGTGCCATTAAAATAATCTTTTCTCTTATCATAAGCTCACATAGCTTATGACAATAGAAAAGATTCACAGTATTTAATAATAAAAATAATTCCCCCAGTCAAACAACAAGCGCAGAATCACCATTTACTTTATACTAAATACAAATCTTCATTCACTGACAGACAACACATAGCCTAGACTTCTTCTCTATATAACGAAGGTTTGCACTAAGGAACGATTCTTGAAAATTCATCCCTTATAAAAATAGAGAGGGGCTAAATAGAGGATGAAAGCGTGTATACAAGTTCTCCAAAAATGCCATCGGACACAATTGATTGTTGTATTCGAGTAATTGCGCGTTGCAACGACTTGTCGCTTGAGGTCTGAACCCAGCCTTTTAGCAATAATAATAAAGATTCCTGTTTACTATGCATGAGATAGATAGTACGAGCTCTTTAATTTATCTTGATTCCTTTAAGAGCGGAATTAAACGTAATTTGGTAGAACATTCCTTGTACGTTATGAGAGAGAGCGACCGCACAAGTGGACAGAGAGAAAGTACTTGCCAACTATGAGTGATATAGCAGGTTAGAAGAAAAGCAGGTAGCCTGGTAATTAGGATTTCTGCCCGGTTAATGTGAAAGGCTCGCCCTATATTACATGGGACTACAAAATAACTGGGGAAACGTAGCTCTGCCTTGGCTCCTAACATCTTTGTATTACAGAACCTCGCTCAAGACACAAGCAGTACTTAAAATTAGTTTCATCCAAACAAATGGCTTTCAAGCAGTTTTAAGTAATGAAAGAGGGTCTGTACGGTATACGGTTTTCAGTCGGGAATATGTTATGATGATAATATGTTATATTTCTTGTGTAGGATTTATTATTGATATCCTAAAGATTCTCAGTAGCCCATCGTCCTACTTCTAAGCGCCAAGCATCCCACCGATGCAGACGGAAGCACCCGAACACAACAAATGAATTGCTCGGCAGTGTAATATCAACGACTTGCTTGCTCGCCAGTGTACCACATACGTCACTGTAGCACCTGTCGCTGAGCCACTACGTTTGGCAAACAGTTACATTCTCTTAAGTGGACTATCAATATAGAGTTAATTAGGGTTGGCAACACATACTGGTGGCACACTTGTATGATTGTGGCGCCTCTTGCTGCATGATGTATCGGTGACCATCATCAGAATATAGTAGGATGAACTCCTTGCGTTTGGTGTCAAGGAACTGCAATGGATCAAGTGAATTTATCAACCAGGGGGTTACCGTCGCCGTCGCCCTTTCAGCCGCATCAATGATATGATATGGGGCACCACGAGCCACACGGGCAAATTAAAAACAAATGTTAGCCCAATTTCAAATTCATATTGATCAGACCCGTATTGAAAAAATAATATACTTTCAAAGCTTCAAGCTATATTACATCAGGTTCGGATATAATGAATCAGCCTAAGTAGAAGTTAAATAAAAACTATAAGAGTTGAAGTGGACGTTATTAAATATTCTCACCTGTCAATTCCGATAGTTCTAACTTAATTTAGGTCTAACCAAAAAGTGTTTTGGATTCCGATCCCTAAAAAGGTTTTTTTGGTTTTTAAACCTACACCAAAGGAACGAGGACTGGACTAGTTATCGTTCCTTTGGTTTGGGTGTATTTAGCCAAAATAAAACGTTAAGTATTTACTAAAGTATAGCTGGATGGAATTTTGTTATTTAAACTTTATTGGTAAGCCTTTAAGATTCTCCAAGTATCCCTAGCCGACAAAAGCTCTATAATCGTACACTAATAATTCTTTAAATTACAGTATGGAAAGAACACATAACAAAAAAACCCATAAAAATGCCGTAACTCGGTAGTAGCACCGTACTATGTATTGTGGGAGTAGGCAGCCCTAATGATGAGTAACGCGTTATAATCTCATAATGAATGTCTTCATACTGTCATGAAAGCTGTACACCGGCGCTTATTGGATAACAGTTAACGTGACTGTGCACTGCGGTGTAACAAGTGTTACGTTTGTAACAATAATAATTTACAATAGGATATTATAATCAATCCGAAAGCGTGCATCAGCGTATATCAGAAATAAATATATAGCGTGTATCAGAAAGGGTGGTCTTTAAGACAAATTGAAGGGTGTGTACAGACCATCAAACTGAACACATAGCAATTTTGACGCGATCACATAGCAATTTTGCATCATATAAGAAAAGGTTAAACGTTATGGCAGTGGGTCATGGACAGTTTGGGGGAATTTCCACCGAAGGGAAAATGGTTCTGAGGTTGAGCCAGGACCAGGTCGCCAGTGTCGCTATCACTAAATAGCGAACGATGCATTCGGCAATGCCTAGCGGCTCTTGTGATGCTATATGCTGAGTTTGTGGGCCAGGATTTAATTTTTATCGATGATAATGCAAGTGCGCATACTGCAAGAATTGTTACAGATTACCTGCCGACCATGACGTTAGTATCGCAGTCATGGAATGGCCAGCAAGAAGCCCTGACATGAATCCAATAGAGCACTTTATGGGATGAGCTGAAGAGGCGTGTTGGAGCTAACCACCCAGCTCCAGAAACTTTGGAGCAGCTGCAAACTGCGATCTACAAAGCATGGGAGAACATTCCACAGCACGTCATAGTGGCAACACTAAGTAGTGGTAACACTAAGTTACTAAATTAACGTTTTCTCTATGTAAACCATTGTTGAAAGCAAAAAGACGACTGTTATTATTCCGATTTCAAAGAAACAATGAGAATCGGAAATCATAGTGAGTGACAGGCTTCAAAAGCACCTTTTCTAACTGCTTATCTTTACTTTCTTCAAACCCAAACAGCGAAATCGCAATAAATATTCCTTTGTGTTACGGCATAAGGTACTGCGAGCCTTATACTCTTACCTAGTACATTACCATACGTGGGCGTACGTAATGTAATCAGTGATAGTAAGTGAGATGGTCCCGCCTATCGCATCAATATCGCGTCGAAATAGCTCCCGTATCGCTTCGCACTCGTTACAGTAAGTGTTATCATAACTAGCCCCTGTAACACGGCACTGAGCAAACTATCAATTTGATAAGTGCGCCATTACTGTAATAAGTAGCTGTGAGGAACCATTAAGTCCGTCGTACGTACGTTGTGAGTGGATTATGGCTTAGATACGTACTTAGTACTTACTATGCTTCAAGTTATAATGCACTTCACTATTTAGCTTCAGTGTGTAACTACCTACTTAGTTATTTCAAAAAGCGAATCTTTGCTGAAATAACTGTTAATTAAATTGAAGCATTTTATTGCCTTTAGTTACCCAGTTCTTGGCTATACTTGGACTTTCCCAAAGTGATCGAATCAGAAATGAAGAGATCCGCAGGTTTAACGAAACATAATAAGTAGAGGTGGGTTAAAACTTACACACATTTAATAATTGATGGTTATGTAACTTAAATATAGTTCTAGTGACTATTCTGAGCTAAGACATAATCCCAGCTGATGGCGCCCACACATCACAGGCGTGTACACGATGGCCCACTAATAAGGCTCCAGTGAATTATCTCCGAGACTATTACCGACGCTCTGTTAGAACATTATTACTGACATTATAAAGTTAAACTTTAATAAATTACTACATTACACGCCGCCGCTCCGTTAACATTTGACACTATATTAGGACAGCACTACACTGAAAGCGAAACGAGCAGAGAGATAAGCTATTTATTAATAGTCAAAAATTGTTAGTAAGGACATTAAGCACTACTGATGTTAGTACTTGCCGCGCCCTGACAGGCTCATGTATAATATATAGATAGCCAGTAACTGTGTGTGCATTGTGCAGTAAACCAATAGTATGGATAGTATAAGTAGTGTTACATGGCGGCAGTGGCACAAACGATGGTTTGTGTGAGGAACGTGGTTCGTATCGTGAAGCTACGTAACCTACGAGTTACGACACTGTCATGAAAATGATGGCAGTGGGGTTTGATTTTACGGTATCAAAAAACACTCTCTAAATGGGTACACCAACTTACTTTCATAAATAAAGTTTCAGTGACGTTAATCGGCAGTAAATTCAAAAAAAAAAATTTGCTTTGCTGCACTGTAATTAATAACATAAGCTTTTCTTGGTTCACTATGGGTACGTAGTATTATAATATCTGTGACTATGGGTCAATAATATTCTTCAATATAAACATTATACTCACTCTTTGGTCAAGCGATTGACATTTTGTTTTTTGCAAATCCTGTTTTTATTTTTCGGCTAAGCTTTCTCATAGCTTATCTTATCTATAAGTGTGATATTGTCGTAACCACAAAGGCTCGTCGGCTATTAAAGGCAGTTAATTTGGTTGTAACTGGTGAGGAGTCGTAAACAGTGAGATGTTCAGCCGACAACGTGCTACATGCCGCGACTGTTCAACTGTGTTGAACGATATAATTGTGTTTAAGAGTAATGTGAAGTGATCTTGTTTAATGGAGGAGTTCCTTAAATAGTCGAATTTAAATGGGTATCAATTTAGTTAAATCTCAGAATCTGTATTGAATAACAATAAAATTAAATGGTTTGATGGTGAGGAGTTTCGACCATCGCATGGAGATGATAAGCCTTCTATGTACTGTGATATAATTATTGACAACTACATATTTCAGTTTTCAGTTCCCACAAATCCTAATTGCAGTAACTGAAAATCTAAAAAGGGGTCTTTCGACTAAATTCAAATTCAAATTAAAACATTTATTGCTCAACACAGTACATAATCATACATTTCTAGATGTGAATGAAGTGAATACGGCGTCCACTGTGTTGCACCATCATATTAGTTGACTAATCGTTATCCAAGAATTTTACTATTTTGTTGGTTGGTTGGTTCAAACCCTGAAATTGCAAAAAGCAGCATCATCTGTATCTGTATCTGTTCCCCTCATTTTAACGAGTTACGCGAGTGAACATTATATGGAACAGCTGATTTTATTTTCATGATTGGTCTCATAGTACTCGTAAAATTGTTGAGTACACGTTTTGAGATAATTCAATTACACCTTGTATTTAAATCATCAATTGCTGTAGGCTAGTTAAAACAAAATAACAAAAAAATATTAAAAAAAATACGTCTTGATCAAAATTACCTTTAAAAAAAAATCAAAGTAATCATATAATCTTTTTATACCTCAATAATGAGTAAAAAACATTTAACAACAATAAACTCCGTGTACGTACACAGTGTTCCGGTGGCGATAGCATCTCAACATTTCGCACGGTGGTGCGCGGTGGGCACAACGTGGACAAAGGAGTGGACTACGGATGCCATGTGTTTTTATTGCATCCTTATTTTTATTGCTAAATTAATTTTATTACAAAAAGCAAAAAAAACTTACAACCAATTAATTTGCATAAAGTTAAATTACTGCACAAGCTATAGTAAATGTTTAAAATTATGGACAATATTTTTTAATTTATTTTTTATATACAGTATGTTAACTAACAAAGGGCGTTCCCGTTAACCTGCAATAGTATAGCGTGTATATATGCATAAAAAAATATTAAAACTCAAAAATATATATATTTTTTTTATTTGTGTCGTGAAATGTTCACAAAACGCCCTTTGCTAGTTAACATACTGTATACGTAAGTGTTATTAGGTTTTACCATTAAAAACTTCTCAGTAGCACCCCGGAGTTTGGATTTGTGCCCTGTTGATGGAAATAGGGTCGCCCCCTATTACATGGGACTTAGACATAACCGGTGACTTCAGGGTCTGCAGGTACCTACACCTCTGCATAACCCTTCGGGGATTACAGGCATGTAATCCCCGAAGGGTTATGCAGAGGTGAATTTATGTTATTTAGACGTGAATTTGTATGTTATGAAAATACTTTTCAATAATCTAATAAATTGTCCAGTTAGGAATTTGTTCAAATGGAAGGCTATTCAATTTAGCGTCGTGTTCTCGGAAGGGCTCGGAGTTATAGACGTCTACAGTGAAGTGAGCTCATAGCGTCGTTATCTCTCACCATTTGAGCGACGACGCCGGTTTTTTGTTGTTCATAGAAATTGGCTGGGACTGTTGTATTTTATTCTGTTACTACGTTCGTTCTGGGGAATTTCGAATACAGCTTATCGGTAATTTGGTATGTTGAAGTGAAAACTTCTTTAGCCGCTCTTTGCGCTCTTTCTGAACAGTGAATGAAACTGAATCTTCACGGTCGGGTCGGTGACGCTGAATCGGATATACTCGGCTCCAGTCGGGCTCAATGGGGTAAACTTATTTTCCTTACTTAGTTTTCACTTCTATCGTGTCGGGTCACAAGCCCACACTTTTTTCAATTTTTATGTGCCCGCTTTTTATTTGTATAAGTTCCGAATACTCCATTTTTTTGTCTACATGATCATATTTCTCAGAATCAATTGATGATCCAGACAAATTATAGAGGAAAATATTGGTTAGCTCAAAATGTTACTGAGAACTATTCGTTTTGGAATGCAGCTAATCGTTGGGCGCCATCATTTTTAAACCCGATTCAGATAATTTACCGTTGTTGCTATAAAAAGTCTATTATGGTGAATGCATTGTAATAATACGCGTTAACAAGGTTGCGTTACACACCTCTGTGGCTCAGTTCGATGTCCACGCCATACTATAAATAGGATCTGTTGGCCCACTGTGCAACCACAGAATAAAAATATTCAGAAGGCCTATAACAATAAAAGCTAAAAAACTTAACATTTACCATGGCATTTATTAGTTATAATTTTATTGATTTGTGCTTTCGTGATATTCATTTTGTGATCCAGTTCTGTGTCCTACTCATCCTTCACGGCACGTTTGCGTTAACACGCCTCAACTAAAGCCTACACATCTAAACGTTAACTCGACCGTTAAACGAAAAGGCGTATACGGACTCGTGGGCGAATGGGCGGGGCTGTTAAATTCGAAATCGGAAATGATCGACTGTCATAGTCATGTCTAGCAGCAATGAATTTTAAATTCTAGTTTAATGGGGTAGAGTCTAGTTTTATTTACTTTAAGTTAAAGGTGATCATACTGCCCTTATGTGGTTTAGTTAAAAGGATTGGCAATAATGATGGGTTTCGAACCAGGCAGCGTCGAGTTACATCACAAGAATGATCTTTTGTAGAGCTGTTAAAGTTCTCCGAGCATTCTCTGTGAACAGAACAGATTGAACTAATGTCTGGTAATGGCTCATAAAACGCAAATTATACTCCATGCTTAGTCCTCGATAATTATCCTGATTTACTATGTAGTCTCACTACACTCCCATCGTGTGCACGCGAATATTCAGAGAATAAATCCTGCAAGAAAAAACTTTTACGCTGGCAACTATAACCAGCTAATGTCATTCATTATTTTCGCGTCGTGTAGCGCACATCATTTTAAGAAAATTATTGAATTTTCTTTTATAAACTTATTACTTTTGATTATTATCAACAACAAATAATACCAATCACCGAAATGTGGCGAAAATTGGAAAGAAACCGCTTAGGCGAGCTCAAGGGCGACTTCGGCGTCCCGTTTTTTGGAGTCAGTAATACAGGCCGATCGGCAAAAGACAATTATTTTTGTAAACGAAGAAGAAAACACAGGTATGTATGTGTGGTATAATGAAAAATTTCAGGGATAACGATTAATTTGGATTGCAAAGCAGCAGAGGATTATAATTATCCGTCATACTGCCAGTGCTCGGTCCGTCCGTTCTTGTACAATGTAACATGAAGTTCGTGTTACACAAGACAGTATAGTGCTATGTGCAACAGGAGGTCCTGTTGACTCCCGTCGAGACTCGTTCTCGAACCTCAAGTTGGGGAAAAACGCACAAAATATAATGTATAAGTACCTAGAAGTTCTATGGTATGCACTGCCTATGCACAAAATGTTGTTTTTCTCTCGTGAGAAATTATTATTATAACAATAAGGCAGGAGCCTAGCTCTCGCAGCCTCAAGTTGAGGCAAAAAGCTCAAAATATAAATGTACTTATATCTAGAAGTTCTATGATATGTATTCAATATTGTTCTCTCGTGAGAAATTATTATCACAATATTGATTGATAAAGAATCAGTTCTGCACATTAAGCATCATCAGACTTAGTTAGTCTATTGTGTGCTTTGTAGATCATATCCAAGATCTAAAGGATGGTTCTATGAGGTTGTATGAAGCAATGATAATGGCCTTGGGAAACCCGTCCAGTTCCAAGAAAACCTAAATGTTTTTACTTTCTTAAAATCATCTAAAATGACTAAGATTTAAAAATGATCAAGAAAGAAGAATTACCTACATAATGTAAAATGCATTTAATACTAGTACTGTTGAATTTACTATTGCTGGATGCTTCAAAATTGAACATGGATTTAAACGGCTGAGTCACCCAATCAAGGAAAACAACCAGAGGGTGGAAGACCACCACAGTCATTTGGAATTGCATTACCGCAGTGTAAACAGTATCTATATTTTGATAAAAAACAATTGGAACACAACAAATATTAAAATTCTCACCGATGTTTTCACGATTATTAAGCAACTTACTTTGATGATACCAGTTAAACTAGATAAAAATCAAGATTAAAACAACAAATATAGCGAAACGGGACAGTTTCCTGTTTGGTGAAAAGTTCATTATTGAACATGTCAAGTCTGGGTAATTAAGAAGGCAGCTACAACTACACTGTTAAGTAATTGTAAGGAAAACTCCAATGCCCCTTCACGTTTGATTCAAGCAGGGGGGGGGCAAGTACCAATCTAGGACCATTGGGAAGTACCAACAGCAGAGGATTTCATCAGGCAAGACGTACTGATACAAACCTGTATGTCAATTATAGAGGTAACGACAATTGCATGACGCCTTAAATATTTTACTCTTGCTGGCGGTGATCTTTTTCACACAAGATAAAGTTATCTGGTCATGTTTGAAGAGATATAGAATTCCATTTAAGGACATTCCTACACAACATAATACCTATAAAATTGTGCATTTTCAGAGTCTGAATATGTATTTAATACAACACAAGAAATTGGTAAGTTGTTAGATTTGAGTGTGCAGTGTGCACCTATCAGTGGACAGTTTTTTAATCAAAAATATTTATTGTACACAAACTAAATGGAGGTTCCAGTAAATCCAAAATGTCTGAATATAATTTATCCATACACAACGTTTTTAAAATGAAAGACATACCTAAGGAGGTTATGTAAAATAAAATGATCATTTGGGCACAATTGATTTATAAGATGTCTATTTTTTAATATCATTGAACACTTATGACAAAACACATTTGAGGGTTTATTGTAAAAACAATTAATTTAATTGTTTGTGCTTTGGCTTGTGTACTGCCCCACACCAGTAATATCTTATATTTATACTTTAGTGGGTGATAAAAATCTGTGTTTTTATCTTGAGGATTTAACTTGTATTGGAGAACATTATTAAGAATTTTTTTTTTGAAAATTTTAGTAAAACTATAGGCTTTTGGAGTGCCTTGCATGTTACATAAATAAGGTTAAAACTAATCCCAAACCCAATTAAGTTGCTGAGTACTTAGGATTTGTGATTGATACAAAGTATATTATGACATTGTCATTGACAGATTTAAAGAGATATTCATCTATTATTTTACACCTTATCCTATCGGCTTGTTGTCCAGTTGTGAGTTTTGGATTTCTATGCTTAAGTACCTACACTAGAATTTGGAAAAATCCAAGATGTGTAGAGTTAGTTTACCACAGTGACTTTGATTTACATAATCAGCCTATAATGTTCCCACTGCTGGGACACAGGCCTCCTCTCTATGAGAGGGAGTTTGATTTAATTATGATAAATATGGGAAATATTTGTTTTGACAGTCAGATAGCAAATGGGGTTTGGAAAGTCAAGAAAAATCATTTAAGTTTTTTGAAATTTTTTGATGCTTTTCTTGGTAAAGAATATTTTACCGAATACTTAAATGTATACCAAATTTTATGTTAAACAATACTACAACCTTAGATTATAATGTGTGGTATTCAATTTAATAATCTTAATTGCCTGGCTAGGCATAATATGGCAGTGGTGTGAAGCCCTAACAATGGGGATATCTGCATTTTATGTATAATCTAAAGACAGCATAGAAGCTGATTGTGAGTCTAGAAATAAAAACATTGATTGTGTGTCTGGCTCCTGCAGCATTTCAGGACATAGTGAGATCTTTTGGAAATCTTTTCCATTGATCTACATATTTGCTAATAGAGCTAATACTGAGTGTGATAGATATGAGATATCTGGCCTGGCACTTGTAGAAAATATAGATGCATTTACAGTAAATTGGAATTATTACCCATTATTTTATGCATTTCCACTATTTGTATTAATTTCACAAACTATTAAGTTGATCAGGTTTTTTGGCATCTTACTTTCTCCTATGAGACTATCACAACCTTGGTACCCATTTTTTAATTTCATGGTGAAATCACAGATTACAGTATATAGTTTGAACCAACAAACCAATTTTTGCTGTCACCTTCCAGAATGCTGCATCCTTTGCACTGCAGCTTTTTTCCCTGGGGGCCTGCATATTGGCAGAGAACCGTTTAAGAAGCAAATGATACCACATGCCACCATTAAGGTCATGATATCTTCATTGTCAGATAACAGTGTCAGGCAGTATTCAGTAACACACTACATAAGTGGTGGACTTTCTGTAATGGTAAAAATATTCACGATATTTCTATCACTAAAATATTAAAGTTTCTTACACAACAATTCAACAATGGCAGTTCATATACGTTCAGCACTAATAGATCTGCATTGTCATTGATCATAAATGCTGATGTAGGTACCGATCCTGTAATTAAGAGGTTCTTTAAAGGTATCTTCAAATTACAACAAAGTTGCACTAACTACAATGATATATAATATAATATAATTCATTTATTTAACAGATCATACAATCCAACTTGTTAGACAATTAATCATAATACAAACACATCTTACACACTAGTGTTAGTAAATTATATTTGGCAAATCCCGTAAACTAATTAATAACAATGTCAAAATGGATGTATGGGATCCATCAATGTTACTGAATTTTATAGAATGATGGTACCCATTACAACAATTATCACTTGACAAAGTAGCCAAAAAGTATGTAAGAATTATTTCAAGTCTTAAAGAATATAACTTATCTGTAATTGAGACTTCATAACATCCAAATTATTGATTCAAGTGTTAACATAAAAATCACTGATTGGTAAAAACATCTAAGACAGGAAAACGGCTAACAATTATTATGTTATCCTACTTTTCATATGGAACCTGACATTTGTCATGTGATTACATTACAATATTATATAAATTATACACACAAATGGTGTAATTCAGAGATAGGTAATACAGAAAAATTATTAATGCCTCATAATTATGTTAATTAGCCAAATAATTAGTTATTGGATTAAACAAACAATGTTGGACAGTGGCATAGATATCAAAATATTTACTCCTCATTCCACAAGTCATGCTTCAATAGCGACTAGAGGTGTGTCAGAAGATAATCAGTATTTTTAAAACGGTTGTTTGGTCATAAGTTTTGCTAAATTTTTGCCAAGTTTGTTGGTAATGTTGACCTTGAGACTGATGTGATTTTTTTTTTCATAAATTAAGTTTTGAGCCAAAAGAGTAGGCATACTAAATAGGTACATACTTGGTTGTTGATAATTAGAATAGAAGCATTATTAAAAGAGAATTAATTGAAAATGTGGTAAAGTTTTTCCACTTGCAATTAAAGGTTGATTTTATGTTTTAGTGTGAAACAAATGTTTAATTACAAACATTTGTTTCACACTTCATCTCTCTAAACATCTACATAGTAAATCAGGATAATTATCGAGGACTAAGCATGGAGTATAATTACTAAATTAAACGAACTTACCTAAGTGAAGTTCTCAAGTTAGGTCAACGCGCGCGAGCGGTCGTACTGTTGACACGTACACGTACATTTACCGAGTTCCGTAGCGATTAACGATAACTGTTGTGTGTCTTCCATTCGAAGTCCCGACTTCGAGATGGAGGAGAGTAAGAGTGAGGAGGACATGAGTGATTCGGAATTTTTAGAGAACGTTGAACGAGAGTTATGCTTATCAGTTGGTGAAAATTTAATAACAAAGAGAAGTGAAGATTTGGAAAAGAAGGTGGCTAAAAGAAAAGAAAGAGACGAAAGTAGTGAAGGAGACGTTGTAAAAAGTGATGAAGAAGGTTTTATTACGGTTACTCGAAGGAAACCGAAACGGTTGATCAGGAGTGATTCTTTAGATACACAAACAAATGTGAGGGTGGATGGAAAAAAAAAGAACGAAGATGCAGAAATTGTGGAGAATTACCAAGTTTGCATCACTGCTTTAGAAGGTTTGCCAAAACAAATTGCGATGGCTAAATTGTTAAGATCCCAAAATATTTCTGGTATTGATCATATTAAATATAAAAACATAAACAAAGCAATCATCACATTTTTTAAGAAACAAGATGCACTATTGTTAGTGGAATGCAAAAAGTTTGAAGAGATGGGGTTTCGTTGTCAATTTACAGGTGAACTAAATATGATCCATGGAGTAGTAAAAGGTATCGATCTAGATTTGAGTGAAGAAGAACTCATGAAAATTATACAGTGTGACGTTAAAATTATGACTTTGAAGAGAATGAATAGAATATCATTTAATGGCTCATGGACACCGAGTGAAGCTATCAAAATATGTTTTAAGGGCGTTGTATTGCCACAATATATATACGCATACGAGTGCCGTTTTAAAGTAGACGCATATCATTTCCCCGTGTCACAATGCACAGGGTGTTGGCAATTTGGACATATTAAAAAGTTCTGCTCAATCAAAAAGTCGTTATGTCCAAAATGCGGTAGTTCAGAACATGATAACTGCGATATCAATATGCTTAGATGTTTGAATTGTAAAGGGGACCACTTTGTTCTGGACAAAACTTGCCCTTTTTTTATTAGAGAAAAAGAAATAAGAAACATTATGAGTAAAGAACAAGTTACGTATAGAAAAGCCCTACAGTTATACACAGAAAATAGAATAAATAGGAAGATACCAACTAGAGAGAGTATATTGACAGCAGATAACAGCGCTTCATTGAATACCATGAACGTAACAGGTAACTACAGCAATATAGTCAAGGATAATTCAGTTCATCAACAAAGGTCTTCAGGAGTGACTTCGGAGGCAGCTATTCAGGGAAAGGAAGAAGAGTTGGATAAAACTTCGGAAGAAAATATAACAAAGCTTAAAAGAACATTAGTTCCAAACGCGATTAATAAAGTGAAAAACGGGGGTAAGAGAGTGGAAAATACAGAGTGCTTCAAAGAAGTAAATATGGAAGTTCAACATCAGGATTTGCAGGATACAGAGGAAAATAGAAAGCGAGACGAGTACATAAAGGATAAGTTTGAATTCAAGCAGTTTTGGATTAAAATTAAACCTATAGTTACATCAGAGAGTAAATTGGAAGAAAAAGTATCGGCAGTATTTAAAATCATATGGGAAGAACTAAAGTACTATGTTGTTAATAAGTTATTAAGCTTTACGAACTTCAATAATGGATAATACAACTAATCATATTAGACTTAACATAGTACAGTGGAATGCTCAAAGCCTGTGCCCCAAATTAGTAGCATTTACAGACCTTTTAGCACGTGAAACTATACATATTGCGATTATTAGCGAAACTTGGCTAGATATTGACTCCAACATAAATATTAATAGTTATACCATCTACAGAAAAGACAGAGCGGATTCATACGGCGGCGTTGCCATTGTTGTTCATAAGTCGATACAGTCCTACTTAGAGCCGTTTGTCGCAAATAATGCAGGTATTGAGGTAGTTTGTGTAAAATTGATTAACTGCAAGGACGTAGAATATGTAGCATCTATATACTGTCCGTCTAGTATACAAACTCAAGTCTGCGATTGGGATAATATTTTCTCACACTTTTCATCTAAAACTTTGATAGCTGGAGATTTTAACGGGCACCACACCAATTGGTCTGTGAAATCAGATGTACGGGGTTCCCAAATCTGGGATTCCTCTTTAGAATATGGTTTCATACCCATTAATGATGGTGATTTCACGCGGGTTAAGCTGGTAAATGGTCACTTACAACAAACTTCGCCCGATATTTCGTTTGCCTCTGCTGATTTAGCCATCAATTTTTGTTGGAAAGTCTTGAACGAAAATCTAGGGAGCGATCACCTAATAATTAAGTTGACAATTGATATCGCGAATGATTTCAGATATATAAAAAAACGCAATTTTAAACAGGCAAATTGGGATAAGTTTTCACAAACTATTTCAGAAAATCCTACCTTTTATAACGACTATGACGAAAATATTCAAGAGAGCTATGACAATTTAGTAAGTATAATTAATATTGCGGCGGAAAAACATATACCTTTAGTTAAAATGTACAACAAACCTGATAAAAAATTCAAACCTAAAGATTATTGGAGTCCTGATCTGTCTAAAATAGTCGCGCAGAGAAGGTTAGCTTTAGCTAACTTCAGAAAAAACCCGACGCCTGATAATCTTACAAAATTGGAATATTTAACAGATAAATCTCAAACGTTAATCAGGAAAGCAAGAAACGATGGTTGGCATAAGCTTTGCGACTCCTTTGATGAAAAAGTTTCAGCCTCGTATATCTGGCAGCGTCTGAAATGGGTCAAAGGTTTTAAACAACCAAAAGTATATCCGACCATTGAGAATTCTCACAATTTATTATGTGCTCTTACTGCAGATTATGCGTCTAACACAGAACCAGGTTTTATGTCGAAAAATGAACTGCTAGAATCTAAGTTTTCAATCCACGAGTTACACAGCGTGTTAAAAAAAAAGGACTCATCCCCAGGCGAAGACGATATATCATATACAATGCTTTATTATTTACCGGACATAGCTAAACAATATTTGCTAAATGTATATAATAACATTTATCAATATGGTGTTATTCCGTCTCAGTGGCGAAACATTCAAATAGTCCCTATTCCCAAAAATAGTAGCAACAATAACAGTGAAGTTAAACTAAGACCCATATCCTTAATATCATGTATCTGTAAAACTTTTCATTTGATGATCTTTAAACGCTTAGAATGGTATACCGAAAAGGAAAAGATTCTGTCTCCGTTCACAGTAGGTTTCAGAAAATCACAGTCCTGTTTGGATTGTTTGGCCCATATAGTTACTTACATCCAGATTGGATTCTCTAAGAATATACCAACATTAGCCTGTTTTCTGGATATCGAGAACGCTTATAACAACGTTTCAATCGATGCAGCGTCACATGTGCTTGATAGTCTAGGAATCGGTTCCAAGCTTTGTAAGTATCTGTGGAGATTTCTCAGTGAGCGTCATTTGAAGATCAAATTATGTGACGGTAAAGTAATAAGCAGGTTCTCAAATAAAGGTCTAGCACAAGGAGACCCGCTCTCTCCGCTACTTTTTAACTTGATTACTCACAAAATATGTCATTTACTTCAAAATGTGTCAGTTTTGCAATACGCGGATGATTTTGTAATATATGTCAGTAATAAGGACATCCAAATATGCGAACGGTATATTCAAAACGGTTTAAACTTAGTTGTGGAGTTATTAGACGAACTAGGGTTGCGGTTATCTGCAAACAAGACACAATATTGTCTTTTCAGTAGAGGTCGTAGGAAAAATCTACCTGTATTAAGAATAGAAAAACCTTTGGTATATTCTGAAAATATAAAGTATTTAGGCATATGGCTAGATAGGAGTCTAAACTGGGGAAAACACATTAACGAAACAGTCAGCAAAAGCTCAAAATTCCTAAATATATTAAAGTTATTAGCAGGAAGGTCTTGGGGGGTGCACATGATTCATTTGCGGAGATTATACATGGCCTTAATAAGAAGCCGTATTGATTACGCATCAGTTTTATACGATAGTAGTGCTAAAAGTCATATAAGCAAACTTGATAAAATTCAGAATCAAGCCTTGAGAGTGGTAGGTGGATTTATCAAAAGTACTCCAATTCACGTTATGGAGAGTGAGTTACACATTGCCCCTTTATTTATTAGGAGACAATATCTAGCCTATAAGTATTTATTAAAAATCAATGCGTGGTCAAATAATAGTGCTACTAGTTTAATTTCTGAAATGAGCGTTCTTACGCAAAATAGGTATTGGGTTAGAAAGAAAAAGCCTTTACTCACACAAACAATTGAGGATGTAAAACAGACTGAAGGTGTTTCTGTGGATATTCTTACAATGTTTACTTTCGAGACTTGGTTATCAGCTGTGGATTTTCATAAATGCTTAGTTATGGGATTAGAATGTATATCAGTAGCTAAATCAAGATATGAGGCTAATACCTTAGTTAATGAAGTTGTGAGAGAATTGGATATCAATTATCGTGGGTGGAGGAAATTATATTCTGATGGTTCTAAGGGCGCTCATGGATTAGGGGCAGCATTTTACGATCCAAGTTGTAATTATAGAGCAGGTTTTAAAATAAGGACAGATGTATCTGTCATGACGTTGGAACTCGTTGCAATTTTGCAAGCCTTGTCCTATGCATTAGAGAAACAGTTTAATAAAGTTGTTATATTCACCGATAGCAAAAGTGCATTGCACCACGTGGCTCGATGCGCCTCTGGTTCCAGAGGCACATCGATAGGTTACGACATTTTAAAAAACATTTTCCAGTTTATTGGAAATAACATAGAGTTGAAGTTGCAATGGGTTCCAGCGCATGTTGGTTTACGGGGTAATGAGGAAGCCGATTGTTCATCTAAATTGGCAGCGAAAGAAGGAGTCGAGCTGGATTTTGTACCAGATTACGTAGAATATGTGTCAAAATTTAAGATGAAAAGTTTTAATAACTGGAAACAATATTTTAACATTAAGTCAGTAGACAAGGGAATATGGTACAAAACAATACAAAATGAGCTTCCTCAAGTACCTTGGTTTGACAGTAGCAGGTTAAGTAGAAATTATGTGAAGTTAGCTGTAAGATTACGGTCTGGACACTATCCATCGGCGGGGTTTGCATTCCTCATGAAGAAAGTAAGTTCTCCCAACTGCAACACATGCAATGTTCGTGAGGATGTACATCATATGCTGATGGATTGTGTCAAGAACCAAGAAAAAAGGAGAATTTTAATTAAGGAGTTTAATTTAAATATTTCACAAGTAGGTTTAATTCAATCGATTTTAGCACAACCAAAGTCAGATGTGGCGAAAAGATTCAGCGAGCTGGTGTACTATATTGATTAAGTTTCTCCTTTTAATTTAAGTTGAAAGTAGCAGTTTGTATAAGGCACGATAGGGTTGACGTATCCATTGGGATAAAAACCCTAATTAAATCAATAAAGATATTAAAAAAAAAAAAAAGTGAAGTTCTATTGTAATTATACGAAATGCTTAGTCCTCGATACTATGTTCCCTCCCAAGCCCTGAACAAGACCATAGTTTGTTTTTTGACCCTGGGATTGAAGTTGGGGAATTACTGTCTGTTAATTTTAATTCTCTCATTGCAGATTACTCTAAATAGAATGACATTAGCTGGTTATAGTTGCCAGCGTAAAAGTTTTTTCTTGCAGGATTTATTCTCTGAATATTCGCGTGCACACGATGGGAGTGTAGTGAGACTACATAGTAAATCAGGATAATTATCGATATAGACATGCAGATACTAAAGATTTGTATCTTAGTGTGTGATTAGGAGGATGTGGGCAAGGAGTAATAATTTCCGAAGGGTAGTGAACATTAAATAATAAGTATGGGTAGTGAACATAAGTATGGAAATTAGATAGGGATCGTTGTGAATCATACGTATAACAGTGCAGTGAAACCCTGGCAGCAGGTACAAGCACGAAAAACTTTTAACAAGCACCCATTACAGACTACAAAACATCATAATTGGCCGCTCCCGGCTCTCGAGTCTTCAACCCACAATTTTGGGCCAACGCACACGTTAACGTTAATTTTGTAAAAAAAACAGTATGTTGACATATACATTACAATTCACATCAATGTTCAGACTTGATAGGTTTGATGTACACAAAGATTTGATCATGTTTGTTTTTTGTCAGTTTTTACTTTTTGTAAACTTAAAATTGGTTCGATTCACAATTTGCGGATTTATTATCTATAATTACTGGGTTCGGTGGCCGTGGTATGGTTGGTGCTACCTTTTGTTGAATCGTATTCTTTTGTGTTTTTTCGATCAATCACTTGTCGCTGGCTTATTAAAAGTTGATGTATGGTTGAAATAATTTGGGGTTTATTTAACCGTGAGCCATGTTATTTGGTAGCGTGTTTACCGTCAGTTAGGTAGTTAAGGCAATTTGCCGTAACTACTGTTTTGATAACTTTGATAAGTGCTCGAATACATTAGCATATGATTTGAATGATGAATAGAATATGTTTATTTTGATAATTTGATTCCGATCAATTGCAGAGTATTGCAGATTGTATCTTAGACTCTGTTTAAGACTGGTAATGCTTTTAAACCAATTACATACTAATCTTACTTGGAAAAGTAAGATTAGTATGTAATTAATTAAGAGAAAATCAAAATGTAACTCAGATTTGAAATAAATAATATGAAGAAAATAGAAGCTATAAGAGTAGAATAAGACCAAAGAAACGATGGAAGGACAGTGTGAAGGATGATGAGGCTAGTGGGAGTGACTACCGAGCTGACTACTAATATAGAAGTAGGGAAGAAAAGGACATGTTGCGCCGACTGTATATTGTTGATGATGAAAGCAGATACAAAATTAAACTTCTGTCGCTTCTCTTCTGTTACCAGACAGGGCGAGTCAACGATTTTTATACGAACAACATCAACGTTTCATAAAACTCAAAGCTTAACCTTTTAGCACACGAAGGTGCTAATAATATTCGCAATAAGAAGTGTCGTAGTGTCATAACTTATGAACAAATGAACAAGTCCGCGCTAAAACTGCGCTTTAGTGAAGGAACCGTTCCACTGGATGACATCGGATTTTATTTGTTTTTGAACCGGTCGAACTGGTTAATAAGGAAAGAGTCTGCAATTAAGACATGTGCCGTTATTTGGATGATTCCTGTGTGTTGGTCATTAGTTTTTTCAATAGTGACTTAAGATTGTTTAATTATTGATAATTGTCATTTTTGGTCCCTCAATACTGTTTTTGTGTAAAGGTTTTTCCAAAAAACGAATAAAAAAGTCAGTATTTTTTTAACGTTTTAATTTTTTTTTTTAAGTTACGTGACAGTTCTCTTAAACGTCCGGCCTTTACCATTTCCTAGTGCTTTACCTGGGAAGAAGTTGTGCGGCTGGGGAGTTCCCCAGCAGCACAGCCAGCTGTCTGTTCAGTAAGAACTTGTAACAAGTTGGTGCGCTTCGAGGAATACCCCTTGTAACTTGTAAAATTTAGCATTTTATGACAAAAATAGGTTTATTAAAAGGCACATTAATTTGGGACACCGTACGAATGTATATTGTTCACACAGACACATGTTATGCACATATAATATGCTTGAGTGCATGTTAGGTAATTGTATGACTGAACTAAATGCGTTTGAGCAGTTAACTTCAGTAGTCAACACTAAAGCTTATAGCTCGCTTTTAACGAGCGGGAGAGCATGCGAGGCATTTCCTTCTAGCTGCAATAATTGTAGCGCCTGAATACTAGCAATATTGGCGCCATATTACCCACAGTTTACAGAAAATATTTTTCAATTTAATCATGTTTGAAATAATCTAAATGTCAACTAACTGACTGCCTCGTCGTTCTAGTGGTCGCCGGAGCTACTGCTGAGCATGAGGTCCTGGGTTCGATTCCCAGGTCGGGCAAAGTGTTATTGGGTTTGATCATCTGTTATTTCTGGGATCCTGCCGTTTTGCCGAAAAGATTTTGCCAAAATTTCACTACCCAAACAAATTTTAGCAACCTTTTTTTATACCAATGCAATGTTTGGAATGATTTTAGTACGCACATTTTCATTTGTTCAAATTTTTACTTTTGCGCCAACTGAAATATTTGACTACATAAAAATTGGTAAAAGTACTATTTGTTAAACAAGTTATTGTTTAAACGTTCACTTGCCAAACATTAGGTTTGCGTTACAATTATTTGTGAAGAGATTTTTTGCTAAGTAATATTTTGGCAAATGAAATTATGCGGAAAATTGTTTGGGAAGTGATAATTTGGCAATTTATTTTCGATGAAACAAGGGAGACCCGTTATTTCTCAGTAGCAGTCCGTATTTTGGATTTGTGCCCGGTAGATAGCAATAGGCTCGCCCCCTTTTACGCGGGATTTAAACGTAGCTGGCGAAATGTGTGTGTATTATATGTACACCTCTACCTAACCCTTTGGCATATACAGGCGAGATGTTATGTTATGTTATAACTTATGGTCGGCTATTTTTAGAAGTGCACAGCGTCAATGAACAAGCGCGTACGTAGATAGAATGAATAATAATTTACTTAAACTTTTCGTTAGTTTAGCTTTAGTAATTCGCGATGCAAAGTACTGAATTTTTCGAACAACAAGTCATAAAAAGTGCGTTAATTTAGGCGAAAGTCGAGTAAGAATTGTCTTACATTCTTACTCGACTGCGGCGAAGCCAAAAAAGGAGGGTTATTTTCAATCAGGTTACCTTCACCCAACTATGTTTGGGTCGGCTTCCAGCCTAACCCAAGCAGCCGAATGGGATCCTGCCGTTTTGCCGAAAAGATTTTGCCAAAATTTCACTACCCAAACAAATTTTAGCAACCTTTTTTTATACCAATGCAATGTTTGGAAGGATTTTAATACGCACATTTTCATTTGGTCAAATTTTTACTTGGCAGTATATTATCAAGGATAATGTCATTTAGGCATTTGGTCTTTAATCAAATGATTTATAACAGCAAACAATCTTTAGATAATAAACGTTTGGTCAAATGACTTGTTAGGTTAGGTTAGGTTAAAACTGTGACCTACTGCCAGAAACGACTAGATTATATAGAAAAAAAGAGATTATTTTTAGTAGGCTATCGAGAACCGAACTACTTAGATGAGGTTAATTATTTTAAAAAAATATTTAGGTTAGGTTAGGTTAAAACTGTGACCTCCTACGGCCAGAAACGACTAGATTATATAGAAAAAAAACAGGCTACCCGAAACTGACGATACTAAAGATTTGGAAAATTTTATTTTGCGCCAACTGAAATATTTGACTACATAAAAATTGGTAAAAGTACTATTTGGTAAACAAGTTATTGTTTAAACTTTCACTTGCCAAACATTAGGTTTGCGTTACAATTATTTGTGAAGAGATTTTTTGCTAAGTAATAATTTGGCAAATGAAATTATGCGAAAATTTTTTTGGGAAGTGATAATTTGGCAATTTCTTTTCGGTAAAACAAGGGAGACCCCAGCCGAATACATACCGGTATTGATGATTCTAATGATTATAATTCTGTAAATACATATTTTGTATGGTTGCTAATCATATTTTTTTGATCTTACATACAACCTAATACTGACCTGCAAATTGCAAGAAACTTATATTTATTTAATTGATTCAGGCGTGACTTTGCGGAAATCCATTATAAAATACAATAGACTTAAATATATTTAGTAACCTATTGCGCTTAACTATTCTTCAAGAGTCATAAAAACCCTGTAAGAAATCGACACGTGTTTCACCTCTCAACGAGGCATACTCAGGATAACGATTGACCAATTGCAAACCAGAGCACGACGTGTTACCACACCGAGCGCTGGACGCAGAGACTTATATTTGAACTTCGCGGGCTACCTTAGCGCATACATAATAGTTAGTGCGGAAAGTAGGTTATTTCCGACGAGTGTATAAGCCGACACGGTTCGGAAATCATCTTACGCACGTGTATTCGAAGTTTCTTCTCACGTATGATTTAAAACCAAAACAACGTCAGGCTGACCACGTAGTTAAAAATTAAAAAAAAACTGAAAGGTAAAAAGCACTAGTGCGAAAAGGAGGCACTTTCCGCACAATTTGGCTGCTTTGAACAACTATCTTAGCTTACCTCGCACAATGCAACAACCCGAGCAGCAAAACAAATCGCCGCGCAGTGTTTTGTTTCAGCAGTGTTTGTCCACGTTCGGCCGGCGCGCGTACCACAGTGCTCGCGCCGCGCACGCATTCCAACATGTTTCACATCCTAATTATTTGTGCCATTTTTATCTTTTTAAACACATTTTCACTGTCACTTGTTTTGTCCAGTCCCGCGTTGTTTACGACCACTGGGCTCCACAGTTAATGGCACATTGTTATTTTGAGTAATTTTGTTTCGAGTCTACATTGTTTTGATTTGTGAATTTTGCGCAATGTGCAGTCGGCGTCCGATTTCACAATTTTTTCTGGAAAAAAATAAAATTGGTGTTAATGAAGGTACACATAAACATAAACATGGCGATTTTGTTATAAATATTTTTTGTATTAAAATGAAACGGGGTCAAAGAAATGAAAGAGTTCAATATTTTGATTGATATTGATTGTAGTTATGTTTATAGGTAGGTACTTATGTGAAGTTAATTCGTCAGTATGGTGTAGGTACACAGGTGTACTAACAGCCGCACGGGCTACGCTTGGCGACGTCAGTCTGTGGATGGGTGACCATCCATTACATACTGAGACTCCTCCGTGCCTCGGAAAGCATGGTAAGCCGATGGGCCCAGCTGTGATCGACAGCCGGGACCAATAGATCTTTGAGACAGTGACAGTCGTTACGGGTAGTCAGAACTACAGAAGCCCGCAAGTCTGACAACGCCTTACCAAGGTTTACCAAGGGGTATCGTGCAACCCAGTAACTGGGTTGTGGGGGTAAGATAGGCAGTCCTCCATGTAAAATACTGGTTTTCCGCTGCATCCGGTTAGACTGGAAGCCGACCCCAACATAATTGGGAAAAGGCGGGCAGATGATTCAGGTGGCAAAATGAGCATGCAAGATCTTTTCGTTAGCACGAAGCCTCTCTACATGTATGACGTCACAGGTCATGCCGGCAAGTGGCTATCATTAGAGGCGGTCGTTTCCCTACATATCTCAAATAACAGTTGCGCATGGCTTGCATAACAAGCAGATGACCGCAGATACACAGATACAACGAAGTAAAGGCTAGTTCACATAGGTATTGTACGCGGGTGCCGTTATTTTTCAAATAAAGAAAGAAAAAGTATTTCTTGGGACTCCAGAAAGATCACAAACTAAACTAAACACAGTCATAGAAACATAAAAAACAAAAGTAAGTACATAAAAAACAGAAATTTCACGGCACGGTACCTCTATGATAAATTATAATATATTTTTCTCAATAATAGGTTTATGTGAAAAAATATGTATTTTCATGGGATCTTATGAGCTAGGTGTACGGTTTCAATTAGTTCCTATGGAGAAGAGCCGGCAAAACTTCACGCTTACTCTTTTAAAAATGAGTTGGCTTTTACAATGTTTTCAAATTATAGTGTTAATAGGTATTAGAGGACAGTGGGCCGTGTGGCAGTAACAAATTGATAATGGTTAAAAAAATCGAAGCATCTATAACTCTTTAAGGCGTCCGTCGATGGAAAAGGGTATTTCATACTCCGAGTCTAAAACGAGTGGCCATGCTAGGCATATGTATAACGGAGAGGACTTGATCTCCTGAGACATTATCGGAACTGAATAAACCTGGGACAGATTTTGATGCGCCTTGGACTGAGTAAAAGGAGAAGTACGTCTTCAAAACTACAGTGGTTTCATCTGTAGCGGACGTGGGTGTGCCGCCAATACATTATTTCCCACGATTCCACAAATACATGTACATAGCTTTAACTTTTTTCATCTGTGATATTGTGAAACATACTAAGTTAACTTAAGTAGGACATCTGAAATTACTTCTTGAGGAAAATAGCGCGATAAAGCCTTTAAGTATACAATAGTTGAAGCAGAACCTAGATCTACAAGAAGTGATTGTACAGAGACCACAGTTCTCTGTACAATCACTCCTCCAATCCTAGCATGAACGCGATCGTCACATAACTCTGGGCCTAGAACGAACGCGTGTGTCGCGTAACTGTGGTCCTAGTACAAACACGTGCGTCACATAACTGTGATCCTAGTACGAACACGTGCGTCACATAACTGTGATCCTAGTACAAACACGTGCGTCACATAACTGTGATCCTAGAACGAACACGTGCGTCACATAACTGTGATCCTAGAACGAACGCGTGCGCCGCGTAACTGTGATCCTAGTACGAACACGTGCGTCACGTAACTATGGTTCTAGCATGAATGCGTGATTGAAAATTCGAACGATTTTAAAATTGGAAATACTCTTACTAATATTGTGTTTTGACGTAAATATTTAAACCTTAAATGAAATACCTAGGACCTAGGATGGTTGTAATTTAGATTAAAAAAAACGTTCGAATATACGTCACACTTTCGCGCTAGAGTCTCTGGGCACACCAGTGCCTCTGTGAAGAAAGATGTCAAGATAGGGAAGGCAAGCAGCTGGTCTGCCAACTTTGTTTTGTGCATTTTTGTATTTTTCTACAGAACTATTCGTCTTGTAAACACCTTAATTATTGTAGTGTTCAATGTCAGCGCATCAGCTGTGTCGTGAGTGTATCGTGCCAGACTGCCAGTGCGTCGTTTGCTCTTCACTTAGCACGGCGCCGGTGGTTGCGCAACTCTCGTTGTCGCTGGTTTCACTGAATCGACTGCGTTTCCAGAAGACATAATTATAAGTGGGGGTTTTGGCTATTCAGACGTTGTATTAGATCCTGAATTATAGCAATACAAACCGTGCGCCCGATGGGATTTCCCATTACAAACTTTAATCCCCTACAGGGTTTAGGATACATTTTCGAAAGTATTTCTTTCCTTCGTTATATAAGGAAATCTTCCCAATTTCATTATTTCAAAATTTAATTGTTGTTTTGTTTATTGAAATAATTGATTTACATAAATATTTTACAAAATAGGGCCTTAAACTAGAGGTAATATTTCTAGACCCAGGGGTTTAGGTTGTGTGTTGTCTGTCTGAGTGCTTTTAAGATTTTTAATAAATAAATAAGATCCTATGACTCTGGCGAGAGGGTTCGATTTGGACGACTAACCTTATTGCAATTCAAATTCATTAACCCATTTTGGCCGGAAGTCGCGTCATTTGGACATAGAGTATATACCTGGTCACTTATAGGCCCTGCACCTTCCAACATGAAGCACAGGAAAATTGAAAAAAATACATTTATATGGTTTATGTTGTCAAATCCGATATTAATGATACATGACAATACTAAAGCAGAAAATTCTTTGAATTCAGCAATAAATTCAATTTAGAGAATTCCGCATAACATGGATTTAACGATAATTTGTTTACGAGCCGATGACCGCTCGGAATAATGTAAATTATATAGGTCAGTTATTTTACTGTAACCGCTGACACACGAGCAGTTCATACGTCGATGTATCGATGTTGTGTATTCTATGTCCAGTCGCGTGCTACCGAGAGCAACCCAAAGTACAGACAGAATACCCACTTTATATGCAAAACAAAATACAAATCATCATCATCGTCCAATGACATAGCATTATCCCAATATTTATTTGTGATCGGCGCTCTGAAGTCTTTTTGCATACACCTCTGTTAGCTGCCATCTTAGTAGTCACTCCCTTTTATATCAAATTCTTACACATAATCGATCCATCGCTTCAGTTGTATTCCCATTCATACTCAAAACTTTCCTCATGACATGTCCCTCATTTCTCCGTATCATATGGCCAAAACAACCAATTTCCACATAACTTCGTTCACCAGCATCACTTTAAGATTTCCTGTGATGTAGTTGTACTGGTCCTCAACAGTCGTCATCTTTGGATGGATTTATCGGGAGTTGTCCTACTGCATTTCTTCACTATATTGTCCCGGCATCGACAGCTGGCTTCAGTGGCTGCATAGAGTGCGTTACGACGATATTCACGTATTGTGTAGTAATGTGGAGCGTCGCCGAACGCGTTATATTCGCTCCGGAGCGGTGTACTATTCGTGTACCGTACCGCCATGCTTTGGGATTTCGGAGGACGTCCTGTTTAAATGCTACGATTTTATTTACCCGCTGGTTGCTTTTTTGATCTCTTTGAGTCCATCAAAACATAGTACCTAAGACTTTTTGGGCTCAGAATCATTACCGTCATTACAGTACCAACTCATCCCTTTTCTAGTCATAAAATATCATCTTTCACATTATAATCCATTCAATATTTCTTTGGTATTCCCCTATTTTTGTAGACCTCTCCACTCTCCCTCTCTAATTCTAGCCTGCAGACTATAATCGGTAAAGCGTTTAGTGTCCACCAACTGATGGTGTCTCTGTTCTTATGTTTTACGGTCCACCACAAGAGCGTCACGTCAGTTTACGACTAGCCGCGTTAGCGTCCAACCAGTCGCATAAGCCGCGTCGTATGTCACACGACGCGGATGAGATGCAGACATGCGAACCAGATGACTTCACGGAAATGGATGGTTTTAGGACATAAGGCGAATAGATTTTAGTATCAATTATTATTTCAGTATCTGGTATTGTTCGTTTACAACATCCCATTGCTAGGCAAGGGAGATTATTGGTTTGATGGTGATTAGGCCTGTCGTACTGTATGGATTCCGATCCATACAGTACGACAATGTAGTTTAAGTACATACCTGATTATTCAACCACCGGGCAAGTCTCCATTGCAGGGGTAAGGTTGGCATTGAAATAATACGCCTTTGAAGCCGCCTTACGAAATATGCCACAGTTTATGCACCTCATCATAATATCCGTTACAATCGAATCGTAGAGCAAAACAGATGAATCCTTTTTACATAGCAATGGTAATCAGGCTTTGAAGAATATCAGTTCGTAAAGAATAGCAATAGTCGTAAGAAATAGAACACAAAAATTACCATCCTAAACTACCAGGCCTAATTACCATCTGAGGCTGGGCCGTGAAGAAGACGGATGAAAAAAGATTGCATGTAACAGAGATGAGAATGTTGAGATGAATGTATGGAGTAATGAGAACGGATAAAGTAAGAAATGAGTATTGAGTAAGTTTGAAAGTGGTGCCAGTGGCAGAAAAGTTGAAAGGAAATCGTTTGATTTGGTATGGGCATGTGATGAGGAGAGAGGAAACGTGAACGGAAAGCGTGATAAATATAAATGTTAATGTATGGAAAGGGAGAGGAAGGCCAAAGAAAAGATGGATGGATTGTGTGGGGAATGCTATGAAAGAAAAGGCAGTGAATGATAGTGTAACGGTTGACAGGGGAGAATGGAAGAAGAACACGTGTTGCGCCGACCACAAGTAACAAGGACAGGAAGATGACGATGATGAGGTCTAATAGTAACGAAGATGCGGTCACGATGGGATATGCTCGAGTTTAACCTATTCTCTCGAGACTTGAAGTCTTCCAGAATATAGCTTATCAAGAAACATCAGACAGAGTTCCATTTCTTAATTTTACGGAACATTAACGTTACTGTGAGTGTATAGGTTTCATTAGTTAGTTTTAATCAATATTAGTTAGGATTTGATACGTTAAGTAATATGTAGTTAGCTGTATAATAATATATTGTTTATAGCTCCTTCAATAAATAAATGTAAAATTATTATTTAATAAAAACTATAGGTTTCTAAAGTATATTACGCTTCTATATATCTTTCCATAGGTATTATAAATTAAAGTCATTATAAGTGTCTATCTGTGTAATCGCGTTCTTCTACATTTTAGAAAATATCGTTGTATTATATATAAATCGTTGCATAGTTTAAAATCTAAACTATGCAATGAATTTTACTGCGGTTTCCACTATCATTTAGAGAATTTATTCAATAAAATCAATTCATATAAAACTTACACAATAATAAAGAAAACTCAATTTTTCGTCGTAAAACGTGCGAAGCAGGGGTGGGTTGCTAGTTATGTAATTACTCTGACAAGCTTAAAGTATTCTCACAATAAACATCATAATATTTTCAATTACGGCCGCCTGTCCCGCCCACACACCGGCTCAAGGGCACAACATGCTGATCACTACAGATACATAACATTACTGCTAAGTTATCACTTGTCTTACACATAAATCAAAATAATTAATATTACCTACTCGAACACACAATGTTTTACTATGCTTTACTCGAGTTTAACAATGCTTGTGTACAATAAATTGTAATATCTGTGGGGCTTCATCTGTGGGGGCTTGTAATTAGCATCTTCTGCAACATGGTTAAATATTATTCTTTTTACTTATAATGTTATTTCTCTGTAAGCCTTCCAAAAAAAAAAAAAAATAAATATGGTAAAATTGGCACTACCTAGATGGGTAAGAAGGGTTAACATATATCAATTTTAAGTTGCCACTAAGTCTAATGATCTTTGGTCATCATAACAGTATCTCGAGGCGGAGTAATGACTCCACAAAGCATCTGATGGTGCAGGGCAGAGTAGAGCCGCGGTTAATGAATGCGCCAGACTCCCATCTAAGAGAACCTCTTCTTCAATCGGTCCGTCATTACTGAGGATCGTGGTCACTGGACGCCTTTAAACGGACAATCTGCCTCCATCGAATCCGGTCCAAAGTTGCCATCACCACCTGCTAAAATGTGCGTGAGGACGTAGCTTCTTTTACTTGGTCGGACCAAGGTCTTGGTCGTGTTGGCGACCGGCCTTGTGCTCTCTTCCCTTCCGTATTGCCAACAAACAACTACAAACAACAACTAAGAGAACCAGCTGACGAGAAATCGTGAGGCGCAAAGACTACACCTACGATTGGACACAATTCATAGTCATAGACGCTCTGTCAAGACCGAAACAAAGAAGAAAAAGTAGTCTCGATTATAGCAACAGAAAGGAGGGCTTCCACTTTTAGCACTGATTTGAACGGCACTTCTCCCAACCGCACTTGAGCACGTCTACTAATAGCACTGAAACAAATTTTCATAAGTGCGGTTCGGTGGAACAGTTTATTAATATTTAGGAAAAGTTATGTATTTGTATTGTTTATAGGGCTGCAGCAGGTCCATGTCCAAGAGCGCTAACCCTGCCTACGGTGGAACGACGAAAATAGTTAAGTGTCGTGGTGTTTAAGGTTGATTATTTTTGTTCTACCGGCAGTGGCAGTGAGTATTCTTTAGAAACTCACTTCTGTAGTTTCAACGCTGCAGAGTCATTATTAAGTTTGGCAGTGAGTTCTATCAAGAGCTATAAATTGTTGTAGTGAGAGCTACAAATTGTGTAACTTGCTTTTTGATCACAACTTACTTTGCACTATTGGTATTATTCGCAGTCATTATGATTTTCGTCTTCGTTAGTTCTATCTTAGCTATCGAATAACTATTGTTTGCTTGGTGTTGAGCTTACGATAGTGTACCGCAGGACGCCGACCGACGTGGTCCCTTTGACAGGACATCTATCTATCTGACGTCTATTAGTTCGTAACAAATGGTGCGATGACAAGTCGATACAATCTCGTTGCGATCGTCAGTCATTCTCTCATTACGTTACTATTCGACATTTGTTATATTGCATTCGTGCCAATTCATTGTCATTTTAAAGTCAATCTTATCACGACGATATAAGGTTATGTTTCATTCAGCAGCATAAGTGTGAAGGTGATTATATTACAATTTGTTCACAAGTCCTGCACTATCATTAATATTAGAAGTAATTACAACATTTGACATACTTAATGTATTTATGTAAAACAGTAGCAGTATGCAATGTACTGCAGATATCTTGCATCAATCATGTTGGATACATTAGTAATAATTAATGTATTTGTATTGAATATTATATTAAATCTTTACATTTATTTTTCAAAGTGCGTGTGCGGCGGCGTTATCTCAGCTCATTTATTTCGTATAATTCCACATTAATGAGTGTTTATTACATGACATCCGACACTACTGCTGAACGACACGAGTACCTACTCGTGTCGTTCAGCAGCACCTACGACGCGACGTGAGTGACGCGAGACTCGAGAGAAAGTAGACTCTTTAGTACCTACGAGATATATAGCTAAGTTACAGCTTCGTTCAGGATTTAGATTTAGTCCAGTTTATCTATCAATACCTGTTGTATTGATAGATAAACTGGACTTCTTAATGAGAAAAAATATCGTAGGAAAAACCTTTAAAGACCACTAAAGACATGAAAAATGAAATAGTGATTACACTGAACAAACAGGATAGCGGGTAGAATGCGAAGATATAATAAAGCTAGGATAAAATAAATGTAGGTACTTGAGAAGAGTCCGAGCTTTACTACTAGTCCATATGTAAAAAACTAAAAGCTAGGATAAAATGAATGTAGGTACTTGAGAAGAGTCCGAGCTTTACTACTGGTCCATATGTAAAAAACTAAAAGCTAGGATAAAATGAATGTAGGTACTTGAGAAGAGTCCGAGCTTTACTACTGGTCCATATGTAAAAAACTAAAAGCTAGGATAAAATGAATGTAGGTACTTGAGAAGAGTCCGAGCTTTACTACTAGTCCATATGTAAAAAACTAAAAGCTAGGATAAAATGAATGTAGGTACTTGAGAAGAGTCCGAGCTTTACTACTGGTCCATATGTAAAAAACTAAAAGCTAGGATAAAATGAATGTAGGTACTTGAGAAGAGTCCGAGCTTTACTACTAGTCCATATGTAAAAAACTAAAAGCTAGGATAAAATGAATGTAGGTACTTGAGAAGAGTCCGAGCTTTACTACTGGTCCATATGTAAAAAACTAAAAGCTAGGATAAAATGAATGTAGGTACTTGAGAAGAGTCCGAGCTTTACTACTAGTCCATATGTAAAAAACTAAAAGCTAGGATAAAATGAATGTAGGTACTTGAGAAGAGTCCGAGCTTTACTACTGGTCCATATGTAAAAAACTAAAAGCTAGGATAAAATGAATGTAGGTAGTTGAGAAGAGTCCGAGCTTTACTACTAGTCCATATGTAAAAAACTAAAAGCTAGGATAAAATGAATGTAGGTACTTGAGAAGAGTCCGAGCTTTACTACTGGTCCATATGTAAAAAACTAAAAGCTAGGATAAAATGAATGTAGGTACTTGAGAAGAGTCCGAGCTTTACTACTAGTCCATATGTAAAAAACTAAAAGCTAGGATAAAATGAATGTAGGTACTTGAGAAGAGTCCGAGCTTTACTACTGGTCCATATGTAAAAAACTAAGGACGAAGAGGCACTAACTATGTAGTTAGTGCCTCTTCCTCTTTAGATTTTTTAGAAAGTTATGGAAGCAAAACACATGTTGCGCCAACAAATTGGAATAAAATTCGACTATTCTCGATTGTCGATTTTTAGAGCCAATATTAATTAGAGCTGAGTCTGTCAAAAGATAGAGCTCCGCCAGTCAGTTTGTACAGCTTCGTAGATCAAAAGTTAGTCCAAGTCAGGTTTCCAATACTGATAAAGTTCACGTTTGGAGTTTGTTTACCCCGCGTTGTTATTTTTACCGAACACTAGCTGTTGTTCACAGCTTCACTTATAAAATTATCCCACGGTGACGTATTACCGAGATAAAAAGTATCATAATTATGACCTCACCCATGATCTATCTGTGTAAAAAATTTCATCAAAATCCGTTCAGCCGCTCATACGTTAAGGCGTGAAAAGGTAACAGATAGACAGACAGAGTTACTTTCGCGTTTATATTTTTAAGTATGGATACTGAGAGTAGTGTTTTGTGTTAGGTAATAATTAATGTTCATGTCATTTCGTCGAAAAGCATTCAGTAAAAATTCATAAAAAGCATTAAAGCATTCAGTAAAAATGTGAATCTGGGAGGTGTCCGATGTTCTTGTTATCTGTAAGTGCGGCGTTACTGTCTTATACTCGACCTCTACAAAATGATAAAGGACTCGTTCGTTTACGAATCATGTACATTGGGGATCCTCACAAGATAACTGGGTTTGGGTGTATCAATCCTAGAATGTCAAAGACGACGCATATTTTTTCGTCGGTGAAGCAAAATGGTGATTGGTGTCATCAAAGAAAGGGCGGTGCATTTACTATGTAATAAACTTCTATTGACAGTCAATAACAGTTTTTTGCGTTCCTTTAAAAAATGCTGGGTGATCATGCAAAATTGCCGAAATGTTTAATATTTTTGTAAACAGTGAGCACAAAATTATATAGTACATTCAAAACAGAGTAGGTGGTAACAAGGCTAGTTAAACCTTATCTGCAGACCACACACGACTCCCAAACAATGCGCAGTGATTCAACAACTAATGATATTCCTCATTTATGAGCGACCACCTACCCTGCCTTCATAAAGCAACCATCTCCCGCGTGCCCTGCGCCCCTGGTACACTGGTACTGCAGCATTCGTTATTACTCATTACTTGCGCCCGACACGAGAATGCTATTAAGAAAGCCGAGTTTATGTCAACCGTGCGTTTATGTACAGGTACTGGGTATATAAATTATATGCGGGAATATGCGTAAAGTCTGTCTGCTACACTTTTATGAAAGCCTAGTATCATGTCTGCCGTGATGTTATTGAAATAATATCTCCGTTATGGAAGGTCAATAACTATCAATGGATGATGGTCTGACAAACGGCTACGGTATTTATTTTGTAAATGGTCCTCATGTCAAATTTAAAAATAGTAGGAAACCTAATATTGTAATATAGGGAAAGTGGCACCGTTGACTGAAAAGTTGTGTGGTGTGAGGACAGTTTGTGTATGAATGCGGATGGCTATATAATGATTATTAATTTATTTATCTTTATTTCAGACACCAGATACAGTCCATATTTGTACAAAAACTTTTTCCAAAAAAAACAACCGACTTCAAAAAAAAACACTAAAAAAGTGAAAAATAACTTTAATTTCGGAAGTCGGTGTCTTTGCTTTTTAATTTTCGTTTTTTGCCACCGACTTCCGAAATTAAAGTTATTTTTCACTTTTTTAGTGTTTTTTTTTGAAGTCGGTTGTTTTTTTTGGAAAAAGTTTTTATTTTTCACTTTTTAGTGGTGGTACCTACCCCATACAAGTTACTACCTGCTATGTAAATAACAGTGAAGGAGTCTAATAATGATATCGTCTACAAAGACTGTGGGAAAAATACGTAATATTGAAGCTAGCGCAAGAACTACGCAAGCAAACTTAATAAAATTTATATGGGACCATCTCGGGAGTATACCCTTTCGAACTAAAAAATAATTTTTAAAATCGGTTCACAAACGGCGGAGTAATCGGTGAACATACATAAAAAAAAAAAAAAAAAACAATCATCCGAACGTAGTACCTCCTCCTTTTTTGAAGTCGGTAAAAACTAGCGTTAGTAAGGTTGTTTTTTTATTCTTTAAGGCTTTTAGCTTATTTTATTTTATCCACCGTGGCATGTTAGCATCATCATTTATATTAAGGTCTATGAGAAGGCCAAAGAAACCATGGATGGACTGTTGGAAAGGTCATCTGGCTAGACATGTTGCGCCGATCCCAAATAAATTGCGATAAGGGAAGGAGAATGAATGATAGGGATAATAATAACAAAACAAAAAAAATAAGTTCAAAACTAAAAACCCGACCACAAAAACACATAGCTGAAAAGAGATAACCAGCATTATTATTTATAGAATTTTGGTATCACACTAGGGTTTTAAAGGCGAATTTAACGATACCTTAATTGTAGAAGATAAATAGGTACCCGAGAAACAGAATAGTTTGGTAGTACCGTGTTTATGTAATGCGAAGGCAACAGCAGATCGTATAGAGGCAGTACAAGAAGTGAGTGATTTACACCGATTGGACGTTGATGAAGTCTTCCCCATAAAGGTTTATCGTTAATTTAACAGTCAAGCAGTAATCGAACAAGTTTTAGTTTTAATTGCCGAGTGAAAACTCGTCGTTTTACGAGTCCACTCAATCGAATGATTGCGGAAGTGACAGCCATCGGTAATGAAGTGACACGTCAGTATCTGGCATCGTTGGTCTAGTAGTCGGAAGCGCAATGTTGTACGTAGGCTCCTGGGTTCATGTTGTGTGTCTCATTATTTACCTTCTCTCTATCATCTTTCGGACAATCCGTTTACCGTTTTTTTTATCTTCCTCCACTCTTATAACCGTCCATAAATCATACTCAAAACTTTCCACTCTGTCAATAACTACTGAATTGATTTTTGATTTTATTTTCTCTTCTAGAAGGTGAAAACTTTCTTTCCTTTGTATGCTGGACGGGATTTGTAAAGTACGTATTTTCTATTCTTTTCTTCTTGTCTCTTTATATATAATGGGTGTACTTAAATGGGTAAGTGAATATGTATAGATGTAGTTAAATTATAAAACCATTCGATCGTTTACCGTCCTTCGCCTCTCGGAAGAACTCGTGTTAATATGAAACACTCTTACGCCCATAAATATCAGTTATCCGCACGTTAACAATATTGCATGAACACCTCAAGTCGTATATCTGCGGATCTGTCCAACAGAGAGATTTCAATTAACCACTACATATACAATATTTACTGCACTTTCAAATCTCTCCACTACCTACTTCGTACTCGATTAGTGTTGCACAACAGTCGATAGATTTAATTTCGATAATATTATCTTGTCTTTGTGTAACTCTATGTTTTTTCGATTAAGTAACATACGAACCTCTACTTTTTTCCATTATTGTTTGAATTCCCGTTACATAGGTGACCACGATTTTCGAGGTATCAGTGTAAACATATGGATAACTTGATATTTTCAACTCAAATTGTGTAATTGTACTTAAACTAGTATGAATGTAACACTACGAAGTGAAACATTTCGTCAGCTTCTATTGTGACAGAGAAGATGCCACATTAAGAAATATCAGTTGAATACAATCGTTCCTATCAATATTGTCTCAAAACCTATTACTAAAAAATTGTGTTACACAACTCAATTAAAGTAACAAATAAAGACAGTTCCCATCGATATTATGCCACAAATCTTCATCATGACAAAAGTATCGACATTTTATCTGGCATCACCCAACACTATCACGAGCTGTCACGTATATCAACAACTTATTTAATTTGTTACTTCATTTACTTATAAAGACCTTGCTTTATAATTTAATCAGAAAGAGGTGTGAGTGAAGATTATCAACTGACCTCTCTAAGATATGGCCAGTAAGTCAGTGAGGTACTGTGAGATAGGAGGCTTGATTAGCATTATTATGAAGTGATGGGCCATCTGTTTGAGGATTATTCTCACCATGACTACTTTGTAATCAGACATCGATCAGATAACCTGTATTACTTTCGTCTTGAAAGATATTATATTGGTGCTTCAAACACTTTTGGATGCAACTACGCTTTTGAACAGGCAACTAGTTTCAATTTTCTGACTAGCAGTTGAGAAATGGTTTAAATAACAGAACATAATATTTTTATAGGCATATACAAGCCGTGTGAAATGGAAAGGGCTATGCTTGGAGCTACCCTACATGATCCGATTCCGTGATTATGCTTCTAGACCCAGCGGTTTACGCTGTGCGTTGTCATATAATGTCTTATTAAGTAGAAGATATGAAATACAGTATCTTTCTTATGGCTTTCATACTCACAGCGACAATGCTTTCTATTGCTACTAAATAGTTATAATCTTGATTTGACCTGTGGATATTCCACGACACATGCCCAACGGCAACAAAACAATTTGATGTCAAATAAAAAAATCTTTCATCCAAAAGATAGTTCAGAAAAACTCACAAACATACCATAAGAATGCTCAAACATATTCCACTGCGGGCCATAATCATGAATCAAGCTATGCTTAATTATGAAACTACGGACATCGCCGCGGGCCGCGGTAGGGCGGTAGGTTACAGTCGATAACTACGCGATGTGTTTAAAACCATAAGAATCTCGTATCGTCGCCGGTTAACGATAGAAATTAAATCGATGGTGAAACAAATGAGGTGTTTATGTGTCCCGTGATAAATACCATGTATCGAATAAAATATTTACTACCTATTATTTTTTAAAGATTATTTTCTGTGATTTGGTTGGAAGAAACGGTTCATATTACTTACTTTAGTCGTAATAATTTTCTTGCCGTTATCCCAATATATTTAGACTCGGCGCAACATGTTTCTTTCTTCGATACTTCTCTATTAGTCGTCATCTCAGGAGTCGACCCCTTTCTAGCCACATAGTCTATCCACCGTTTATTTGGTCTTCCCTATAGGCATCTACATTCATACACAAAACTTTCTTTGCTACTTTTTCCTTATTCCTCTGCATCACATGATAACCTATTTCCACTCAACTTTTCAGTTACCGGTGCCACTTTTAGACTTCCTTTTATATTAAAGGTAGGTACTCATTTGTTATTCTATCCATTCGTGAAACACCACACATCGTTTACATTACTAAACTTAATATTTTTATGTTAGTCTGTATGGTCTGGCACTTACGCGAATATCAGTTTGAATTATCGCGTCCGAATTTCCAATAATGTGTAGGAAATAGTAGGAATCATATTTTAGCGAGATCTTTTAGAACAAATTTTTAGTGATCTTTCTAGTACTTAAATGTTTTTTAATAGAAGCTGTATGAAAAAAGTTCCATTTATTATAATAAATCTCGAATTAATTGTATTATGAATATTATTTGTTACATAACTGTCAGTGAGATGATTATAATTCGAGAGGTGGTGGATCGCGGACGGCGACCACCAAAATATGACATATTCCGGTGACCGCGGGAACCCAATATTATTAAGGCGAAGTTAGCTCACACCAAGATCTATCGTTTGAATTGACACTCTATTTATAGAGGGTCTTTCTTTATACTTTCACACAAAGTGTTCTATGATCGTCTACAAAAAATATATTAAACATCTACAATAACTCTATTAGTTCATAAACCATTTTGCATAAAATTTTGCCCAGTGGCCTTGCCACTTTCACTCTTGCACTGTCATAATCATTCATGCACATTTCTTACAGATTATTGGATTGAATCTGAGTCCGAATGAAAGTAAACCAGGTCCTGTCGTACGACAGGTCTTTGAGTCCGGGTACAGATGTGCACAATCAGTCGTAACTCCAGCTCGACGTGTCATTGAGCGCAGTATATTGAGCTGAGCTCAGTGTAAAGTACTGGTGGTAGGCACAGTTTATGATAGCGGTGCTGAGTCGCTTACTAACTATGAATGCTAAGTTATTTGGTGGAGTTCGAAAACTATGTTGTAAGTAGAGCAGCTTCTATTTGATTGTAATAGATACTAGATAGTACTTACTTATGCACATTTTTTTTTAAACACTTTACTTAATATCACGCTTGTGTTCCCTGACGAGTTAGGCAGAGGTGTACCTATAGTACCTACACAATCCACATTTCGCCAGTTATGCATAAGTCCCATGTAAAACCGGGCAACTTTATGCTTGAAAGCTATTTAACTATTTATTTATTTATTTTTATTTATTTAACTATTTATGTACACACATAATAAACAGACAAGAAGAAAAGAACAGAAAAAAACGTACAAAGGTGATGCTTATTACTAAAGAAATCTCTTCCAGCACACCTGCGATAGGAAAGTAGATAAGAGATGTAGACACCGTGTGTAAAATTCATACATACATAAAATCAACACAATTCACTTAATAAACTAGAACAAATAATATGATCATACACTTACATACAAATATAAATACTACATACATAATATAAACTACCTACTTCATAAATATATATCGAAATAGCTAATTAGTGGTCTTCATAATAAAGTCTTATTTGATTGTATTGAATTTCAAGACATAAATATTTAAGTTCCTACATATTAAAATATCAAGTAAGTAAGTAAACATGCGTTGTTCATGCAAAGCAATTAAATACCATATTTAAAATACAATTAAAATAATACCTGTGGAACTTCTCCTTAACTTATAGTACAAATACAAACAAACAGGGTCTCAGTAATTATACGAGTCACATATTTCTCATAATCAGTGAACACTCTCTCACGTTACATACAAAAATATTTGTTGAACGGAGACTCATTCCGATCAGTTGCGTGCGTCTGATGGTCAGGGTCTCAGGGATGGCAAGTGACCGAACTACAAAGATAGAAATTGAAGTTATCAGATTGACGGATGGAATTTTCACAGATTTCTTTTTCCAGTCCAGTCCAGTCTCTTCCCAAGTTAGGCAAACAATTAAAAAAAATATCATTAAAAAGTGAAACTTAAAATACGTAGTGATTAAAACGACTAGAAAAATTTAAGTTCAAATTAATAAAGAAAGTTAACTAACTAAATTATAAGAGTTTCAGGTGCTTTAGGGTGTTAATGTGTGTGTGAAGTGTGGGATGTGTGTGAGACTGCGGGCTCAACAAACTAGAGGGAGATGACACAATGAATAAGTACCTAGGTTTAGAGTTACTTAAATATTCATTGTCTTGCTTGCTCATTTTATTATTTATTTATTTAAACACATACAACTATCATCACACCGCGACCGCAACTGCCATTAGTCACACTAGTTTTTATGGTCCCACTGCTGGGCAAAGGCCTCCCTACTCTCTTTCCACCGCTCTCTATCAAGAGCTGCCGAGGACTAATGTATAATAAAGGAGTCCAGCTCATCTCCGTGTGGGCCTGCCGCGATGTTGTTTGCCATTAAGCTGAACCCACTGGGTCGTAAGTTTGACCCATTGATCGATTCTATTTAAGCGTGGCAGCTTCCCTAGTGACATCAGTTATTTATTGTATTCTTAACCTGGTCCACAAGTTAAATACTCGTTCTATAGCTCTCTGGAAAACTTTGGGTAACCTGGAGTACAGTCTTAGTGCGGTTTCTAGTTTCAAAGTGTCAATCAAGTCAAAAATTAACTGCAGACTGTCAAACTCAACCTAACTTTTGTGATTGGCTGACTGAAATAGGTAACAACAGTCAATCAAATCCCTTGACATGATTGTATTTGACAATCTTATCTTGATTGGTTTTTCAGTGGGTATAAAGGGTAGGGCGCACCGCATCGCAACGCAAGGCATTTCAAAAATCCTCCATCATCACTTTGGTACATTTTCTATGAACCAACGCACACTCCAAGTAGGCCGCACCGCACTTTTGTTGTTTGAAAATAGTTACGTTGCGCTGCGGCCCGTTGCGGCTGGGATGTGCGCTTCAGTGTGCTTTCGAACGAGCCAGCCCTAAAAACGAGTGTGTAATGATAATGAACCTCCGGGCGGCTCTGTGCGCCGGGTGACCCGCAGCACAACGCACTGAACGATTGTTTGTTGTGCTGTCTCTGATTGCTCTTTACGACTCATTATACTCAGATTAGCCTTCATGCTTTCTCTTCTAGTGAATTACAATGTTTATATGTTTCAGTGGAGTAGTAAATAATTTCTAACACTTTAGTTCATTAAAGAGTCTCTTCTTGTGTAAAGACTGCCCATTCTTTAACACTTCTGATGTGTGGTATCTATTGCCGTCATATATGAATGTTCAGTCTATTATTGTCTTTTAATGACAAAAAGGGCCAGGCACTTATATATGGACGCATACAATGTATTCCCTTGTGATTGTGACTGTGATAATATTTGCGTAACTATGAATTTCAAATGTGAACACTCTAGGTACCTACATAATGGATTTACCTACATGAAGTTTTGATGATCATAGTTCAGTAATTGGTTACTCTTAATTTGAAAATGCTTCCAGTACTTATACAGACCCTGTTTGCTAAAAGTGTCAGTCATATTCGCACTAACATCTTGATTATTGTGCATCCTAGATCTAAATACAGAATATGAACGTCTGAATCATGCCGCTATTACTCACTCATTCATAACATCTTAATCCTCACATGACACCACTGAAGATGATGTCTACAACTGCTAATGTTAAGGGGCTATGCACAAAACAAATAAAAATTTATTTAAAAAATTATGGTGATGAAAAAAACGCTTGCGCGTTATATTGGCTGAAAAGGGTTCACAAAGTATGCAGGAATAGAAGTTTTAATGTTCACGTCAGTAATGCTTATTTTTATATGCATTAGAACTGATGGTACAAGCGTCTGCATCGACGTTTCTGTCCAATCCTAAGGATGAATTTATAAGCACGAAGCGCTAGATTGTTTCTTCTGCTGGCCTTTGTCGCATGTTACTTGGTCGGTGCAAAATGTTTTCCTTTTCCAATCTGTCAGCCATCACTTTCTTTTCATGACATGCCTCTCAAACAATCAATATTTATATTCATCACTCTGTCAGTCACATGCTTTTCATCACTCCACATCACACAAAATATAGCATGATTTAAATGCGTCGTGTCCCAGTGTGTAAAGGTCCTAACATTCGCAACTCCGATCGTTCATCCACAGAACAATTGCGGCGCTCACCGCTCAACGAGATTAACCACTTAGCGCATTAGCCGCGGCTCAATTGTGGCTATAACTGGCTATCATTGAGCTGGCGTTAGCTTCCACCAATTAATGGCTTCTTCCGTCTGCTCCCATTCAGCTGATGAATGAATGATAGATTGTCTGCAAGATACGCGTGTCGTGTCAAGTGGTCGAATTCATTGAAAATATACGTATAATGTTAGAAGGTGACTACCGAGATGACGACTAATAGAGAAGTCTGGCAGAAGACATGTGCCGACGTAGAATGTTGGAGCTTGCAGACCTGGGCAGCTTGTCGTTAGTGAGTCTATGAGGATGAGCCAGCTTGGTGGACGGATTGGTCATTGTACCACGATAAGGTATATTAAAGATTCCCAGCCGCATATCTTCGAGACGATACCGCCGAGCTACATAATTTGTTACATAATGTACGTAACCGAGGCGAATTAGTTTCCGATCGAGTATCGCTGACTCATCGCACGTTGAACTCTCTGTGAACTAATCCCTCTACATTGGTTCGATGAAACTACTTAATATGTACCTAGTTGTAGAAAAAGTTAGTTAGTTTATATATTGTTATATTTGAAGTAACATATAGAAACAATAATAATATCACGCTTGTACCTATTCCCCGAAGGGATCGGCTGAGGTGCTCGAATGTGAGCGTACCAAGTTATGTAATGAGCCTATTGCCATCAACCGGCCACAAATCTAGACCCGGGCTGCTAATATGAAAAAAGTCTGTTAACACTAACAATATAGTCAACATTAAAAAATTAAAAACCCGCGACAGACCAAACCTCTAATAATTTAAAAAATAACTTGTATCGGGCCTATAAGTTTAGGTAATATTTTGATCCAAGAGTCGTCGCGTCGGGAGACAGCTAATGAAAAGAAGAAGACAGCAGCCCTTCCACAGCTCCTTGCAGTTCCTTTCTGCAATAGCATAATTATTATTTGCTGAGTAAAAGCCTCGTATCTTTGGCATTTTTGGCAGCCATTAGTATAATTTTCATATCTTAAAAAAAAACTGGATTAAACGTAAGTAAAGCCGTTGAATAAATCTAGTTTGCCAGGAATATTGCCATCATTGTCGGACTATTGAACTCGATCGAATTCCTCACTTTTGCGTTGAACTGAGACAAAGTGCGCTTGACGAATCTCATTCAGTTGTTTACTAGTGAACCGGAGACGCAGTTTGATAATCTGTGGGCTGATTTACCTGTTGTAGAGAGTTGGAGATTAGAGTTAAAATCAGATGCCATTGGCGCCAGTGGGATTAGGATTAGGTATGTCATGTGATTGGTAAACCTGCTTGTTATCCAGGTACAACTTAAATTGTACTGGGGCCTCAAACTTGTACATTCATGTATAATCAGCCTACAGCGTTCCTCCTGCTGGGACACAGGCCTCCTCTCTGTGAGAGAGACTGGGCCATAATCCACCATGCGGGCCCAGTGCGCGACAAGCAACACATTCATTTATATTTCTGCACAATTACACCTTATTTTAATGTGCATAACATGAATGAAAATAAATTTTACTTTATATTTCTGTTCTCCATTATTCTTCCCAGCTACAACACAAGTCGTGGTGACGGGTTTGGGGGACTATTTGAAAAAGTGCTGATTTGCTGTCTAATTTTATAAATGTTTTTTGAGTTGATTTGAAATACTTATAGTGATTCAACATTCGCCATCGAAAATGAAGTGACGAGGAACAAGCGAGTAACTCTATACGCGTCGCAGACCTTAATTCACCTATAATGTCATTATTAGCCAGTCATTTGTTATCTCAATATTATCTGTCCCACTATAATTTAGTCATCAACCGCTAGCCCACACTGGTGGTACTTTAGTAACAGTAGCTATAGTGTAGCTACTCAGTTGATGTGTAGTGGGCGATCAATTTATACCTGACACTCTGACTTACTGCCGTATACTGTGAGATGTATCGCTCGTTACAGTTTATAACTGACTATAAGAGCTCTAGTACACTGATGGGTTTTAGTCAATCACTTGCGTTGAGGTATGCAGTGTGTTGCTGTTTAAAAGGATTGGATAGTATGTGGTATGAAGTACTTTATGAAATGATTTAAATACTTTTGAACTATTTTGTTTGTATCATGAGAAAAGTTTAGAGTATGAATGTGGATGTAGTGAGAATGAGATAAATTGTGTGAAAGATGATTGTTTGTGGCTAGAAACGTGTGACTATTGAGATAACGGCTAAGATTTATTGAAGAAGATAAGCGCTGAGACCTTGGGATAAGTGCAGGATGATGATGAAATCATTGTGTATAAATTGTGTTGTACATATCTATATCTACAACACAATTTATACACAATGAATTACGGATATGTCTTGCTCTACAAGACATATCCGTAACGTTAAGTTTAATTAGATGGACGGTGATATTGATATACTTGTCGTGGATTGATGGCGCCATAGCGCAATAAGCAGCGCCATCTTACAATTATTATTGCGAATTAATAATATCATTACCGGAAACGCAAGCGCGCCCTACCGCTTGGACACGATCGTCGGTAGAGGGGATGCAGGGAGGACTGGAGAAGGAACGGAGTGTTGCGACAGTTGAACTCCGACAGCCTAGGCAGACGCTCGGTACCAACGCACGTGTTTGTTTCTTGCCATTATTTTAATAAGAATTATCTTTTGTTCGAGTGCCCACGACAGGCCCACATTTACTTAAAACTATGTCGGATCGTGAAGAAGACCCGATGCTTCGCATCCCGGCCACTCTTGATGCGACATCAGAACTGGGATTCACTCGAGCTGAAGAAAATATGCAGAATGGAGCGATGACGTCACGGTGCGATGAGAATTTACTTCGTACGCTGCTGGCTGCTCAAAATCAGAACATGATGTCTCTAATAGAAGCCATCAAGGACCCGGCAGGTACCAAGCATATTTCTTTGCCTGAATTTGACCCGGATAAGCCGGATGTAGACGCACGTGCCTGGTGTACTACAGCGGATCTGTGCTTATCGGAGGTACCACTTCAAGGAAGTGCTTTGATCATCACCTTAAGCAAGGCTCTGAAAGGAAGTGCTTCACGTTGGCTTGCGCAAGTATCGTTTGCGGGTATGACATGGTGCGACTTCAAAAGCCTGTTTTTATCCCGGTACGATTGCGTGGACACACCGGCTGCTACTCTTGTCAAAATGATGAGTAGCAAGCCTAAGGAAGGTGAATGTTATGCTGCGTACGCCGCCCGATTGTTATCTACGCTCACATCACGCTGGCAAAACATGAGCGCTGAGCAGATAGCCATATCTACGGTGCTTGCTCATATGACACAATTTGATGGGCGTATTCAGAGGTTGGCGTTTACTACCGAAGTGAACAACAGAAACAAGCTGCAGTGTGAACTTCAAGCGTTCTCGTTCTTGAAAAGGAAAGCTTCGACGGGTAACTCAACCGACGCCGTTCCAGAGTTCAAGCGATCCAAGTTTCAGTCGACAACGCTGAAGTGTTATAACTGCGGTAAACCAGGTCACCGAGCACCTGACTGCCGATCAAGAAGTGAGGTGAAAGGCAAGGCTGCCACCTCTGCCTCTGCGTCAAGTTCTGCAGGACCAAAGCAGCGTTCGGACATCATCTGTTTCCGATGCGGCAACGCCGGACATTTTGCAACAAAATGTCCACGAAGCAATGGTGGAGGCACCAGCGCGGCAGGCGGACCAAGCAGTTCCGGAGCAGCGCCTGGAGCAGCGACGAGCAGTGAGCGACGCGTTGACGTTTGCTATGTCAGCAATCCCAGCGGTGTGCTGATGAATACTGGTGAGTCATACCCATTTTATTATGATTCTGGTGCCGAGTGCTCTCTCATCAAAGATTGTGTTGCGTCAAAGTTTAGTGGCAAGCGTGTAAATAACAGTGTAAATTTAACCGGAATCGGTCATGGTAGTGTGCAAAGTACCCTACAAATTTTATCTGAGGTTATGATTAACAATTTACGATTGGAGATATTATTTCATGTTGTACCAGATAGTTGTCTTAAAAATGATATTTTAATTGGACGTGAGATTTTAGATCAGGGATTTAACGTTAGTATGACTTCCGATAGTGTTGTTTTGTGTCGTGATAAGGTTGTTAGATTATGTGATGTTTCAAATACGCTCAAGAATGATTCTAATTATCAAATTGATTTATACAAAGTTGACACAGATGTTCCGCCAGAATTTCGTTCCCAATTAATTGATCTTTTGTCAGAATATTCATCTTCGTTTTCTACTGGTGTATCTAGATCCCGTGTTACGACAGGACAATTGCAAGTTAGGCTGGTAGATCCTAGTTTAACTGTTAATCGTCGCCCTTATAGGCTTAGTGCTAGTGAACGCGAAGTTGTTACTGCTAAAGTTCGTGAGTTAGAGGAAGCAGGTATTATTAGGCCAAGTTGTTCACCTTTTTCTAGTCCAGTGTTGCTTGTTAAGAAGAAGGACGGTTCAGATCGTATGTGTGTCGACTACAGGGAACTGAACTATAACACTGTGTCGGATAAGTTTCCACTGCCTTTGATAGAGGATCTGGTATCCAGGTTAGGTGGTGCTACATGGTTCACGTGTCTTGACATGTTATCAGGCTATCATCAAATTCCAGTACATCCTGAATCAATAGAGCGCACTGCATTCGTCACACCTGACGGTCAGTGGGAATATTTGACCATGCCGTTCGGTTTGAAGAACGCAAGCTCAGTTTATCAACGTGCGGTGATGAAAGCATTGGGTGATCTTGCTTATAGCTATGCTGTGACATACGTCGACGACATTTTAGTGATAGGATCATCTGTAGAGGAGAGTTTAGCTCGTCTTCGCACTGTACTCGATAAATTAACAAAAGCAGGATTTTCCCTTAATTTTGTTAAGTGTTCTTTTCTTAAGCGACGTGTTGAATATTTAGGCTTTGTTGTTGAGAACGGCCAAATCAGACCCAACCCAAATAAAATTGTAGCTTTATCTAGACTTCCCCCACCTGAAACCATCACTCAGTTGAGACAGTTCATAGGGCTGGCCACCTATTTCAGACAATTTGTGCCACAGTTCTCAAAAACGATGGCTCCTCTGTTTCGTTTAACGAGTGGCAAGAATAGGTCCATTGGTTGGGAACCGAGCCATGAGGCTATTCGTCAGAAAATAATTTCTTACTTAACCAGTGAGCCTGTTCTGACAATATTTGACCCTGCACATCCAATCGAGTTACATACCGATGCCAGTGCTGAAGGATATGGTGCCATTTTTATTCAAAAGATCAATGGGAAACAACATGTGGTTGCTTATTATAGTCGTCGTACGTCCCCAGCCGAATCGAAGTTTCATTCGTTTGAATTAGAAACGTTAGCCGTCTTCAACGCTATAAAGCATTTTCGACACTATTTGCTAGGTCGTAAGTTTACCGTTGTGACTGACTGCAGTTCTGTTAAAGCTTCTAAAAGCAAAACAGACTTGTCTCCACGAGTTCATCGTTGGTGGGCCTACATGCAGTCATTTGAGGTTGACATTGTCTACCGCGAAGGCAGTAGGATGAGCCATGTAGACTTTCTTTCTAGAAATCCCCTCCCTACACCTAGAGTAGCTTTCACTCGTGTAGAACTAAAGCGTGTCGATTTAGCTGAGCTTTCCAGTAACTGGTTACAAGCTGAACAGGAAAAGGACGAAGAGATCAGTAAGATTGTGTCTGATCTTCGTAATGAAGTTTTTCCTGAGGAAACTCGGAAAACTTACGAAATTCGTAAGAACATTCTGTATCGCAAAATACAGCGAAACGGTCGCACTCGATGTCTGCCTATTGTACCTAGGTCGCTTAGGTGGTCTGTAATTAATAATGTCCATGAGTCCGTCATGCATTTGGGATGGGAGAAAACTCTCGAAAAGATTTACGAGCACTTGGTTCGAAGGCATGTCGAAATATGTAAGAAAATTTGTGGACAATTGTATCACTTGTAAAGTAGCGAAGCCCCACTCGGGTAAAATTCAAGCAGAACTTCACCCAATTCCTAAATTCAATATCCCATGGCACACAATTCATATTGACGCGTCTGGTAAACTGTCTGGTAAGAACGACATCAAGGAGTACGTGTTTGTCATCATAGATGCGTTTACCAAATTTGTGCTACTTCGTCATTCGCTAAACATCGACACTAACAGTAGTATTTGTGCTATTAACTTCTGTATAGCTTTGTTTGGTGCACCGAAACGCATAATAGCAGATCAAGGTCGTTGTTTCGCTAGCAAGGATTTTTCTAGTTTCTGCACTTCTCATAACATCGAGTTGCACTTGATAGCTACCGGAGGCAGTCGCGCAAACGGTCAGGTCGAAAGGGTAATGAGTACCCTCAAGAGTATGTTGACAGCTGTAGAGACTAGTCGTGACCGCTCTTAGCAGGACGCATTAGGAGAGGTTCAGCTGGCTATGAACTCTACTGTTAATAGGGTGACTAAATCTAGCCCTCTAGAGTTGATGATAGGAAAGGTAGCACGACCGCTTAGTTTAGTGACCGCTGATGATGAGGATGTGACTGACGTTAATTTGGATGAGATTAGAGAGCACGCGACACAGAACATTGAAAAGAACGCCAAATATGATAAAAATCGATTTGACCAAAATAAGGCTCAGGTATCTAAATTAGCTAATAATGACTATGTTTTAATTGAAAATGAGGAAAGGAATCAAACGAAATTAGATCCTAAGTTCAAAGGCCCTTTTAAGATTATTGATGTCTTAGACGGGGATAGATACCTACTTAAGGCGCTTGACTCTAAGCGAACCTACAAATACCCCCATGATCGTGTGAGGAAGATCCCCGATCACCAAGTTCCTCGAGAATTAGATGTCATAGTTGATGACAGTGGTAGTGAGACCAAATCTGACTAAGAATGGCTTGTATACTCATACTCGAAACTTTGGACCACACCTCATGAGTAACATGTGGCGATGGGTCTACAAGGAAATCGTTGGTGCGATTTCTGTCTGTGTTGGTGCACAGAGCGCTCTATGTGTTGTAGCACATATTGCGCTAGATTTTTGTGAATCGTTGGTGCGATTCTTGTCTGTGTTGGTGCACAGAGCCCCTCATGTGTTGTAGCATATGTGGCGGCAGATATGTAAAGAATCGTTGGTGCGATTCTGGCCTGTGTTGGTGCACAGATTAAAATGAAAGTTTCATGAGTTGAGTATGCATTGCTTATGAATTATGGTAAAGAGACAGAATTGTTAGAATTACTATGTTGCAACTTGTTGATCGGACCTTTTCCAATGAATGATGTTGTGTAGAAAGCAATGTGTGTGAAGCCTTAATACCGTGGCAGTTTCAATCATGACAATTTGATTATTGTACTTAGATTTAGAAGAAATAAAGTACCATTAAGAATCAACCTTTGTTTCTACTGGCAGGATAGCCGAGCTAGATTACTCTCTGAGCACATTTGGTCCACAGGTACTACACCCGAGGACGGGTGCTAGTCAGGGATGGCCGTGTCGTGGATTGATGGCGCCATAGCGCAATAAGCAGCGCCATCTTACAATTATTATTGCGAATTAATAATATCATTACCGGAAACGCAAGCGCGCCCTACCGCTTGGACACGATCGTCGGTAGAGGGGATGCAGGGAGGACTGGAGAAGGAACGGAGTGTTGCGACAGTTGAACTCCGACAGCCTAGGCAGACGCTCGGTACCAACGCACGTGTTTGTTTCTTGCCATTATTTTAATAAGAATTATCTTTTGTTCGAGTGCCCACGACAGGCCCACATTTACTTAAAACTATGTCGGATCGTGAAGAAGACCCGATGCTTCGCATCCCGGCCACTCTTGATGCGACATACTTATAACCTTTTTACCGTATTCGTAAATAAGAAAAAATTAAAAGTCAAGTAGCACTTTTTGAGCGTCAAAATTAAATAAGACGGTCCCCCAAAACGCAAACCCTTCACCACTTCCTAGTACTTTAGCTGGGAAGAAGAAGTAACGCAACAAACTGTCCAGTAGCACAGCTGTCCGTCCAGTTAGAAGAAATTGATTCTATACAATACCTAGTAGATATGCAAAGTAATTAACATTACAAAACATTAAAATAAATGATTTGCCATTATGTCAGCAGCATTGTGTATTCACCCTGAGCTCAGGTGTGCGGTATTGTAAATTCCCGCTCGTTCGTTACCGCGTTTTACCACCGGTTGTTATAGTTTGCCGCCGGTTGTTGGAGGTTACCGCCGGGAAGCGATCGTTATCGTGACGCCAGTCAATCAGTCAGAACCAATCTTGTGTGTTCGGGTGTCGATCGTTATTCACCGTGACATTCAATACGGTGATGTACAAGTCGTAAAACGGCAACGTACACGTGCCATAGTTTGTCTATTGTTTATAACTTTGGAAGCGGAGTTTTGCATGCGCTGTATTTCTTTTGAACAAAGAGAAATCTTGAAAAATGGAAGATGATGTTCAGGAAGTAAAGAAAAACGGATACCTTGATTCGTCACGAAGAAGTCATGTTTCACAATTCTAAAATAGTTTTTTGTCAGAAAATTAAAACCTGTAAAGCCTGTCAGGAATAATGTTTTGCCAATATTTGCGCCAAGTAAGTACACACATGTAGCCATAATCAATATACCTTACAATTTTAAATAAATGATCCTACTGTGTACCTGATCATCATAATTTCAGCCAAAAGACGTCTACTGCTGGACATAGGCCTCCCCCAAGCGCGGCCACTTCGACCGGTACTGTGGGTTCTATCATCTACCAGATACCTGTTATCACAAGGGAATCGGTCCACCTTGTCAGAGGCCTTCCAACGCTACTCGAGAACCTTTCGGAATCCGTGCTTTCGGCCCCATCAGCCATCCGTTCTACAAACAATGTGTTCTGTCCACTGCCACTAAAGTTAGGAAATTATTCTTCAGGTTAAGAGAGATCGGCAGAGACCGGCAGGGTACCTTGGTTCTCCTGCCGATCTCTTCATTCGATCACGTAGGGAAACTCCAAGCATAACCCTACCTACTTCTACCCAACATTATGTCAGTATTCACTAGGTACGACTAAACTAAAGAACAACAGACTGAATGTTTGCCTCCGATTACCATACTTTACAAAGTTACAAACAGAGTAATGAGCAGCTGTTCAGTTCCCGTGTCCGTTCCGTTACTGAATGGAAAGTTGGAACAAACAGGACATTACCATAGGAACCGTTTCATAAATACTGCCTTCCATATAATTATGATGTGGTTCAGAGTGCTCAATGTTCGACGTGGTGTACATATTACGCTTTAGAGAATGAGCTAGATATGCGTGTTATTATTCTGTGTTGTCTCTTGGCACGCAAGATTATATAAATATGCATTATTTGTGATTTTTTATACACACTTATTGATATTTGTTCTGGAAGCCGACCCCAATATAGTTGGGAAAAGGCTAGGCAGATGATGACTTATTGATATTTGTTGAAAAATGCTAAACACATTTTCATGATTTTGGTTTGAACCTAGCTAAAAAATATGGCACCTTGAGTTTCAGAAAAACTTCGCCTTTGCATAGCGCTTGAGCGATGCCTCTGTAATTTCTGTCACTCAGTTTCACGAAAAACATTCACAAATAATAATGTTATAGGCCACAGCGCGTCATCTCAATGTCATACAGGCGCCCAAAGATCCTTGTAGTGCTGTACACGGTACCCATCGTGCCTACATACCTATCGAAGGTACCTATATTTTCATATCGCGGTATTCAGTAAACACTACAAAGCTCATATTTGCCTGCACCACGTGGCCATTATCCTCGCGCTCTATATGTATCGCGACTTTCTTCGACCACCTATCGCCACCGTCTATACAATGCTTATACAGCTGCGATATAATAAGTAACACCTGAACTGAACGCTACTAGTGCGTGACTACTGACCTAGTGAGTTTACTGCGAACCGATCGTATGGACGAAAATGCAGACTAAATGATGATTTCCGCGTGTTGGCGTCATGGTCGGTTGTAGCTGGCTGGTCTAGGGACTGAGACATGCTGTTATAGATAATCTGAGATGAGAGATTCGTGTTTTGTAGGTAACACACGTCTTATCTATGAAGCTGATATCATCTCTCAGAAATCCTTTCTATGCACATAATTGTTATTATTTTATTTCTGTCTGGCATATTTTCAACCTCGAGCTATTTATCAATTTAAAGTCCTAACATAATTGATTGCTCGGCAGTCGACCTTGCAATCACTAAAATCTATAAAACAATATTAGGTTGTTTTGTATAATAGGAATTTCAATGGTCGTTGAATTTCCTCGACTGTTGGAAGTGTCCCAACCTACTCTGCAACTCCTCACCTCCACTGTCACCCTGATTAGCAACCACGTCTGTGACAGTCACGACACCTGTCACAGATAAGCCCTCCAGTAACTAGCCAACACTTAAGTGTACAATTGCCAATCGCGACAGAACGAAACGAAAGTACTAGGCTCACATTTTATCTAAGGAAAGTGCGTTGTAAAGTCTCTCGAAGTCGAATTACTGAAGAGTAGTAAAACTAAGTTTATTTTTGTTCTACACGCGTCCAGTGCGTACAGTTGGAAGCAGCTTCTGCCAAGCATCTTCTGTTGATGAAAAGCAACAAGCTACTGTGAGTCTGGGGAGTTTGTTGCGCCACTTCTTCTTCTTAGCTAGCCGGAAGGAAGGCTAAGGAAGTGCTGAATGGCGGGCGCTTTGGAGGAATGTCTTAATATTATGTAACTTTGACCTTCAAAAGTGCGGATTCTCAGCCTAGCTTGAATAAATGACTTCTGATTTTGATTGATCACCACATCAACAGCGACTGAGTACACATAATGAATAAACATCCATAGAAATATGTTTTCATATAAATTGTTCTAGGAGCATGAACGGTCGGTAGCGTTGATAATCCCTCCATTTGATAATACAACAAAATCCATTCGATTTTGGTGAATTATGAAAAACTGAAGGTCTTTGTCATCCCGAGTGTGTGTTACGCATTATAGGTGCAAGTTTTCTGAATTCTGTAATACAGGTTTTTACCTAGCTCAGAAGTCAGGGTTGTCTTAGGATTCTTGTAAAAATGTTTGTGAATAAATTTATTTAAGTTTGCTCCTTCACCACTCGCAACAATTTGATACTAGCCATATCAATAATTTAAAACTTGTCTAGAACAATACAGTCATGGCTACCCACGACTCGTCTGATCCGTGTAATGTAATAATTGTCGATCGGCCACAACAGGCGTGTCCAATGAGATCAACCTTCCAGTTAGACATACAGACCTATGATTATTGTAGTTTTTGTGTCCCTGGCTGCTTCTAGACCGTGGAGTTATGTTCGCGTGTTCTGTAGACACTGGTCAAATCGAATTCATCGCGTGTAACTCAAAACTACCTCTGATGTATAGGCTTTAAGTATAGTATTTTGATAAACCTATAATAGATATTCAAACTTTAATTCGTCAGAATGAGAATCAATCCATTTTGAAGGTCAAAAGAATCAGCAGGTAGGCCACACAACGCCCCCCCCCCACTTCCTTGAGATTTTTTGGGAAAAGAAGTAGCGCAACAAACTCCACAGCCGTTGTTAGGTTATGCTTATTTTAAAGGAAGTCCTAAAACTTCTTTTGTATTCATGTTTGTATGTGCTCTATTTTCCCTAAAACGACTGCACCAATTTTAAAGACTGTCACTAAAGTAATCTGCAATGTTTCAATAAGGCTTTGCTAATGTACGAAGAGACATTGTATCGTTCTATTACTATTATATTTGAACCCTAACCTTTCAAAATGTTGCACCACAACAGTCACCCATAATTTTTGTGAAGCTCCCAGGTCCCCTGCAATTATGCACAATAGATATAGCAAAGTCTAGACTGCACAGTATATGATTAGTTATAAAGTTTTTTGTTGGTCTAATTCATATTTATTATGAACTAGGTGCTGCCTGCGACATCGCCAGAGTGGAGCCTAACTCTTTTTTCTTTTTCTAAAATAAAATTACGTAATGGGTTGCTCCTTATAACATCAGCTATCCGCCAGTGGAAGTCCCGTCAAAATTGGTCCCGCCTTTTCGGAGATTAGCCGGAACAAACGTAGAGACAGACGGACAGAAAGATAAAAAAACATTTATTTTTTTATTTTTTATAAGCACCGTACCATAATGCATTTAGTAAAAAGCTATAAAAAAAAGTGAAAAAAAAACGTAAGTCATGAAATATAAATGATGTACTTATTTACCCACATACCTAGTTGAATCTAATGGCAAACAAATGAATAACGCGGCACGAATTTAAAATAAACAAATTAACTAATCACTATGTTGCCAAAAAGCTTTTGCCTTGCACCGATACTAAATTCCCTCTGAATCCGTCCGATATCAGACACGAACATAAATCAAACAAAAACTGACAGTATCATTCAGCTAATCCGCTCAGATCGCTGTTTTTGTGGCCCCACCGTGTTTTTGTGGCCCAACACCTAATGCAATTGCTCTTATAAGCTAATTGCATTGAATATATTGCTCGAAAGCATGTTTCTATTATAATAATGTAATTTTAATAATTACATTATTTATTATTATTTCTTTGGAATGCTAATAAAGTCGCCTGAGTTATTGTGAGGTCGTGATTAAACAATTTATTATTATCGCACATTATTTACATAGTACCTACATTTATTAGTGTATGTATTAGAGTTTACAGGCAAATGTTATCATTTATTTCGTCCATAACTCCGCTGTTATTGGCTGCTTGTCAAATACATACTGGTAAATGTCTGCTAACTCTGTACGAGGCATACGACGCTTGTAATTAAGCGCAAATTAACTTGAAGGATAAATAATATAAATATGTCGCAGTGAACGAGGCGTACAGGATGAGGGGGTTACTAAAGATGGCTATTCACTGGATGATGTAGGTTCATAATTGTGACGACTGTCAAATGTTTTTCTTCAATAAAAACCATAGCTGACCTGTATCTAAACAATCCTGGCAAAATGTTGGTGTACCACACACCCCACCACCACTATCCACCGCCACTACTACCGCCACCACTATTCTGTCTATCCCTTGCGAGAACTGGGGGCCAAGTCTACTAATTTACAAACGTGTCAGTGGTCTCACAATGAACAGTTTTTGACAGATATGCCATACATAATCTATCAAAAACTCATCATTGCGAGACCACTGACACGTTTGTAAATTAGTAGACTTGGCCCCCTGAAGTGATGGCAACAAACCAACAGTACCATCACCAATACAATAGTTCTGAATTTGCATCTTGGTTGGCACTTTACGTGTATAATAAAGAGGATTATGTGAGCTATATAATTTATTTAAAACTAGAGGCATGGGGGCAATGGGTATTTGAGCATTCCATAAAATATGCTCAAATGCCCAGTGCCTTAATAAAAAAAGAAAAAAAGTTTAATTTTAAATAAATTGAACTAAAGCATGTATTTAATTTATATTATGGAACACTGCATTAATAGACGGTCTACCTCTAGTTATTGGTCTACCTACTATTTCACAAAATAATTAAATAAATAAATAAATTTTACGATTTCTACAGACGTTAGTGTTTTGTTTTAATATTAATAGACTCCAGCAATAATATCACGTGACAGATGTACAATGTTATTATCGTCGCCCAGTGAATATGAGCCTTAGGCTACAAGAAATTAACTCTGAATGTATACAGCATCTCCACGTAGTAATGATCAGCAAACAGCCGCGAGCCTTATAGAGATATCTCTATTAATAACGACTGCCGCAAGCAGTTATTAAATGGCGCAAAAACTGAGAAACTGGACACAACAGAAGTACAGAAAATATTAGTGAAAAGGGCCAAGTCCTCAGAAATAAGAGAATTTTAAGAAAATGTTATAGTCTGAAAATCTGAAATCAGGTGTGACTACTGAAGCTAGGGTCCTGGGCACGATCCCCAGGTCAGGCAAAGTTTAAAACGGTGTTTCCATTAAGAATTTCTCAGTAGCAGTTCGGAGCTTCGATTTGTGCGCGTTTTATAGCAATAGGTTCTCATTATATGGACCCTAAACATTTGATAAAATTAAGTTTTTTTTACACATACGCAACTCTGTCTAATCGTCTCGGGAATACAGGCGTGATGTTATGTTATGTTATCACAGTAAGTCAGTCAAGAGCTTGGCCTCTCACTACTGTGCACATTATACCAGTTCTATAAGCAAAGTGTAGTGCATGATACACGACAGTTTGTGTGATTTATTTCAGTTCCATCGCGATTCGAAGAAAAACATGAAAGGTCAGGTTATATCGAGAGCATGATAGTATGTATGAGACACAGTATTATACAAGTGGTGGTTTCACATAGACTCCTGCCTCGTTGGTCTAATGGTCGCAAGCGCTACTGCTGAGCATGCGGTTCTGGGTTTGATTCCCAGGTTGGGCAAAGTGTTCGTGGGTTTTTTTTCCAACAGGAATTTTACAGTAACTATCGGAGTCTGGATTTATGCCCGGTTGATGGCAGTGGGCTCACCCCTTGTTACATGGGACTTAAAAATAACTGGTGAAATGTGAGTGTACCTGCAATACTCTGCCACACCCTTCTGGGAAACTGGGCGTGATGTTATGTTTATGTTAGACAGCTATATAAGTACGGTACCAGAAAGAGCGTCAAGAGAAAAAATATCATCAATTTAATGATTTAAAATTCATTCACGAGCTTTTGGGTACCGTATACCTGAATAGTTTTGGACTCAACCTGAACCCCCAGGACGCTTTCACACCAACTGTGTTAGCCGCCAACTGCGGAAATTAATGAAAAACAAAGGACAGTCATTCGGCGGCTGAAGTTGATTATTTTATTCATACATTTGGACGATCACAGCCGGCGGCCGACTATCCGCTGTGGTGTGAACGTGGCCATAATACTGGGCTCCTTACGTAACGAGGTTGTGGCCGGAACTAAAAATGTACTCTGTGAACTGTGTTAAACAAACTTGTGAAATTCTGCCATATTACATACAGAGATATAAGTCATATTGTGATGAGTAAATAAACAAGAGACGGTCACAGACTAGACACAATCAACATGGCTTACCGCGTAACTAAAAGCTAATTACACCGTTTAAGACATTACCTCGCCACTGATTTATTATAATATCACTCTCGTAGCGCCACTAATTAACCTAATAATAACACTGTTTATTACAGCCGTTACTTCAATGAGACTCATACATCTACAACATCTTGAATGTACCTAATATCTCTTTTGCAATAGGCCTGGTGTAAAGCTTTTGCATGTCATGTCTGACTATGTATTAGGCACTTATTACTGACTTTAAGACCAACACACTCTACCAATACTTATTGCAAATTAATGAATTGACAAATGTGAGAATTATGCTTCATAATCATAAGATTATGAAGCATAATTCTCACATTTGTGTTTCTACTGACTGACAGGGGGCCTAAACCGGCCACATTAGTAATTCCTCTAAAAGCAATTCATTTCCTGAATTCCCAGCTGTCATTAGCAATTCCTGTAATTTGACACAAAAGTAATGTATAGTTTTTGGACCATTTTACGAATCTCCATAGAAAACTGTCAAACAGATGAATTATTACGTAATATCAATTGCTCGCAGATCAATGAATTGTCAATTTGTGACATTTTACAATGATTCATATTATTTTCCAATTATGATTCTGCCCAATTGGCCGTTTTAAGCCCCAGATATTATGAAGGGAAGTCACTAATGTGCAATATGCTTTATTTAAATTTGTAGAGAGATAGGGTCGACTATACATTGGGGTCTGTTGTAACATGAGTAAGATTGCATAATGGGGTTTAATTTGTACTTGTTTAACAGACAATTCAACAAAACAGCAAATACCAATTTGTTTTTTTCTGAATGTTCACCACATTCAGAAAAAAACAAATTGGTGTTTGATTAACAAATCAATTAGTTTACACAAAAAAGCGTTTTGTTTCTACCTGAGCACAGACCTTGGCCTTCTCACGTAAAGGTGATTGCACTCACTCGAGAACAGCTGGCGTTCTATGTGTCTCCACTTTTTGCACATCTTGCTAACGGTAACACACGTCAGCGGTCAATCAGGAAACAGACATTTGGATGCGAAGCCTTTAGTTCTGGTGTGTCTTGAAAACTTAGTAGGTATTCAGAAAACTAATATATGCAACCGACCCATGGCATGGCTCTATAAAGATCGAAAACATTTTTGCAAAAATCACAACCGACTACCAAAAGTTATTATATACAGCCGAATAGAGCACATTCTCCATTTTGAACCGGACCAATGTTATACTATTCGTATATTTCCAAGTCTGACAACCAGTCTTACTAAGGCGCATCGTAGGACCCAGTATCTGGGTTGGTATATAAAATACTAGTATTCAGCTGCATCCGGTTAGACTGGAAGCCGACCCCGACCCAGTTCCCCAGTTGGGAAAAGGCTAGGCAGATGATGATGATACTCATAATTCCAAGTTTAGCAAAACTGCGTAAGACATGGACGATTATAGAGCCATAATATAATTCTATGCGCAAGTGTATGTATAGAACGAAGTCAGTTATGAGTTTCTATTTATATCTCATAGATTTCACGCTAATCTCAACTGGAATCTAGTTTTAAATTGATATTCACGACTGAGCATGATGCACGCTCATGTCTGGCTGCTAGAAGAATATACTTAACAAATTCAATAAACGCAATTAACTTTTTTCTAATAGACAATACTCTTCTACGATATAAAACAAATTACAGCTCTATTGCTCAACCGTAAGCAAAGGCGCTAATAAAGTTGTCAAAACTCGAAGCACATTCGATGAATTCAAATAAAATATAGTAATTACGTGTCTATCGTTCCTAGAAAAAATGTACAGACTTTATGGATCTGTCAGGTGCTCAAATTAGTTAGTTATTAAATTAATAAAAGTGTGATGGACGAGTATCGAGCGGCTATACTTGTATACAGCGAATATAACTAGCTATCGTAAAAACTAATGAATAATAATTTATGTGCGAGAACTTGGCTGCCACACTATCATTACAAGTTGCTGGATTGAGTCTGTATTTGTACATGGAATTGATAATTATATAACTATAGGAATATGTTTAAATAGATATTATTATTTAGGCACCTACTCATGACATTTATTGATAGATAATATACATACATACATCTTCTACTTATTAAAAATCTTAAATACATTCGCTGACATACAACCCGCAGTTCTAGATTCTAGAAGAATGAAATTGTGCACAAGAGTTCCTTATTTGTAGCGAAAGTGCACTAAGGAGGGATCTTTGAATGTTCATATCCTAATGGCGATGAAAGTTAGTATGGAAGTTTGTAATTGTTGCCCGTGGGAGATCTCATTGAGCACACGCTTGTAGTTACAGAAATCTGAATTAAAACAAACAATATTTGAAATCATTTCAGTGAGTGAAGTCGTCTTCCTATTACATGGCGTTGAGCGACTTGAGCGTTGAATGTGGGTTTACTTCTGCCCAACCCTTTGGGGAAAACAAGCGTAATGTTGTTGTTATTCAGTGAGTCAAGACCCACAAAAACAAGGTCTTTCTTCAGTAAAATTATGTACCATTTTAATAGCTTTAAAGACAGGTTGGCACTTCTATAGGGGCTATTAAATTTACCTTTAGACTAATAAACTGAAAGTTATGCTTATGATGTATATTTATGAAGCCAGCCAATTTGAGGAGCTCAAACATTTTACTGGTTTCTAATTGGTCGTAAAATTAATCGGAGAAAATTCAAGGTTGCACCTAACGAGAATAGGAACTGATCTTTGTGTCATATGTATAAATAACTACTGGTCCAGTAGTCAGTGGGATTTTTAGGAACTTAACACTCCTTATTGTTCATGACTCTTTCATGTTGCTCTCGGCTACCGTGAGAACTCCTAATAAACCCGACTACTTGAACGAGCTGTGATTGACAAATCATATACATCTTGTTATTATTTAGTTTGACATTTTGTCATCGCACACTTCAATTACCAAATGTCAACATTCAATGTTCACATGTCATATTTTGTTATACAGTGTGTAACAAAAACCCTGTTCAATCCATAAGGTGTTGTTAAGAATCATACTGAGTTTATTTAAAGTAAATAAAAATTCGCCGCATTTTTTTTAAATTGGGAATTTTTCAGTGTTTTTACATGGGGCGCGGGCGGCTGTCTTCTAGCGGGTACAAGTCATAACAACCTCTGCAGAAAATTTGCTTATTCATAATGAAATTGTGTTAATTTTGGTACTAAAAATGTTAATTTCAAATTGCAATACCTTTTTATTTTCAATAAATAATTATTTCTTATTTTTTTGTGGTAATGTTATTGCAGTACCTAAGTGCCTCTTTGGGATCGGACAGGTTTTTGTTACATGCTGTATAAGTCACGTCACTTGTAGGAAGCTTTATGTACAAATATTTATGTAGTTTTTGTTAATAAATTCGATATGTCTGCTTGTGTTACCGTTAATGTCACCGTTAACACAAAAACTGCTTCGATTCGTATTGATTGTATTGATCTTACTGTTGGTCTGTTAGGCTGGTTACAAACGGCGACTTGTCAACAGAAGTGATACAAACACATATTAACTTCGTTAGATATTTTTGTGATTTTTAATCTTTTTGTGGAGAGGAGAATGTTGATCGTGTCTTAGATACACAAGTCGAAAAATTCAACACTAGGTACCCCCAGTGCGAGGTTTAACTTTTTGCTTTACCTAGTTCTTTTGACTTTACCTATTGGTGATGTTCTTCGGAAAGGTCAGGCGCGTGCCATGGTACTCCGGCGTGCGTTTATGACCAGATGTATGAACGTTAACGAGGCAAAAGAAGTACCTATGTAAGGATCGTAGCAGGTGGCGTTCTGTAGTTTCTGTCTACTATCATGGGAAAAAGCGTGAGTTTATGTATGTAATGTAGTTGCTAAATATCTATCTTATCTAGAGCACAGTTTAATTTCACAGCAGAGAAGGTACTCAATATGGTAAGTGAAGCTCATTCATTAGCATCAGCTCAGTCCTCCATCACTGCTGGGGTTATCGTCAGCATCTCTAAACTAACTCGACGCAACTAATAGTTCAACTTAGAATCGCTTCTAGTCACTAGAAATAAATAGTTCGTCGTGCAATGTTATGTGTAGATTAGATTTGTGATCTGAGATAGCACAGACTCACTATGCTAATGCTACTAATAATATGTCTAATCGAGATAGGCTTGGGTTCGGTCGTCCCTCAAAATGTTTGGGAATTTCTCAGTAGCTGCGCGAGTCTGGACCTACTCTCAGTTAACAGGCTCAGCTTCAATAACATGGGATCGAAACATAACTGGCAAAATGTGTGTTGGGCACACCTCGGCTTCTTCCTTCGGACAATATAGGTGTGATGGAGTCTCTTTCAGATTTAAACTTTCTTTTTGTTATTTTAAATGAATGTTCAGCGTCGAATCAGTCGTGAGTCTGCCCCGGCCTACGGTATGTGATTGGATTATGACAGAGTATCGCGTCGATGATTTGTTTACGACGCAGTTTCATATTATTTACGAGCGGCCGCTCACTTCATTACAAAAAATAACATTTATGGCAGCCATTAAATATCAAACTCGTATCCGATGCCATTGCCGAGATAATAACCATTTCTGAGCGGAACGTCGTTGGTTTTAATGCAATATATCTTTTTGTAACTATTTTATTTTTATGAGGCCCTAATCCCACATTTGGACTGTCTGTCAGTTATGTTTGCATTCCCTGTAACAGGTGGGAGAGGCCTATTGCCAGCAAGCGGCCACAAAATCTGCTACTGAGACATTCCTAATGGAAAAAATGTATTAAAAAAAAAACACTACAAAGTGAAGAATGACTAAGTCGGTGTCCTTTCACTTTTAGCTGTCGTACTAGCTAAAAAACAACGGTAACAGGAGGCTTGATAACATCATCAACAAACACCAAGTGTATTAAATTAAATACGTATTATAGACGCTAACTCAAAAACTACCCAAAGTTAATTTAATTCATATGCGACTACCGCGAGCTTCCTCTAACAAATGAAGAAAGAATTCAAAATCGGTCCGCAATTGATGAAAATATCGATGCACATACACCATATAAAAACATACGAACGAACATAGAACATCCTTTTGTGAAGTCGGCTAAAAACTTTATTGTAACACTTAGCCGGACGGCCGGACCATATAAGGATCAAACACAGGAGCATGCTCAGCGGCCGCGCTTGCGACTCCTAGACTTGCGATTAGTAACGACAAGTTGTACAGGCACTTGATTTATTACTTTACTTGAATCAAGTTACGTTAAATTAATAGTAACCGTCACGCACTTCATTCACAATCTCATCAACGGTGTTTGTGAGGTGAAAGTGGGGCCATTAACAGACTCCTGTTACATTAACACTGGTTTACAATATCTCCGCCAGATACCAAGTTTATTTGGCGAGTCGTAACTCAGATAGCTTTTGGCTCTAAGGAAATAATACCACATTATCTAACATAATAATTAATTTGCTGAAACTGGGACATTGACCTTGTGTGTACACTTGCACCGCGGATAGCACTACAGTTACTATTTATGTCCCATACAGGCCTGGGGTACTCTCTTCACAGAGTAGATATAAAACAGAGACCACGCTTTCAAAAGATTGTACACTCATTAACTGACACGCGTTGGTCTGTAGTCGGAAGCGATAGCCGCCCATCTAGTGTTCTATCGGGAAAAGGACATAGAATGATTAGAATTTTCTATTAGGAAATTGTTAATGGGCTGGATTTGTGCTCGGCTGAAGGAAAACTTTGCTCCTAGGCTTACAAATCATTGGATTTAAAATATTTACACCTTTATTTATACTTTTGGGGCAATCAATTTGATTTATCCTACCAGAAATTTTCATTGTAGTGTTATGTGTAATATCAGAATACCCACGAAATTTCGTGTTGTTGCATAACTTTTTAATTAGTCAAGATTTTTAATACATATTCTTTATGGCACCTCTATAGCTATACAAATATATAAAAAAAAATGGCCAAACGGGAAGCGTGTAAATTGATTCACTGTTACAATGTTATAATAGATACCTTTTCACTCGTTAAGCACCTGTCGTCGCCAGTCTGTCCTCCCGCGACATCACACACATAGCCGCACCCGCCGCTACAGCACAGCGAAGTTCGGTCTCTGTTACTCTACCTACTCATGCCCTCTCGGTGCCCTTTCAGCTGAGTGCGTGAGATAGCGCGAAACTCGCGCGGTGCGTGTATGTATGTTGTAATCTGAGCGTAGTATCATGTTAATGAGCCGGCTGTGAAACGCCGCGTGACCCTTCATGTAGGTAAGAAACTGTTAAACAGGTGGTAATTCCTGCCTACGATTAGGTATTATACCAGATTAGGTATAATAAGTGTGTGTTTTAAAAGGTGAATACGAGGCTACGTCATCAGAAAAAGGAAGCAGCATCGGAGGCTAAAAAGTAAGTATTCGAACGTGAAGTCATCATTTTGTGAGATAAGGTAGTTAAAGTGTTTAGTGAGTTTTCCTGTAAGATTAACAATCTTACAAAGTCTCAAATCGGGTGATCACAAGTAGCATTTAAAAAATATAGTGTTATGAATTTATGATTCAAATGATAAAGCTCGCACACCGAATCGTCTATTTGGCAATGAGTGGAGATTATCCGCCATGCTATCATAATATTACAATAATCCGATTACATCCGATTAGCCGCGCACCTCTGTGTCATGCGGATTATAACGCTTACTGCCATATTGGGGCATATTGGGAGATAATCGATTGATTCACTGACTTAAGTCGGATCGTTTAGTTCACGCTTGATTGTTGATGGTTTTGAGGTTCTTGCCCGTTCTTCTCCATAGGTACCTACCCACTACGCTTTGGAATGGGCAACTAGCTTCGTCTTGCTGACTGACTGACTCCTTGACAATTCAAAAGTGCCTGTAGTTGGCTTAATAATAAATTTTCAGTTTGAGTTTTTTCCGGGTCATTTTGCTCAATTCATATTCCTAGCACCAAGGAAATATGTGATCAACATGTTCACTGCTTCATTTGTCAATATTCATGGGTTTTATTCTCGAGTCGAGCTTAGTGTAATTTAGTTAGTGGACATGAAGGACCATGAAGAGAATACACTTTTAGTATCACCTTGTCAGATGGAAAATGAAACAAACAGACATACTATAGCAAAAGTGTCGCGACTGTTTAAATGTTACACGTTTTTCGGTCTAAATAGCTCCCATTCGCCAAGTGTGCAGAGTATAACGTGCAATAAGGAACTTCGAGCCAAAAAACGAAACATTAGATAGGAACATAACCTACACAATTTATATTTTTCTCAAAACAGATGATGATTTTCTTTAAGATAAGCATACAACTAAACCAGAGCAGACACATTCCAGCGTTTTCCTAAAACAAACTGTGAACACAAGATGTCGCAATTTGGAGATGAGCACAGAATAATAAGCACGTTTTATTAAAGTTTTAGGCGCTCATTACCGACATGGCACAGCATGCCGTCACAACCTGCACATTAAGATATACATCATATTATAGTGCAAGACTTAAATAATATTATTGTTGGCATTTTTATTTTTATTACCTACACGTTTGTCATTATTCTAGGATTTTCGTACATGTTGAGGTCATCTTCTTGACTGACCAGATGACTGATATTAAATGACTAATAGCCAAATAAAGACTTATAACTTTTCTGCTCGAATTATTTGTAGGTACGTAAAATGCTAGTTGACAAATACAAATAAAATTGTTGTGTTTAGAATTCAAAATGGGAAAGAATTTCAATAGCTATGTTATAAAAGTGATTTTGGCTGAACTCGGAGGCGAATTCTGCGCGGGATGCGGGTCGCGTCATACTAATGCTATGCAGATGATACGATCCGTCCCGGGTCAAGATCCTAAAGGGTTTCCCCAAAGGGTTAGGCAGGGGTGTACCTATATAATACTCACATTTCGCTAGTTATGGTAAAGCCCCATGTAACAGTGGACGAGCCTATTACCATCAACCGTGCACAAATCCTGACTCCGGGCTGCTACTAACACCTGGGAATCGAACCCAGAACCTCATGCTCAGCAGTGGCGCTGACCAACGAGGCAGTCACCACACCTATTACCTTTCCTTGTCTACTAACAAAGATAGCTGTCTAACCTTCAACAACCAAATACCACATAATATTCGTGACATTTGCTCACTTCTCGTTCTAATTGTCATCCTTCACCATCTATCATAAACTTCTAACCCAATTCCGATCAGTCCATATTGATATAATTTAAATGTAAATTAATTAATATGACCGTAACAGTCACGTTGTCATGTTTATGGCGCGGTGGGCGCTATTGCCGATACATTAGCATCAATCATATCGTATTAGGAGGTAGGCAGAGAGGTGGGAGCAAGGAGCCCACGCGGCCTGGAGACACTGCTATTGGTCATTAGATGATCATGATATAGATACTATTGTAATGATGTGTATGTTGTGTACTGACCAATTAGCACGGAATAAACAATGTTTCACAAATGGGTTTTGCAAAGAAGACATTTAGACATGGCGCACACTGTGACATGCGACTGCGACAGCTCGGCGACTAGGCCCAACGACAGGCTGCAGCCGACAGTTTTCATATATTTTGTTTAAAGCTTCGCACACTTGGCGTCGAGTTGCAGAGTCGCAACGACAGGCTAGTCATACGCTCTCGATACTTGTTGCAGCAACAGATGCACAGCGCACACGCTTACCTGAGGACAGTCGCATCTCTTGCTGTGAGCACTGAGGAAAGTATATACGTGTGTTTGTATTGCGAATCCCATCATCCGATGTTGATGTTTTCAAATCGGACGTGGAAGCGCGTCGAATACTCTCAGCTAATGATAGCTTACTGCACAACGTCTTTTATAACGACTACTTGTAGACGCAAATGAAAACTCTGTGTCTGGTTGCAGCGACTATATCTGTAAAACAAGCACCCGGCAACTTCGCTCTCATAGACATTAGCAATACCAGACAATACCAGAGCCATCGCAAAGTCGTTACCATCCCCGAGGCGAAGCATAAGTGCCTCATTTCCTTAATACTCAATCATTTATTGCATTACACAATGTATAATTGGGTGGTAACTTAACATTTACTGAGATCATCATGGACCCCGGCGGACACAGCACAGCAAAACACTAGGAGAGAAAAAGCTTTAAAAACTTAACGTTTCAGTCTTCTTAACTACAGCGTGTAACGAAAGAATCAGACTGAATGTCTATCCATGGGGTAATTTTGTAGAAAAACGAAAAAAAAATCGCAGCATTTTCTTTCAATACCGGTTTACCGTTTTTCAAGTTAGTAATAATAATTTCTAGTTATCCTGAAACTCGCACCCTTCATATCAGACCACAGCAACGTGGCTTCCCAGAGAGCTGTTCTGGGTATCTAGTACTACTAGATCTACATATAAGTAATAATTAATAATAAGAACTTTATTGTTCAAGAGAGCAAAATTCAAATAGCACTATTCTCCACACTAGGATTCCCAATGTCGCGGTCGCGGAGAGCAGTCGCCTTCGTCTAACAAGATTATATGTTAGTAGGAAGGCATATACATGGCATCGGTCGGTTATATTTGTAATATCTACATTTAATTATTATTTTCACATACACCCACGCACCCCATAATCTTGAATTAAAAGCCAATCAAGTGTGTCCCCTGCTCGTAAAGTTAATGATTATACAATTAATTGAAAGCGCCACAGTGCAGCTACTCTTTATTTGGTAACTTTGGACACGTTTCCCAATTGGCGCTCTTTTACTGCCAATTAGAAGAAACTTACAATGACACAGAGTAGAGAAATACAGTATGTTGTTTAATATTAATATGTATTTTATTAATTTATTGGAATATATTTTGAATTTAGAAATACTTTAGGACTAACATAATACCACCACTAACCTACTGCGGACCAAAAAGTTTTCTTTAGAATAAAATGCATAAAGGGCTTTTTGTGTCGAACTAAAACTGAGAACAATTTTGATTGAGAGTTTTTGCTTACAATCTTGAAATCATACAAAACAAAATGGAGGTCAAGGATTAAAAAAACAGGGTTAATAATCACAATATAGATAGACACACAATATCTCTTTAAGCGGCTTTTATTCTTCCTATCGATATTTATAGTAAAACATTGCTCACCACGCTTGCTCAAGACGGTTGGCGATCCCAAACTTAGCTATAGGTATTATTAACTGTAAGTCCAGGTTTCCTCACGATGTTTTCTTTCACCGATGTCACTAATATTCAGAAAAGTGTATATCATAAGCTCGAATTTGAAAAAGTCACATTGGGTTTAGCCAACAACTATGTCTCTCTGTTATTCTTACACAGCTAGCTTGTCATTTAAATAGCTTATTAATAAAGTAATATTTTAATTAATATAAAATGACGTTCTTCCCACAGCGTCGTAAACAACGGGTGGTCTGCCATCTTGAATCTGTTCGTAGACCGTAACGTTACGTACGGACATGAACTTTTCATTAATATATTATTAATCAATTACGATTGCAATAAATTTCCCGTTTCCACTTATGGATGAAGATATCAGTGTCTTTTATAATAATTATTTTTGTTTTATTCTATCACAACTTTGAGATTCCGTTATTATGAAGACCGGTTGAATTATGATTGATGTCTGTCTGTATGATTAGTTGATGTTTTATATTCTGGGTTTCTGTCACTGAACAACAGTTAATTGTTCGAAATTAATCTCGATCTCGAATAAAAGCTTCATCTCTAGATCAGCACGCGTGGCATGACCACAATAGAAACGGGTTTTGTCGACGGAAGAATAGACAAAATGACAGCAGGCGTAGCATGAGCACCGTTTTGTCGACGGAAGAGTAGACAAAAATGACGTTTCCTATAGACAGTAGACAGAACGAGACGGCAGCAAAATAGAAAGAGTCAACTGCACTTTTTTTACGAAATTCACTCTTTTACATAATTCGACTCAGAAATCTTTGTTTTATCATAGGATTTATCGGTTGTCAGTGTGATTTTAACAGTAAGGATAAAAAACTTTCTTCCGAAATAGTCTACATGTAAAAAGACCTAGACAAAGATCGTTAGAAATGAAAGACAAAATGACAGATTGTAGAAAGATATCTACGGTGGATGTCAAAAATGAAGAAACGAACTGTCACTTTGTATAGAAAAAGCTATGTCTATTCTTCGTAGAGATAGAAAGCGCCATGCTACGCCTGCAGATAAACAATCACAATCTGTCATTTTGTCTATTCTTCTGTCGTTACTATGGTTGTCATGCTAAGCTACACTTCGTCGACGAAATGTAACTCTGGTCGCTTTTTAGTAGTTTTGGCACGATTCAGACAATATCCAAGCTATTGATCCTACCGGTATCAATATCATATTTTTTACCGTAGGTAACCAATGGCTCGCGAAAGATGGAAGGAGTGGAGGGAGGCCTTTGCCCAGGAGTGGGACAGCATAGGATAGGAAAAAAAAAAAAAAGGTAACCAATTAATCAGTTAATTAAATAAATGCTAATTAGTTATATTGAAAAGATTTAGTTAAGTAAATAATACGCATAATTTTCACGCATAGAATTAAGAAATATTGTATAATTTTTATAGTAAATTCCTATAAAATAAGGTTTTTTTTTTTTTAAATAATCAAATAACTATGAATCTATATTTTAAGCTACGGGTCATATAAACTTGTTTTTTATAACAGTTATTATTAAAAAGAAACCTTAGTTTTCTGTAAACTTAATCATTTAAAATCAAGTGTCAAATCTTATGTTCATTTTTGACTGGTTTTTCGTATTTGTATCAACCAATCACAGCGAGTTAATAGTTCACCTTCAGAACAATAGACTAACTTTGAGATCACGATCATGCAGTTCCTAACATCAATGGGTGACACGTTGGTATACTGTAACAGCCTACTCTGTGCACTGTGAGTCACGGATCGTCTGGAGAGGCTCATTATTACATATTTATGTCATCTATTACCCGCCGACATGTTTGCTGCAGCGCGGGCGCGGCTTCCGCAAACAATCGCCGCACTCAATATGTTGATAGTTTCAGTGCTACATGATATATACATAATAACGTTGAATCTAGGCGGTTGCTGTGTGGAGAGTATTCAGGTTAACTTCATAGAGCATTTTCGGTCAATAGCTTTGACCAGACATGCTGCGCCGACCCCATCAAACTACATTAGGGAAAGAAAATGTGTTTATAATGATGATTTTTTCTGATTGCAGAGTTTGATAAAAAAATAAGGAAGGTAATAAATTTGGCTAATTATAATTGAAAAATATTTCACCAAATACTTATTTTGTTAGAATTGGATAAAACTGAATCAATTCAGTTGCCGTAAGAAGTAATGCGCCTACATAGGAGCACTCAGGCGACTGGGACCGCGTTCGCAGGCGTTTGAGTAATCATACTGTAAACAGTTTTTATTTTCATCTGATAACGACGCGATTTATTTAATTCGAAAAGCCGAAGACGTCACGTCCGCCACCTGCCGGGGCGGGTCGATAAGCAAACGAGCGTTTAGTAAAAAGTGTTTTACGAGTTGATCGAGCGCCAGTCTGCGTGGAGTTCTCAACAAGGCCACAACTGTTTACAAGTTCACCTACAGTCAGAATATTAAAAAAAAACAACTTAAACTTTGTTTCATACATAAATTGAGGCAGCCCCAGTGAGTTACAATAGTACTTGGGTCGGAGCTATCTCACTGTCCCATAGCTTTACAATGTTGAGGCTAATAGAGTTAGAAAAATAAAATATAATAAAACCTACAGTCTGAGAAAAGGGTAACAAATATCAACTTGTGCATATGGTCTAACTATTTTGTAATTCCTAAATTAGTTTGATTGTGGCAGCTAAGTTTCTATAAATATTTTGATATGTATTTGCTTATAATGAATAATATATACTAATCTGTGTTATTTCCCCCACATTAATAATTTGATTGAATCAGAAACTCAATGATCTATTAAACGTGTTTCAGGCTGTGGTCATTAATATTTTTTATTTACCGTTTTAACTGACCACAGAAGTCTTAATTATTCAGTCAATGAATTGGCCAATAGGCCGTAACGTATAATACCTCATGCAAATAAATAGAAGACCTATAGCATAATATTCAGTCGTTGATTTGACGGCATCCTGTCCAATCAGTCTTGTAAAGTAGGCGTGAAATTATATCGTCTATGAGCCAGTATGTAGTAACTCGTAACTCAAACTCATAATTATAGTCTTGAGATATTGACATTGATACGTAGTATTATAATATCTGTGACATTGATTTGATTTGTAATGAAAATAATTAAGTTTTCAAGTAGGATTTAAAATTACGTTTTGATATTTATCAGATTCTCTAACGAATCTTTTTTTTTTAATGCTCTATTATGAACGAGTAAAATAATGAACTGTTATTTGAAAAAATTGGTAGTCTATCTACACCAATATTAAAGAGAAAAGGTATCACTGAGTAACGTAGTAAGCTATAATTTATAAAGATACCACTCGGGCGAAGCCGCTGGGGGAAGGTATTTGATCATAATGTTATTAAGCCCTGACTTGAGACTTGAGAATGACCTCGCAATGTGTTGACAGTCAACTCTGACAATGTTATTATTTCTTGCAGTAGTAATTCTATCTTTAGTGGCTTGACACAGTTCCATCGATCCCTCTTTTCCGTGTCAGCGAGCTAACGAACGGGCTCCGTTATCAACCAGATTAGATGTAGGTAGGTACTCGCTTTATGTACCACACAATGATTATCACTAGGGCTGATCTCGCACTAGACAAGCGAGTACTCGATACCTGTTAGTCGATAGTTTTCTAATGTGGGTATCGATACCTACCTATACATTCTGTAGATCGAAGAAATTCCTTGAGTTATTGTTATGTTAAAAATAAAAATAAAATAAAATAATCTTTATTTCGGATAAGAAACATCAGGTTTAGTAAACGAAAGGACAACTTATACCTATGTTACTAAACTTATTAATTATTTTGAAACAAGGCTGTTGTTCGAGATACATGTTAAAGACATAATATTCTGAAAGACTTTTATTTCAACGAGCGAAGGCCCAACAATAATTTATTAGGTACCTATCCCGAATTGATAGTATAATATCACGCTTGTATTCTACGAAGGATTAGGTGGAGGTGTAACTTTAGTACATCTACATTACCTACGCCAGTTATGTTTAAGTCCCGTGTGATAGGGGCGAGCCATCAATCTGTGACCTCGGAATCGAACCCAGGACCTCATGCTCAGCAGTAGCGCTTGTGACCACTAGACCAACGAGGCAGTCCGAGTTGATCTAGTTATCGATAGTTCCGGTGTCGCACCAGCCCTACTTATCGCAGCACTTTGTGTCCTGACTTACAGTCGGGCAGAGATTTACACAAATTGAAACGCTTCCATCTGTCCGCGCAGTAAATACACCACAGATTATATATCGTATCGCTTGATTATCATGTCGGGTAGAAAGTTGGTATCGGTATCAGATTTACGGTCTCGATATCGGTATCACGCTGGGTCGCTAATTGTAAGTAAGCTTGGGGGCGTTATCGTTGTGGGATAGTTAGGGCAGCGATTAGTGGGCACAGGTACTGTTCTTATGATAAATGTGTTCATTTATGGGAAAACAGAATAAACATTGATTAACTTCGGGAGAAAGTAAACAAAAGTAATGTTACGACGTTGTGTTATAACAACTTCATCATTGGGCTATTGTTAAGTACCTGGTACTTGTTGACAGGCCTACACTGTAATTGTAAAACAAATAATTTTTAAAAAAGTAACCGTGGAGTTTCTTGCCAACTCTTCTCCATAGGAGATTACCAATTGGAACCGAGCACCTAGCATCTGACGTATCATAAGTGCCCATGTTTATGTGAAATAAAATATTTTGAATTCAAATAGATTTTTTTTAGTTTTGACTCTTTCGTCTGTCAAATTGTTATTGGGGTCTTTCTTTAGCAATTTCTCAGTAGCGGTCCGAACTCTGGATTGGTGTCTAGTTGATGGCAATGGGCCCTCTATTATATCCATACTAAATTATTATAAATGCATAACTCTGTCGGTTATTACTAAAGGGTATGTATAATTACTAAAGGGGTTAAGACATAAGTCATTGGATAACTTTTTATTACGGTAGTGGGATGCGCCACAACACCCTGTCCTCGGCCTTCCGCATCCAGTCTGTCCCAGCCTAGCGAGTCTGTTCGATCTAGCAGGAGGGCGTCCTGCGCACGAACTCCAGGATTGCTATTCTATAACCATCTCACGGTGAAAACTTAGGTGAGGTGAGCTGTCATTATCATCGATACCTGCTGATGCTAAAGCAGTGACGGTTCACTTCACTTAAGTTTTCACGGTAAGATTTTTACAGAATAGCACATCTGGTCTCGTCTACTCCACCGGCCATCAGTCCTTCGACTAACATGGCCAGCCCACTGCCACTTAAGCTAACTCTGCAGGCTACGTTGCTGATTCCGTTTCTTTTCCGGATACTATAATTTCTGAATTTATCCTCCATTATATAAAAGGTGTATCTTTTCATACACGAAATCTCTTAAGGGGTCAATTATTACGAACAATGGGAACAAATCCTGAAATCGCGAAAAAAAAGATCTCCTGTTCCCTATAATATTTATGTATTTTATCCTCCACATACCTAAACATAACATGCATGATATTATGTTATTAATATTAATTCTCCTACTTTGCTGAATCAACCCTTTCTCGTCCACCCACTCTTCTAATAACATTAGCACAACGGATAGGGTCACCACTACAGAGCAGCTCTAATCTCCACCATAACTATGATGCTGTATCACCGGAGCGCAATCACCGCGGTTTGTGCTTCACTAGGACTGAACCCGCGGAGATTGCTGTGGGACGAGTTTATCCGAGGCCCTTTATCAGTGCACTTTGTCGCCGTGTCGGAATGCAGAATGTTTGGAGAAAGACCAGTCGACGCAATATTGTATAGAGCTCGGCCAGAACTTACTTATGGTACATTAAGTTTGGCGTAAGCACTCGAATTGCGTAAAACGCTTTCAATCTTTCAACTTTACGTCATTATAGAGAGCAGTGCTCACCCACACGATTGTAGATATATGTACATAGTACCTACTTATGTTGTAAAACTGTAGGTATAATTAAATGTACTACTCCTATTACAATATAAAATAAATATTATGTATTATATTATATTATAAATTCATTCTTATCAAATGGTCTAAATCGGACTTAGAAGGAATTCATATTCAGCTTTCAGCGCTCACCTTGGTTTCCTGAGTGGGCCTTTTGAACTTTCTTGGAGTAGGTCCTGATTGAACACAACGTTAAGATTTATTGAGATGGTAATGTATTGTGTGGCGGCTGTTGTCGAGGTACATGTTAGTGACACTTGGTTCAATATAAATTAGTCAGAGAGAGTTGTATTGTTTAGTGTTATTAATTTGTTAAGGGTGTGAACGATATCTTGATTTAACTTCATGGTTGTTTTAGTGTTCAGTTCTGAGAAGAGAAATTATCATTGCTTTGCCGTGTTTGTCTGTCTGTTTTTGACAAAATGTGTTTTTTTAATTTAGCGAATGAATCTTTCATTCGCTAAATTAAAACATCACATTCGCCACGATTTTCCATAGAACTCTATAGTAGTTAAATGCTGTTAGACATCGCGAACTTACCGGGAGGTTTGTGAACGTTGTAACTTATAAATCGTATCTCAAATAGATGCAGTGACTCTTGATATTGACCCGACGTCGGTTCAACAGAGGTTGGACCCACGACAGAGTTTGGTTAGGCTTACTTTGAAATAAAACCATATTATTCATATCTGCGTATGATCGGCCATGGGCGGCCATGTTTTTATTTATTTATTAAATTGTATCGGTTTTTATCAATTAAATCTATCTTAGATCCCATATATGGAGAAAAAATATGAAATTAATTGTTCCCCTTAGTTTGGCTTGTGGTGTATGTGGTAGAAAACAAGAAGACCGGGATTGGATCGTTGGGGTGGTTCGGTCGTACATTGATTGACCATCAAGCGTCATAGACGAACTTTTTATATGTTGACTTCTGCCTCGTCCCGATCCAGGTCCAGATCGGGCACCACTCTGTATCGAACTCAACAGTCGATGTCATCGGTCGACTGTAACTTATGTACTCCTATCAATTCTCGAGATTTCGTAAACAGGATTTGACGTAAAAGAAATGCCCTATCTAATAATATTATTCTTGACTTTATGATTGATTTCAGCGGCTAAAGTTAATTCAATAAACAATAAAATACTAACACAATATCTGTCTCAATAAACCCACAGTACCCACATTAGTCGCACCTACTAAATAATTCAACAATCGCAATATTATTCTACAATTTATATGAATGGTACAAACGTGTCCTGTCCAGATATAAATAAAGGCAGTCCAGACATAACTTGTCGCGCGTATTAGTCGGTGTCTAAAGGTTAAGCATTTACTTTAGTTTGTGTCAGTTCACACTAATTGACAATGGGACATATTGAGTTAATGGCGCTGTTCGGGCGTTGGTCGGATTTAGCTTGGTAACACAGAACGCACCGCGTTTACAGCGACAGCGGTTCACGTGAAGTTCCGTGACTACAACTTGGGAGATCTGTGGTTTTTAGCTAAATGTGGGCCACCCTTATAAGATCACTACTCGATAGTGGTATAATAAATTATACATTATTGAGTAAGGTGCAGATCTGGGCATTACTGACAAAACTAAAAAAAAACTCAAAACTCAAAGCATTTATTTCAAATAAACCAATTACAGGCACTTTTGAATTGTCAAGGGGTCGGTCAGTCGGAAAGATGAAGCTAGTTGCCCATTCCAAAGCGTAGTAGGTTCCTATGGAGAAGAACGGGCAAGAAACTCCATGGACACTCTTTTAAATCAGAATATTGTTACAATATATAGACATCAGTGAAGGTGACAGTGCCAGAATGACGCAAAATTACCATATCATATTTTGATTGGCAATAGATTGACGAGAGTAAGCTAGATTGATGGTTTAGTTTAATGGCTAATCGAATCTAATACATTGTCATATTATTTCCGCGTGGTGTTCCAGGCAAAGTGATGCCTGCCGTCACCACCATTGCATTTAGTGTAAACTAAATAAATACATTGGGCGGAAGCGTCAACCTTTATGCCAAAAATAACAAATTGTGGTCAAGCACGATCGACCGTTGATAGACCGGTAGGTTGATAGACCGTTGATAGCGGTCTATCAGCGCGCTGATAGACCGCTGATATACTTTGACAAATCCAACAAGGATATCGACAATAGTTTTGTAATTATTACTTTACAATCTGTTTGCCCGATGGAATTCCCATCGGCAAAAATGACGAAATTCCATTCAAACTTTCATCACCTATTTAACCCTTTAGAGAATGAATATTAAAAATCCTTGCTTAGTGCTCACTATCATAATATTCATAAGGAACTATCACACACATATCATAATATTCATAAGGAACTATCACACACATATCATAATATTCATAAGGAACTATCACACACATATCATAATATTCATAAGGAACCCAGTGGTCGAGGCTGTGCGTTGTCTGTCGGTAAATGAATGATTTTAAGTATTTCATTCTTGTCGCGACGCTTATGCAGTGTGATGTCACCCTAACAAAGCGGTTCTATATTTTGGTTAATTCCAAGAATTAATTAAAGAGTAAACATCATAGAGTATGTAGTTGTTAATTGATCTGGAAGTTTACCGCAGGTACTTATTAAATGTTTATATTTATGTAATGTTTATACAACTGCTCATTGGAAGCTTATGTAGTTTTAATTGACGGTGGGAGTGATTCAGGACTTGCTTTAAAGTTGACTTTTTACTGCCGAAGCTATGTTTAATATTTTATGACTAGTTATAAAATTAAGAGCATGGCTCATGTACTACATTTTAAGTTGCCAAAATGTTGTCAGCTAGTTTATTGTATTTTCTGATATTTGTGTTTGTTATTTTTTTGACTGCCTCGTTGGTCTAGCCGGCAAAGAAACTCTACAGTTACTCATGATAGCAATAGGCTCGCCCCCTATTACATGGGACTTAAACATAACTGGTGAAATGACAGTGTAGGTAGGTACTATAAGTCACCTCTGCCTATTGTGATGTCTTTTTTGTGTCTATGACTTTGAGATTCTGCTGGTAAACCCCAGATGCTCAAAATCACTATTCAACAAAAAGAAAGTAGGAATTGACCTAACTAGCCTGTAATCTAAATCGTTTTACTAAAAAACGTACCGGAAAAAGCTACAAATGTCCAGTTTTCTATATCTCTACACATTCATTAACTATCGCTTTAATTCTCTCTCGTCGAGGAAACATTAGTAACATGCTGTTCCTAATCACAACACGTCAGGGGCCGCAAACATTCGCAAAGAGAATACTTAGATATAATTATTTTTTTGCAATGAATGTTGGTACAAAAATCAGTCCATGCTAATTTAATACCTACATAAAAATAGATTGCAAAAAGTAAATCAGTTGTTCAATTAAGATAACTTATCGGCAAAGTAAAACTATTATTAAAGCTGTAGAGTTCGGTTTATTGCTCTATTGATACAATTTAATAAAAACATACGTATCATTTACTTAATATCTATCTAATATTCAATATACTCCATGGATAGTTTTGACACCACATAATCAGAGTGATGTTTCAACAACAAATCACGAAAAAAAAGTCAAGAGATGTCGTGGGGCACCCGCCTGGCACGAAGTTTCTTTCGCTGTATATTATGTATTAAATTAACAACGTTTGAGAGTATCTAAACGTAAAAAAAAATACATATTATATACAGAAAGAGTATCGTGACGGTCATAATGTTACACTTTTTTTGGTCTACTATTAGGTCGGTAGTGTGCAGAGTAAAACGTGCGAAAGGAACTTCGTTCGAAAAACAAACGACAGTTTTTTCGTCAATCGTATGCACATGCTAGTGGCATGCATGCCTCATGTGGTCGGCCCCTGTTGGTCTGATTACACGGCGACGGCGTGTTGTGACAAGTCCAAGTAATTAATTAATAGAACATTAGCGGCGAGTGTTCGCTTGTATCTATAATAAGAGGAACTGGTTCCATGTATTAACATAATATCTACATGTCTGCACTATCCACTGAAAGATAAGGTCAGTTTTTTGTTTCGAGTTGTGATGAGTTGGACAGGATGAGTGTTGCTGGAAGAAGTTGATGTGTTTTAAATCAAACGATAGATGGGCTGCGTGTAATGATCGCTAGAAAGGGGTCGACTCCTGAGAAGGCGACTAATAGAGAAGTATGGAAGAAAAAGACTGGGATAAGGGCAAGAGAATGATAATGGTATCCTGCCTTTTTGCCGAAAATTGTTTAGCAGATTATCACTTGCCAACCAACGTTTCGCCGATGTTTCACTTTGACAACTAACGATTCGCAAATTTTTGTATGACAACGTTTCATTTGGTAGAATTATTGTTAAGCTGATTATTATAATGACACAAAACGTTTGCGACATTTATCATTTGTCAAACATTTCAATCTTAGGTTACGATAGGTTAGGTTAGGTAAGAGTATGACAAACAACGCACGAGCCGAGCGAGCGAAGCGAGCGTGTCGCGGCAGCGGCCGGCGAAGTGCCAGAAGCGAATCGCTTTTGTAAAAGGAAACAGTTAAGTTAGGTTAGGTCACATAAAAGATAAAGTAAAAAAAACTCACTCACTGAGAACTTTCAATACACTCACTCATTTTCATTGAACTCTACTTGAAAGTTGGCATTTTAAAAAGTGTCATTATGAAAAGCAGACCAAACGTACAGTTGGTAACTGTGAGGTTGGGAAATAAAACAAAATTATATGATAAGTTGGCAAATGATTATCCGGCGAAATAAAATTCTGCGAAACGTTAGTTGCCAAGTGAAAATCTGGCAATAATTTTCGGCGAAAAGGCAGAGATCCAAATGATAATGTATTGTAAATGATAGTTTTGACAAGCAGTTGGTTGTATCATCAATGTCATCATCATTTCAGCCGATACACGTCCACTGCGGCACGTTGTTGGTCTCTATCTCTAACAAGCGGCGCCGGCGCCACACCGAGCGGTCCTGTGCTTCTCACATCGTTGGCTGCGTAAGAAATTGTTTCTAATTTATTGGGGTTCCTGAAGGTTGTCCAATTCTGCCCAATAAGCTTTTAAATAAATCTTACTTAGGTACCTAGACAAACATACATAATTATGCAGCCACTATTTTAATTCAATTGATAAGGTGTACATTAGCTAACTATCTATTTTAGTACTATACGAAAATCTCATTACCTTAGTTTTGAGTTGATTTCCATGATTAATAATGAAACTATCACAGATTTAATTAAAATTTTGTCCAACAGAGATGTATTAATTTAATATAATCTACAATCTGCATATAATGGTACGTCGATTTATTACGAGCGAACTAGCACAAACTATGACATGGAATTAATTATCACAGGTACCTAGACTGACCGGTGAATATCATTAGTGTGAACTAGCTTTACGCTTTGGTTTTCTCAGAGTGTTTACCTTAATTAGTAAAGTTAGAATCTGTGAAATCCTCTCAGTGGTTTCACAGATTCTAATTTTCAATTCTTCAATTTTGGTCGCCGTAATAAAAACCCTTACGTCACTAGATACAGCGCCATGACCCCGGGTCTGATTTCAGATGGAAATATTGTCTAATTTCATGCTTTTCAGTTTGTATTTTAGTTTTTTTACTTTTATTTCCACTTAAAAACCATTTTCGCACATAGCTCATAGAATAATTGCTTATTCTATGAGCTATGTCCAAATGGTTCTACTCCTTGCTGCTTGCGCAGAAGAGGCAATTGGCCGGCCATATTATTAGCCGTAGAACCGATGACCGTTTGGGTAATCGACAAACGTAAGGTGGGACGCCCTCAGGGTAGATGGAGCAACACTTCGCAGGGTGGCTGGTAGCAGCTGGATGAAAGTTGCCGAGCATTGAGTTGAATGGCGTAGGTTGGTGAGGCCAATGTCCAGCAGAGGTCTGCTGTATGCTGACGATGAACAATTTTACTGAGAGTACGTAACATTCCGTATCTCTAACACTGCAGTATATATAATATTCTCACGACAAATTGATCGTCTTCCGATATTCAGAATGTTCTCTCAAGTTTATAAATATTAATGTCGATAACTGTTACAGTTTACACTCCGGTTAATAACGCGTCTTCCTTATCAACTTTATTCTAATTTGTTTAATTATTTATAGCTATTTTTAATTATATAATTAATTAAACACTAACGTGTTTAATTAATTAAATGCGATTTTCAGGCGGTTTTTAGGCGAAGCATTCATTATCAACCTATATTCCTAAGAAACTGGTGAATTGTTAAAAATGCTGGTTACACTAATTGTCTTTTGACAGCTGTCAGATTAATACAGCCATAAAAGCATGGAATTCGTATGAACTTTATAGTAAAACAAGTTATTGCCACATTCAATAATAATAATGCTAATCTTAAATTGTTTTTTTACTGATTCAAAAGCGAAAATGCTGTAATTGCAATCTGGAAACTCTTGTTGGGATGATTTAAGACTCATTATCAATTCAAGGGATTATTTTAGATTAGTTAAGAAGGTGATGATAATTTGGCTTACAATAATTTATTATCAATAAAACGTATGCAAATGTTTAATAATTAAATCACATAAATAACGTCAGGTATCTGCAACATTTAGCTAATCTATAAAATATTAATTAGTAATATTTAGATCCGTTTAGCGACCGTAGCCAATTAGCATAGATAAGGATAATATTAAATATGTAACTGTATTTGTATTACAAGTATTTTATTAGCTTTGGAATTGAGATACAGTATTAATTGATTAGTATTAATTTATTAGATGAACCTGTGTGTTCTCACGATTTTGGAAGAAAACATAGATTAGTTCGGGTTCGACCACTATTCTAACCAGCTTCCGTTGCCTTTGGGAGAAAGGATAAATTAATTCTATGACCTTATAGATAGTCTTTGAACAAATAACTCATTGATAATTTCGTGCACGCTATTGATCTGTTTGACAATTTATTCAAAAGTTACAGGTCATAGCATTTTGTGCCAAAAATGATAGAATCTAAGTACTTAATATAATAAAAATCTTAAATTCACTGCCAGACAACGCACAGCGTAAACCGCTGGATCTAGAAGCATGAAATTTTGCTCAAGAGTTCCTTTTATAACAAAGGTGAGCACAGAGCACAAAGATTTTTGAAAATTCATCGCCTGAATGGGTGAAATAGGGGATGAAAGTTTGAATAGAAATTCGTATAGAAAAGTAGACAAACTGTTGAATTATTTCTGAATCTGATTTAAGAACAAATACGATAATTCCTAAGAGTGTGACAAATATTTGTTCTTCAATCATTTATATATAGGCTTACCAATTAAACAATATAGCACATATTTTGTAACTAAAGATCATTCAGTAATATCGGCAAAATATGTACTTATCCTATACATAGTATTGATTTTATATTATAATTTAAAACAATACAAGCACTCTTCAACCAGGCATGAGAATCGAACTCAGGCCCCCATAAATTTCCTCAATCGTAAACCGAGCTTGTAAACAACTACACAACATAGATACGGATTCCGAGAGAAACGCGATACGAAACGTCCCAGGTTCGGAGCCGGCTGAGGCATAAATAGAATTAGTGAGTCGGTCACGACTTTACTTCCATAGTTTATCGCGACGGGGAATCGCGAGCGCAGTCGGGAAAAGTGAGATTATCATATTCATAGTAAAGTATTACAATGAGAAATAGTCTGATGGTTTACTAATAATAATAATACCAGCCTATTATTGTCCCCCTGCTGAGCAAAAGCTTCTTCTCACAATGAGAAGTAATCGCCATTGGTCACTGTATACAATGTATATCGGTGACTTTGTATCTGCCCAGTAATGCCCAGGTATTCGGAAGACATTTACCTGTTTTATAATAACTTCATCACGCATGCATTCTCCGAGGGGCTATGCAGTAGCATTGCTAGTGACCACCAGATCTATGAGTCACTCTACGGAGTCGAGAATTTCTTTGTATTGTCAGAATTTGATACCCCGGGTTTATGACAAATAGCGCTTAAATAAACTATATAGGTATAACATAATTAATTACCTAATTTAGTTTTATTAGTATTTCGAGACTTCATTTAACTACTGTTAGTAATTTTACTGTGTTGTAATAACCATACCGTTAGAGCTTCTGCCGCCTGTGATATAGGTATAGACAGGCATCTAACATTGCATCACCTTTGTGAATTATTTCTAAGATTTTTATATTTTAATACAAGCCGTGTGTCCGGGGATTTCCCATCGGCAAAAATTACAAACTTCCATACTTTCCATACCCCTGTAGTAGATGAATTTTATACAAAATCATTATATTATGGATTTTGTGTACGAAATTTCATGTTTCTGGAGCCAATGGTTTACGTTGTGCCTTGTCCAGTGAATTTAAGAATGTTATTATGTAGATTTTATCAATTTTATTTCGGAATAAACATTTTTATTTATTTAGCGAGACAGAGACTTAAGTTTCTGGTGGTATTACGGAAAAATAAACATTATCTTTAAGGTGTTACAGATCAGAGAGAAACTCTCACTTACAGCGTTGACATTCAAGCAGTTTTGTATAATTAAGAAGTGCGACTGATTTAATTACGTTGGAATGCGAGTGGATGTTAATAATGTAACCACTTCGATCTGCATAGATAACGCATCTCCAACACTTTCCGTATTCGATAACTATCTACATTGAATGTTGCATTTCTTTATTTTAATGCGTAACAAATTAAAATGGCGCCTCAGATATAATTTTCTCACGTTATTTGGAACAACATCGTCTTAGATTTGAAGTTTATTACTTGCTTGCTTGTACCTATAATAATATGCATGCTTCTTTCATGGCGGTTGGTAGCAACCACTACTAAACTGAAGGACGTGCTATCTATATTATAACGTCTGAATACTACATACATACGTCCCTGCTTCGTAGCAGGGACGTATGGGGGGTCCTTACATACTCCTTTTGCTTGCTTTACGTTCATACAGCGTTTTGCTTGCATTTCTGCCAAAATCTCATCGTGAAAACTTAGGTGAAGTGAGCTCTGTCAATGTCATGTGTCAACCCTTAGTATCAAGTGCAATGACGGCTCACCTTAAGCTCTCTTCACCTAAGTTTTCACGGTAACATTTTTACAGATTAGACCGACTGGTTGTGAGTACCACGCACCTGGCCTTTCTGAAGAACATCACCAATAAAGTAACTATATGGCTATGCGCCTGAATACTGTATCTTATTTATATCGTATCAAAAGCGCCTCAAGCAGCGGTTACAAAATAGTCACGTCGACCTCTTGCACTTCAGAGCGATAGAAGCGAACCTAACACGATCTATTGTGCATCGTACAGGTGCGTTATACAGGGTGCGGAGTATTTATTGATCATTTGGTTTTCAAAGAATTCATTCGTTCATGAGTTATTAAAAAAGTATAATGTAGGCGTCTATTTACTAGACGTCTTACAATTTGTAGTTTTTGGTTTAGTCTGGATTAGTGCCCGGTTGATGGGGCTAAGGCCGGTCCTTGTTACATGGAACTTAAATACAACTGGCATAATGTGGGTGTGCCTATAATAGGGTACACGTTCTCTGCCTAAGTGATATGTCTTTTTTTCTGTTAATTGGTTTCGAATTACTAATCAGCCTGTATGCTCATAGTTGAGAGCGTATCTAGTAATAGTGCGCGATGGCCGGCGCTCGCGCTGTTTGTTCATCATTAGTATTTCGACACACACAGGTTGCAATACTTCGGATCGCTACTAATATCTGTAGCTCTCGACGATTGAGTGTAGTGTGTACATTAAAGATTGGTGACGACATGCGAGGTAGCAAGTTTGGGAGATATGTCCTAGATAGTGATGGATTTATGCCCAAATTATTCGGCATATTCAACGTACATCCATACTAATCCATAGGTGCTAATATTATAAAATTGAAAGTAAGTGTATGTCTGTCTATTACCTTTTCACGCCTAAACCACTGAACCAATCGTTATGAAATTTGACAGATTAGTAGCCTGGGATCTGGAGTAGTACATGGCTACTTTTAATTTTGTATTGCAGACGAAGTCGCCGGCTTATCTAAATTTTATGGCAATCAGAGTGGATATTATGGAATAGGGACTTGCCCAAATTGGGCAACATATCTGAGAATATTCGGTTTTACAGATTATAGAGGCAGAAAGAACTTACGACGACCGACGGAGGAACTTTTGTATTCTGTTTATATAATTATGGATCAATTATTAATTCAAACTCAAAGGAAAAGTGATTTAAGGATGAGAGTTTTTAGAAACACCAAAGTAAACTCGGAACTAAATAATTATTTTACAAGTACCGGATATTCAAAATCAGAATATTTTATTTCACATAAACCGACATGAAAACGTCGGAAGGTGTCGAATAGTTTCGGAGCTTTAACATTTTTTAAATAATAATGACTAAATAGCTACTTATTATTGCGTTGGTTGCCGTATCTTTGCACATCAAGCTATAGACACCTAAAATATTAGAACCACTTAGTAAATTGTCACCGCTGACAACTGCAATAACTCTTACAAATAAATTAAATCTAGATCACTTAAATAACTAATATTCACTTCCCACGAATTTCCCACCTCCTCTAATATCTCGTTCGCACGGGAGAGTCTCGCCTCGAATGCAAGAGGAGACAAAGAAGTTGACTTGTGAAAAGTTTACTATTCTTAAATCAAAGGAAAAAGTTGACACACATGTCAAAACGCAACTTTTGCGGTCACCACGCCTTTTCAATGTTTCAAATGAGACTTCACGTTCTTATAAATTACATCCTAGTATAATTATAGTCTTAGTTTAGTTTTATGCTCTGCCTGGAAGCCTTAATTCATTAAAGCGTCTACAAGATAGCCCGGTTAAGCAGCCGACAAACTCCTAGGTTGACGTGTTTTGGGGAAAACGGAGGAATTCCACAAACGGCTGCCATTGCCAGTCGTTTGCGAAAATCATCTGTGAAAGGAATACACTTAAAAAAAAACATGTATAAAAAAATGTAATTCTTGTTTCTAGCTTGAGAGTAAACACAATAAATGCGATAAATGCCTTACGAGTCTCGCCTACTAGACTCTCTTTGGGGAACCGTATTCTGGCCTCTCTACAGGCAAGATATTCTCCTCGTGTAAATGGTCCTTTATTCCCGCCAATCATTCGGATCTCAGTTAGGATATAATCGAATAATTTCTAATCAATACGAACCGAGTGTTTGCAATAGAGAGCGCAGTCGCAGAGGCGTAATGTGACGGAATTAACATTTAATATCTACTTGTGGTCCATGTTCTGTGTTTGTAATGATTTATCTTACTTGAGCAATGTTGGGGCTGTATCTTATTTAGTAGTCTACTTATGGACAATCATATTCCTATAGATCGCATTGATAAATATTGAGATTTCGATTATTCGGTCCTATTTCAGACTCAAGCATTTCAAATTGGGAAAGATCAATAGGATCCCTTTTTAGAAAAAGGTACTACCGTTCCACGCACAATGAACCAAGTGCGGCAACCAAATCTAATAACATAGAAGGTTTTACCGTTTAATATTATTAAATAAGTATTCAAACTGAGATCCCAGATTTTTGTCTTCACGATTGCCTTTTGTTCGGAAAATTCAAACTACATATCCAATTTTGTCACTTCTGCGCAATTTTTTTCAATATTTTACATACTTGTCGTAGGTGATTAAAAAAAAGAAAATTGTGTAACATTTTGACTGTCACGCACGACACTTTTAATTTATATATTTCAAGAGTGATATGAAAAGCTATGATATGATTGATTACGAAGCTTATGTGTTATAAAATTATCTCACCAGGAAAAGATGGTTATTATTTTTGCTCAATCTATAAAAGTTAACTGTGCGAAGATACAGGTTTTCATCCAGTTTACGTAGTTTAAAGGTCAATCATTCTTATTCCTAGTGATAAGGCTAACCTTGCACTATTTAATCAGTTAGGTATAACATTAAAACAAATTCTTAAAACTAAACAAAATAATAAAAGTTAAATCAGAAAACAACTTACGCAAGTTTTGATGAAAATTTTCAGCGTAGCGTTCAGCTTCTCAACTAAAAAAAGTGCTTAAATTTTTAAATAAAATACTGAAAATTTTCTAAAATAATTATTTACTTTTATTACAAATATTATAAAAAACTGTCAATTTAAATCACAGTTCACTTCACACAAGGGGTTCAAACTCGCGACGTACGAAATATTCGGGGATGGTCGGTACGCGATCGACGTCCGTTCGCGACGCGGCCACAGCATCCACTGACGGTCATCGCCGAATGGACCGGCATTTCGCCTGCATAGTACTCGCCGGAAACTATTCCATCTAGAAAAGAACATCCATTACTGGTTTCCTTCTATTTTTCGAAGTTCTGTTCTAAATTTAAATAGCAATGAAGTCTGTCGAAGGGAAAATTATCATTTTTCTCTGATTTATGTAGTGTAGTTATCATTATCGTGTACAGCGAAGGTTTTATTAAAGCCTTTTCTGCGAAAGCTGGGCGAGTCAGTTTTTTTTAGCAAAGGAAACTGAAAGGAGGCTGTATGTGTCAGAATGTGAAACATTTTAACGAAGGAGTTTGAATGTGAGTGCCGCAGTTAGGAGCAATGTGTCATAATGTGCTAATTATAGGACGCACGCTGTAGCTGGTGCAATACAAGAGTATTTATAGAATGTTACTGAAGGTAAGGAGATATTTTGTTTTGTCTGGTGGTCGCAAGCGCTACTGCCGCGCGTGAGGTCCTGGGGTCGATTCCCAGGTCGAGCAGTGATATTGGGGTTTCCATCAGAAATTTGCAGGAATCTGGATTTGTGGCCGGTTGATGGCAATAGGACTGCCCCATTTGAAGTGACTTAAACATAACTAGCGAAGATGGCTGTACTATAGGTAGCTACAGCTCTGCCTAATCCTTCGGGGAATACATGATGTTATGTTTATCACATAAACATGGAATTTTGATTAGGATATTGATACTTTCCTTTTCAGTTAAAAGAACTCTATTTGTACCTACTACGAGTACTAGATTAATCAAGTATTGCTTGTAAGTTTTATTGGGACTTAGAATCGAATAGAAATTATCTTGCAAAAGAAAATATTTATTCAGGATTGTCTTAAAATATCAGCGACTGCCTCGGTAGTTCAATCCAAGTTCGGGAAAACTGCAGTTGCCTATTGCATTTTTCATAAAGAATGTTTTATTCGGCGCCCGGTGTCTGGACCTGAACCCAACTGATGGCAACAGGCTCGCCTCTTTCATGGAACTTAAAAAGAACAAACACATAAAATAACTTCACGCCTGTATTTCTCGTAGGGTTAGGTAGAGGTGTACTTATGTACACCCACATTTCGTCAGTTATGTTTAAGCCCCATGCGAGTGGGGAGAGGACCTGAAATATTATTGAAGGAATGTGTGTGTACTAAAGGGTGTTAATATTATTCTCTCCCCATTCATTAATTACAGCAGTCTTTATAATATTAAACTTTTAATTTAATGTGCAAACAAAATCTGAACATCCTGTATTGACCAATCAAGTTATCTTCTGGCCTCAAAACAAAAGACGGGGAAGTGGCCATCATCAATATTGTTACAGCTATAAAACTATTATGTGTACGAACATTACGATCATAGGAAACTATTAAAATCTGTTATTTGTGGAGGATAACTGTGAATGCAACTATTGTTCATGATAATCAGTGAGTCAAGGTTAGTAAATACACTAGTTTATTAACATCGAATTGGTAATTTACTATTAGTGTTTCGAAACCGTTGTGTTAACATTATCAGCATATATTGTTCCGGCTGCTAGGACACAGACCTCCTGCCTGTGAGAGGGAGCGGCCCCAGTGCGGGCTGGTGGATGGACACAGACCTCCTGCCTGTGAGAGGGAGCGGCCCCAGTGCGGGCTGGTGGATGGACACAGACCTCCTGCCTGTGAGAGGGAGCGGCCCCAGTGCGGGCTGGTGGATGGACACAGACCTCCTGTCTGTGGGAGGGAGCGGCCCCAGTGCGGGCTGGTAGATGCCAAAAGTCTTCGACTTTTTCCAGGACTGACGAAGTTTTCCTTCACCGTTTTAAAGTAGAGGTGACGAAATAATTTGCGCAAAATAAAGTCCATACCTGGCTGGCTTAATTCGAAGACGAGGCCATTACTGATGGGCCACCTCTCCTTCAAAACATCTTACTTATTTATCATTTTCTTCCTGTCTGGATTTGTGCCCGGTTGATGGCAGTAGGCTCGCATTACATGGAACTGGAACATAACTGGCGAAATGTGGGTGTACTACAGGTACACCTGTGCCAAGCCCTGCGGAGTATACAGGCGTGATGTTGATCTTTATTAGCCATCATCTGAATAGTCACATTGTAGTCTTGTTGATCATCGTCATTACTTCTAGTAGCCCTATTACGACCCTTTAATATCTCTTGATTCATAAAGTGGCACAGTTATAGGTACAACATAGCACATGTCTCAGCGGTGGTCCCACTCTGCGACTTTTTGCTTCGTTAGCCGCGTCTGGTCTAGCCGCAGCCAGACTGTTACACATTCCTAGAATATCTTGATCCTAACGATCTCATAACTTTGAGGAAGAATTCCTAGTTTTTGTGTGCGACTTAGATAAAAGGGATTTTTGGAGTTTTTAGAGTTTAGTTTGTTAGTATTAAATATTTTAGTGGCGGCACTACTGGGTATGTGGGTGGCTTTAGATTGTTATCAGTTATAGTGTCATAACTTAGCAAAGACATAAGTTAGCATAGTATATTTATAATAGTATAGGTACTACGCTAGCCTAGACTAATAAATAAACCTAAATTAATAATAACTTTAATAAAACTGTCCCATTGGTTTAGCGTTTGCACGGTACACTCCAAGCCGTGATTCTAGGGACTATTTTTGTAAGTGATTTTTTTCTGTAACAATATTATCATTTGCAATTTTGCTATTTTTATATCGCTTGCTAAACGTATAATATTTATGTACTGCGACAGAATGAAATATTTTTCAGAAAAAGTATTCAATAATAATTGTTCTATTATTGAATACTTTTATTTACACCAAATCTGTCTAGCCCTCTAGAAAACAAGCGAGATATTTGACACCTAAAATATAAAATTAATACTAACTAAAAAACAAATCTAAACCTTACTTATAAAGTAACAAAATAATAATGTATGAAAATATGATCCGTTGACATTGACACAACCAGCGCAGCGTGATATCTCGTTGAAGTCTTTTGTATGGGCGGCCTGCCTTATACTTAGAAACTTAACTGTGACTTAATGAGCGCCGTACCTTCTTAGCTTTTACGATTATTAGGATTGTATACCTACGATAACTTATGAGTTATGCTTCATAGAGCATAATTATCTAAATTACTCCATAGGTTATGTATTATATTTATATAATATTTAAACAATCCCAATAAATGCTTCGAAAAGCACGAAGTTGATGCTGGCTGTCATTCGTATATCTTTGACAGTCGTTACTGGTCGGCAGAAGCCCGTAAGTCTGACAACCAGGCTTGCTAAGGGGTATCGTGTTACCCAGTAACTGGGTTGTGGAGGTCAAATACGCAGTCGCTCCATATAAAATACTAGTATTCAGCTTCATCCGGTTAGACTGAAAGCCGACCCCAATATAGTTGGGAAAAGGAAGGCTGATGACGACATAATACATGTTGACGTTGACAGTTAAAGTAAGTTTGAAACAGGAGTTTACATATTTTTTAATTTATTTGGGAATATGGTTATACCAACAGTATCATTATAATTATATTTTCAAATAATATGATGTGTTCACATAATATTTATGTAATAGTAAAATATTTACATTATGACATGTATTTTTATTTGTTTTGTTTTTACTGTAAGTATTCTATGCTCTATTAAATAGGCAAATAAAAATCACGTCTCAAGCGCTACTGCTGAGCATGAGGTTCTCAGCAGCGGCCCGGAGTCGGGATTTTTGCCCGGTTGATGACAATACGCGCGCCCCCTATTACAAGTCCCATGTAACAGGGGGCGAGCCTATTGCCATCATAACAAAACATAGTGTACATGTACACCTTTGCCGGACCCTTCGAGGGATACCAGATGTGTTGTTATGTTAATAATTAATCATTATTATTCCCTGTGCACCTTACAAAAATACTCTGCGTAGGAAATAAACATAATTAATGTATTATAGTTCAAGATAATAATTTATTCTTATTATCTAGTTTAATTACCGATGCACTTAGTATCCATTCAATAAGTTATTGTAATTATGAAGATGTATTTCATGTTAACGTTATGCATGCATATTTGCATGTTAAACAGATTTCCTTATGAGTATATTAAAAGGTGTTATTTTTATAAATAATGTAATAATCCCTATGAAGTGGAATATACTGTAATCTTATTTTAAAATGAACACTACATCCCTCCTGTATTCCCCGAAGATGTAGGCAGAGTGTGTAGTACTCCCGCATTTTGCAAGATGTGTGAAGGCGAGCCTATTACCATCAAAGTCCAGATTCTGAACTCCTGTAAGGAAACTCAACAACACTTTTTCCGACCTGAGCATCGACCCCGCACTCCATAATGATCTACTTTCCCGCTTGCGAACACTAGACCAACAAAGCTGTCTAGATTTCATAAACTAATTGCCACTTTTTGTTATTGAACCAATCGGGAGACCACAATCCAACAATAATTAAACATTATGTCGCCCCCAGTCTACTTAGAAAATATCTGTGAAATATATTTAATAGTTTAGTTACTATAGCTAGTCAAAGGAAGGCTAGTCAAAGGAGCTCGTGGCTAAGTAACAACAGCCGCTCGGGCCGATCCATCAGGTTAAGCTACGCTTGCCGGGGTTGGTCCGTGGATGGGTGACCATTTTCACATATCGCGACTCCTCCGTGCCTCGGAAAGCACGTTAAACCGTTGGTCCCGGCTGTCATTTGTGGATCTTTGACAGTCGTTACGAGTCGTCAGAAGCACGAAAGTCTGACAACTAGTCTAACCAAGGGGTATCGTATTACCCAGTTACTGGGTTCTGGAGGTCAGATAGGCAGTCGCTCCATGTAAAATACTGGTATTCGGCTGCATCCGGTTAGACTGGAAGCCGACCCCAACATAGTTAGGAAAAGGCTAGGCAGATGAGCTAGTCAAAGTTCGGCAAAACCCATAGTCGGCCCTCATTAATATTTAATAAACCACTTTTTACATTTTGATGTTATTTGATAGTTTCTTATACTACTATGGGTTAGTATTGCCAGTGTTTTGATTTGTCGTATTGTCGTCCCCACATAGTATAGCCCCACCCTACAACCACTTTACATACGAAAACCAAACCAATGTAAATGAGTAAATTATAATATAATATAATGTAAGGACTAACCTTTACCTCACTGATCCTAGCCGTAACTCAGCTTGGACCGTAACTCAGCCGAGGCGCTTATATCTAATCTGTGTTACACGGAGCGTAATTACTATACAAAGGTAACGGGAGCTACCTCCAGGTAATTTATACAATACATACACACACAGGCTGGCTTTTCACCAGAGTTAAGAGAGGAAGCGGAGAGTTGAACAAGTAAAATATCCGCGCCAATAGAATATGTCGCAATAGGAAGTGGTGAAGGGCGGGTTTTTTTAGGGACTGTCTTATGTAATTTTGACGTTCAAAAAGTGCTGATTCTCAGCATATTTTGAATAATAAAACAAACGGGATAGACTCAGTCAACACACACCCACATCCACACATCCATCACACAAACATCTCATCACACACATGCTACTGTTTTAGATCTATTATTATTAATTTTTTTGTTCATTTTGTTCTGGCATTTTTATTCACATTTTGTTTTATATTTCTTTTAATTATTATTAATATTAAGCGTAAATTGTATAAAGTCTAAGCCTTCTGATCCATGCAACTGGAGAAACCTCAACCCCTGTCATAGGGGTCGAGACCTCATTGATGTAACGTGTAATGAAGTTTGGAAATAAATTACTATTACTATAATGTGCCACGCCCATCTGGTAGGTACTTAAAATTTGGCATTTTTTGGGTATATTTTTTCCAAAATTGTATTATTTCTCTCTTTATCGTATTTAATCTGTGCTATTTACCGAGCAGAATTCGTGAAACTATCATTATTGCGCTAATATTATTGCTTGCACGCAGCAATCGGGAATATATTGGAAAGGTATCGGGAGTGTCTCGCCAATGAATGTATGTGCGCTGTCGTCTGCTATCCTGTAGGCAGGGGTGCTACAACCAGGGTACTTGCAGTACGGATGTCATGGGAAATGTCAACCTTCTGGTGAGTGGTTAGGGTTGTCTGCCACTTTATAGTGAGTTTCTTTTTCGAAGAGTGCAGAATGTCGCTGCGGTGAAACATAATAGTATGACATAACTACTTGTCTTGCTTATCGAATAATTCTTGCTGACCTACAAGATTATTATACATATTTTGTTAAAAAAAAGCTAGTAAAAAATCTCTAATGCGCTTAAAATATCTACTCTATATGTTTTTTTTTTAATAAAAAAAATTTCCTATCCTTAACTGCAACTGGGAACCATGATAAAAACTCACAAGATTTGATTTGGAATTTAGAAAACTCACTTGTATCGCCTGCCATTTAATTTTCTGATGCCTAGAGATTAATTTTCAAACATAAAACAATATTTCTAATCTATGATGACCCGCACCCCTGCCCTAGAGTACCGTTAGCATCAACACACGGATTCCGTTTCAGCCGCAGACCACAGCTTTCCCTAATATCGTGTACCGACAGCAAAACAACCACTTTATAATGCAGCGATTGTTAGACTTTCATTACCATGTTCTTATGTTAATAAAACGCAGTAAATCGTATTGCATTTTACCTTATTTGAACTTGAAGAAATTTTACTTCAATAAGATGTCAACACTGTTTTGCCCGCTATGCAGAAAATAACAGAATAGCCGGGAATAGCCTACTTGGAAGCGAAGCGAAAAATTGTTGCTTAGTAACAGAAGGTAACAAAGGGATACCTATGGTTAATGTACGAGTATGTATGTATGTCCCTTATTAGTTGTAGTAATCTTAGATAACCACGTCATGAAAGATGACTCATAGATTTTAAGATTTGTTCTCACTCGTCCTGTGAAGAAAGGATGCTTACACTATAGTCTGTGCCAAAAGTACCTGATGCAAGTGTAAACAAACTCAGTCTGTTCGGGTTAAATTCTGTCGCAATCACTCACTAAACGGATTTAGTAGCACATCATCTGTATTAAGAGGGTTTCAACTTTATTTCTCGTCACTTTTTCTAACAATTATTGTTGGAATAAAATTATTAAATTGTAATTGAATAATCATCGACGAAAATTGATGTTATAAAATTAGCCTCAATTGTAAAATGATTAAAAACATCTTTAAGGAGATTTAAATTAAGAATTTCATACAAATCTCTCAAGTTTTAAGTGTCACTACAAAATATCATCATCTATTTATTTACATTATCATTATCATCATCATCATCCATTTATTTACATTTTTATTAGAAACTTTTGCAACAGACCATAGTTCCTACTAGTTCTACGTAAACTATCATTAAGACTATTAATGCTTCATTAGGGGGAACATTCCTAGTTGAGCTAGGTTCAGGAGGGATCAGGTACACATGGGTTCTGAACTTGTAGCTACGAAGGCTATTTAGTATTAGCGCAAGGTGCGTTACGTCGCAAGCAAGTTTGATACCAGTTCACAATTTGTCGACAGCTTATAATCTAACGGATATAATACCGACATATTATTAACTTACGAAGATATATATACACATGCAATACTGTAGTTTCCCATTAGAAAAGTAGTGAATTAATTTTCAGAATCGGACCCTACATACGAGGCGGGAGCTTGTGTAATTTGGTCGTGTTACAAACTTACAAATACCTCTCAAGAATATTAGGTTAGTATGGATGGCAAGTTAATCACTGTCACATCGAATCAAAGAACTGTTGTCACGAGGCAGCCCTATCATGTATCAGCTCCTGTTAAATCAAGTCTCGTGTACAATGATCTGACAAACTGTGACAAATAGAGCGTCCATGAACACCGGCACTATGATGAATGAGAGGAAACTCACTCGATGGCGGAGTGTTGTAGAGCAACCCGATAGGACGACTTTCATATTGATCGATAGTCATGAGTCTCGATTCGAATCCTATATGTTACTCGTATCTTCATATAACTCTGTTTTCTAAATCAATATAATAATATCATTCTTGATACATTATTTACTGAAAAATCTACAAATTTTTATGACACCAATTGTGTGTATTCCCGTAGTTAGTAACTGTTAATATTTTTTTTTTTTACCTAATTGACAACTCCGAGGATTTTTTAAAAGAATATTACATTTACTGTGTAGATACTTATTTAAGTATGTGTTTATGATATTTTGTTCCCGCTTGTCACTAAATTTCGTGTCCTATTGGCTATTACAAAATTCTAGAGACTACTCTAACACGTCCATACTTTCTATGATTGCATAGTCTAGTCATGTTAACGAAACTGTGACCTACACAAAGAGTGATAAATCGAACGGTAACAGCAAGTCTTTATCGTTACATGGACGAGTACAATTCGCTGAGTGGGTTAACGACGATCGGTTTAATTGAGAATGTACTGCACTGTACCGGCGCCAATGAAATGTACCTACTGCCAATGAAATGTACCGTAGTGCCAATAAAATTTGTTTCCCTTTATAATGTTACAGCACAACTATCGGTAGTTTTGGAAAGCAACTAAGTTGTTGGATTTCAAACCAGCAAACTGCCCACTCGATGGGTATTGGTCACCGCTGCCTATGTACATATGCAATACCAGGGGGCCAAGTCTACTAATTTAAAAACGTGTCAGTGGTCTCACAATGATCAGTTTTTGACAGATTTTGTATGGCATATCTGTCAAAACCTCATCATTGTGAGACCACTGACACGTTTGTTAATTAGTAGACTTGGCCCCCTAAAGCATCGCAGGTGCGCTACTAAGCCTAGCACAAAGCTTTATGTCTCTTCTTCTACTACATATCGTGTTTCTATGTTGGGGTCGGCTTCCAACACGATACCCCTTGGTAAGAGTGGTACTTGGCTTCACAAACCTGAAAATGTCTCATTTGCCTGAAATTACAGCGGCACCTTCACACATTATGCTTGTTGGTGGACAAGAGACACAGGTACTGTGATAGTCCTGCCAGGGTTGCGGGAAAGTCTGAAAGGGATACCGGGACCTTGGCAACAGGCAACTGAAGGAACACGGCTGGGTTTTTGTCAGTAAAAGTCCGCTCCGCCCAGAGCGGGAGAAGTCATTGGATGATTTCCCACCCTCAAAAAGGTACTTTCCCGGACGAGATCCGTCACAAAGAGTTCTACTTCTACTACAAACAAATCCCTGCTGGGACTGAACTTTTTATTATTATTATTTATTTAACCATTTATGCACACACATATAAATACAGAAAAGAAGAAAGGAACAGAAAAAATCGCACAAAGGCAAGGCTTTTTTGAAAAGTATTCTAATTATTGCGTCATACTGTTACTGATATTAGGTACTATTATTACTATTAACTGTAGAGGTCATGTTCGGGTATTTAATAGACGTGTATTTAATAGTTACTATAATTAATTCCATGTCCGGCTGTCATGACATTTTATCATTATTGAGAAAGGTTTAATAATTATTTTTATAATTAGTTAGTTTAATTACTTATCTATATACATCGCCTAACTTTAATGATGTGACCACAAAGGCAAGGTCACCAAAGATTTACCTATGTTTATTAATTAACTGATGCTTCAAGACATTGTCTGCCCGTCGATCTTAGGTAGATGCCTTAACATCTACGAACCATTGTAGATCTAAGCAATAAAGCGAGAAATTCCTATGGAAAAAGTCCAATAACACTGCCTGACCTGGGAATCGAACCCAGGACCTCTTGCCTAGCAGTAGCGCTTACGACCACCAGACCAACGTGGCAGTTCACTTAAATAGTAGGTACAATTCAATAGTGGTGTATAATAATAATTTTGGATACCTACTAAAGTGAGTGAGGCTTGCTATCCAACCTCCTTGGCTGGGTATTATTTTCTTAAAACGCTCTTGTGAATAACAAAGGTTAGTCTTCGATCTAACAACAACTCTGCCGCTATACCAACGCCAGTCTAATAAGAAACCCTTTATTTAAGATCTGATGACAGCCAATGCCTAAGGCACAGTCTAATAAACTATTTCCTATACATTTAAATAATTTACAACGTAAATAAACTGCGCCCACGCATGCATTTATTTTACATCAAGAGTAGATATAATGAGATCTAATTGACATGGGTTTACAAAAACGGAACAAGTACGAGTTGGACTCGCGGATTTGGTTCTGTATCACTAAAATTATTATTGATGACCTATTTTTTTCCTAAATCTATTCATTATTTGCGGTTTAAATATTTGTAACAATATTTTAGTGTTGGAGTTTCGTGCCCCGTTCTTCTCCCCTAGGAACCTACAGCGCTTTGGAATGGGCAACTAGCTTCATCTTTTTGATTGACCGACTCCTTGAGATTTTAAAATTGCGTGTTTGTGCACAAAAATCAGATCCAAGTTTGGTGCTATACATATTACCGTTTTCAAGATAGGGCAAAAATAAAAAACAGTGCGGTTCCGCAGTCGGTATAAAACTTTACGCAAGCACAATATGATTATATCGGTAGTAAAAAATAATTGATATTTTGTAATACTTCGCAAAACTACGAAACTATGACAAACAAAGTTATTTCTGTGATTGCTATAACTAAAAAACTACACGACGTATCTTAGAAGAAAGAAAGAAAGAAAAATTGTTTATTCTGCACAAACTAAACGCACAATACAAAATAAAAAATGACATTTACTAAAACTACAAAAACTACAAATTAGTCTTCTCTTCTAATCTTCTCTTCTTCAATACACTTTTGACGGTAAGAGATTTTTAAGTTCTACCAATTATTATTTTTTCAGGAATTTGCTTCGTATGTCATGCGTCATCAATCTCCTGCCCTTAAAATTTAATTTATTAGTGTCAGCGCAACATGTCTTTTTCTTCCATACTTCTCTAATAATCGTCATCTCGGTACCTAGTCACCCCCTTTCTACCCATATCATCTTTCACTCGGTCCATCCATCATTTCTTTGGTCTTCTCCTACTCTTAAATAGCCATACACGTTCATACCCAAAATTTTTCTCACGACATTTTTCTCATTCCGAGGCTTAATAAGGGCCGACCACATAATTATTGTGGCAACGCATTTATGTTTAGCGTCGATTGGATATGGAACCCTAAAAAGCATGGTTATGCCCCGCGGCGTCGCTCGCTCATTACCGCGTCATTACTGTGTCATTGCGTCCGTCTGACTGACTGTGCACGCCATGGGAAGCATGTTATAATGTGGGATAATCATAAATATTATGTTTGTGGAGGACAGGTTACGTTGGTAACGTTGTTGTTGAGGTTTGTAAAGATTCTGTAGAAGGTCTTTAAAAAACTGACATGAACCATGTACAGTGAAGGACTTTGAAGGTTTAGCAAATTAAATATCCATTTAAACTGTCCGTATGTTTAATTCATAACTGTCATTCTTTAACAGTCGTATGAGAAGGCATGTTTGCAAAGAAATAAAAATATGTAATAATTGATGATTTGATGATAACTTTAATCAGAAAATCTACGGAATTTGAAATTTTCCAAACAATGAAATTCCCTGGCTGTACATTTTATGTAGCTGGCATATTAAAAAAACTGACATAAACCAAATATCTTCCAGCCTTGTAAGAAATAAATTCTTATTTGAATTTGTAATTTTTCAGCTATAGATACAGCTGTTTTGTCTCTCTGTGGGAGGTCTGTTATTGTTTTTCAGTGAATTTATATATTTTTATTTTTAATGTTTCATTGTAATTATAACAAAATAGCGTAAGAACTGACTTATTGAATTTTAAGTAAATAAAGAGAACTATTAAAGGGCTGTAGGTATCGAAGGAAGGAAGTAATCAAAGTCAAATTGGTCAAAGCAATGAGATAGTTATATTCGTGTTTCCCTAAAAGTTACATTATTTATTATTTAAAAGACTTGTCAACTATACAGCATTAACCCACAGTCTTTATCATAATTATACATGAATATGTATTTAAATTATAGGAAAGCAATACTTGTTAGCGTAGGTACTTGTACATTATACATCTAATAATAGTCAAACAAAAACAATTGATTAAGTACTTAAAACTTAGAAATGCTGTTTTTTTTATAATAACACTACATTTTATTAAATATATTTTTATACCAGTTTTTTTTATTATACTACAAATACACAACAAGGCAAAAAGGTTTGTCACGATAAAACTACCATATTACATTAGGCCAAGAGATTAATAGGGTGTGAAAGAAAAAGATAACGTTTTATAAAGATTAATCGAACAATGCATCTGTATCCCTCAGTTTGTTATCTTTAGCTTTTATCCAAGACGTGTTAATGGGAACCTTTCCCCTATAGGGGCATTAAGGACGTAAGTCACATTCATTTGACGTTCGAAAAGTGCTGATTCTCAGCCTAGTTTTAATAAATGACTTTGGATTTTGTTTTATTTATTCTTCTTCAGAAACCTCACAGTCCAATATCTAGGTAAACAATGTACAACTAGCGCTCACAGTTGCAATTTACCACAATTTAAAATCTATGTAAAATAAAGAAAACACAAAAAATAAAATAAAATCTCCTTAAACAAAATAAAACAAAATCTTCATTCATCAAAAAAAATCTTCAAAAGGAAAAAACATTAAAAAAAGAACTAGAAAGTTATGAATCGTAGATCGTAATCATTTTGGCACAGTGTGCTAGAACTAAATATTACCTAACGTCTTTTACGCCATTTTAACTCTACGCCAACAATTTATTTGTTTTAAAACGGACAAGTTTAAAGAATTTGTCAGCCGAACAAAAAACTGTCCCTTTCGTTTCACGCCAGTTATCGAGACAAGTAAACGTTTGGTCCAATTAGTTTGTTAACTAATAGTGCTGTCCCAACAAAGGGACGAGTTAGTGACAGATATCATCGATGCAACTGAAGATAGGGCTGTGCTGAACAAAGATAACCATAGTCCCGTATATAGTATATTTAATTAATAAATAATATAAAAAATGGGTGTTTTTAACGAAATATGTCGCCAGATGGGTGAAACAGCTTGGGAAGTGGTGCCAGTATTTTCGTAAATCAAATCAAATCATTTATTTGCTTGAATATGGGTAAGTGCATGAGGTGATACATAAAACAGACGATCTTTAAACCATATCCTAGTACCTCAATAGGTGTGCAAATATCTATTACAATAAAAAGAAAAAATAAATGTAACATTAATCATGCATTTATCTATACCAAATATAATTATTGGGGTGTTTATGACATTCATATATTCTAATAATTATATTCATCATTTTCTAAATACGGTTTAACAATATATATTATGAGTGACCCAAAGGTGAAGGGCTTTGATGCATTGCTTTGCTTTGACAAGCTAAAGTGGCAATGGGCGCCGCATATTAGCCGTAGAACCGATGATCGTTGGGGTAGACGTGTTCTTGAGTGGAGACCGCGAATCGACAAACGTACACGACACTACACTTCGCAGGGTGGCTGGTAGCAGCTGGATGAGGGTTGTCGAGAATTGAGTCGCAATTCACGCCATTTAGGCGTGCAATTGGGGAGGCCTATGTCCAGCAGTGGACTTACTGTAGCCTGATGTTGACCTCCGCGTTGTAGTATTTTGTCTTGATTCTCGTAGTCAAGTCCAACGGTCCAAAGTTACAATAAACACCTTTTATTACTATCTATTAACCGACTTAAAAAAAGAGGAGGTTCTCAATTCAACTGTATGTTTTTATATCCTTGTACGACTTTATTTTGATGGATTACTGCCACCAAATTAATTAAAGATAATAAAAGTTTTAAATGTCAAACTGGTAAATATTTAGGAGATGAAAAATTCTGATTTGATAGTTATAAATAAAATATTAAAGGTATAAGAAACAAGCGATTGTTATGGCTCGGTGGTAAATCAAGGAGGTTTTACAACTAACATTATGTTGCTGTACAATTAGCAATTTTAATGTCTCTGCGTATGGCAGGACTTGTTGTCGGCTTGTTTTGGAAACATGTTGAGCCAGTAAGTGTGTTTTTGTAAAAGAGCCACTGAACTTTATTTGGACTTGGTACTAATAATTTACTAATGGTAATGTGAATTTGTGGGAAAATTGCGTAACACACATAAAATGGCAATCGATCGCAATGCCAGACACACAGACAGACACACAGTCGACACACGGACATACACACAGTTGACACAGTTCAGCCACATTCATTGCGTTATTTACGTTGGTGAGGAGACGAATTTATTAAAGCTATGAAGCAATGGATAAGGAATTTCCTTCAAATCCCTCGAATTGTGAATGAAAGCGTGTTACGCAATATTAGGGTGCAGGTGTTTGTAATAAGTGACTATGTATGATTCACCAAAATCACTATAAATATCTCTTTCGTCACCATTTTATCTGATTACATTATAAAATGTGGTCAATAATATTTTATACTAGGCGACCGGTTTAGATATTGTTTCTCAGGCTAAGCGATTTATTTGCAAGAATAGCTTGCTGTAGTAAAAAGATAATTGTATGGATTTTAAATATTCTGACATAAAAAGTTATTTTTTAATGTATTAACCTGTTCGCAAGATTGACTTGGTAGTGCTCCGTCATATGTAGTAGAGATAATTTTTTAATGTTTACCAATTTTATTTGTTAACGACCTGCAGCAAAAGCTATCCCGAAATAAGACTGTTTGTCAGACTTTCGAGCTTCTGACGATCCGTAGCGACTGTCAAAGATCTACAAATGACAGCCGGCACCAACGGTTTAGCGTGCTTTCCGAGACACGGAGGGGTCTCGATATGTAATGGAAGCTCACCCATCTTCGAACCGATTTCGGCAAGCGTAGCTTAACCTTCGATCGAGCCGTGCGACATACTCCACTCCATCATAACAGTATGATGGAGTCACTCGAGCCTCTGTCTGTGTCTCACATGCTGCACTATAATGACATTGATCAAAGTAAATTACGAAATAACTTGTCAGACTCAACGTTAGCTAGCACACTGAACATAATCTTTTACTCTAAAGCTAACTAACAAATAACTCAATCTGACATTGTAGACACTAATAATTTTGTCACATTTGTGTCCAGTTGGTTGGGACAGCCCTAATATGGTCCGATACTATTGTCACTGAGCGCGCAATGTAAAGTTAGGGTTGTCAATATTTTATATTGGTTTTGGAGCAGGTATTTTTTTATTAATAATAATATACTAGAGGCGCAACTCAACAGGGCAGCATGTGGCGAGCTGTTGGGCAGTAGCGACCCGACGGACCCTACCTCCCGGGAGAAGTATTGTTCCTCACCTCTGGCTTGCCTTTATTGGCCGGCTGGAGTGAACACTGACGAGGAACAGAGCTCTCACCTCATTCTTGCTTTGATTGGCCGGCTTGAGTGGAGATTCGCAAGAGCAAACGAGCTCGGAGGAAGGAAGTATTCCAGTAAGATGCTGGTAGGGATCTTGACCGTACTTCCGGGATTGTCCTGATAGCCGTGGAATACCTCTCCACTCCTCTTAAGCACCTCAGGACATGTTGACCCCTTGTTGCTAGGACCCTTTATGCTAGCGACCGTTTTGGGGGGCCCATTATTGTGCAAGTCACCCCCTGCCATTTTATTTATGTAGGTATTTTATATTTAAAAACATTGGTCAGGCAGGAGCCATAGTCTTTCCATAGTTCAAGATAACCAGTTCACCAAGCTACCCAAACCCATAGCCCAATATCTTTGTTTCCATGTTCTGCAATAGTCCTACACCAACCGGGGGTTGTCCTTGGCTGCACTTGCATAGTGAAAACAGGGATAATAGTCGGTTGGTGCCTCATTCTATTTAAAATTGTCTAAGGGGCCTCTGCAAGTTAGTTTCGGCCCCTCACACGCCATCCAAAGGTCCGGGACCCCAGGGTCCCGAGATGTACAAACAAAAATATACTAGAGGCGCAATATTATTAATATTAAAGAAGCGATTATTAGATAAATAAACTCCACTTTCACGGCTGATGTGATGTCATTTATCATCACATGATCACATCAGCCGTGAAAGTGGAGTTTATAACATCTATCTCTTTAGTTATTACAACAATCTCTTGGCATAATCACTCATGCCAAAAAGCCTTAATCGACAAACGTGTGTGACTAGTGTTTGCCACCCCTGCAGGCCATACGTCGCCGCGCCGCCGCACTCGCTCCGGTAGCGATCCGTCAGCCACTTTACTGCCTCAGATATGAATTCCGACGTGTTTATAGCTTTCGACGCGACACTCGGCTAATTCGCCGTTAAAAGGTGAACAGTTTTTATTACTAGAATGTGGAGTTTTTGTTGAGGTTAAGGAGAGGTCACGTTGTGTATGAGGTAGCGAGTTCAATGCATCTTTAGGAATGGTTAAAGCAATGAATTTACGTAAAATAGGTGGAATAATCGTTTCATTAAAAAAAAAACACTAGAATCAGATATTTTTTTAAAATATTATTTAGGTAATAAGATTTTTATTTGTAATGTCTTTTTGTTCTGTTTTCCTTCACTAATGCAGACCCATAAAATATAATCACTCTATTTTAATGTTAAAACAAAGAGTCATACAGGAGAAATACATAATTATTATTATGCATTTATAGGTCTACAGAAAAATAAACACTTACTACTTTAAAATCGCAGACAGTAAAAATAAAGACGTAACTGAAAGTTAATCCATCGACTTTAAAGCAATTTATAACTAAACACGACAAGTCGCACGTTTGTCACCGTCCTACTAAAAAGGTTAATCGCATTACTGTCTGCGTTGAGGTTAAAAGTTAACTTTACGTTTTAGTTTTAAAAGGTGTTTAGCCTTGAAAGTAATGTCAGTCGAAAGGTCGTTGACCTGAGACTTTGATTGATTGCTACAAGTGACTGAATCGTTAATCTAACACGATTTTTAAAGGTTTGTCGACAGAATATCCGATTCGCGTATAATAAAATTAAAAACTTAAAAAATTAACATTTTGAATTTGACTGTGCTTAAGCGCTACTCCTGAGCATGTGATTCTGGGTTCGATTCCCAGGTCGAGTTTGGATTTGTGCCCGTTTGATGGTACCTAATAGGCTCGTATTCCCTAACATGGAATTTAAGCTTAACTGGCGAAATGTGGGTGTACTAATAGGCTTTAGGTACATCTCTGCCTAACCCTTCCGGAATTATTAGGCGTGATGTTATGTTATGTAAAAATTGACAAAATCTCTCTGGTATCTGTCTGTTACAGCTGATTTTCTCGCAAACAATTTCTCGTACTGCAGTCTACTAGGGACGCGTTAGCTACCAGAGTTGCAGTTTTAAACAATATAGATAATTATAAAAACAAACAAGTCGCTTTTTGCCATTGTTTCCATTCTTATTTCAGCTACGGAAACCACTTCTGTTTTTGACGGCTATGGGTTCCGAGCGTGTGCTCTGCTCCTATAGGACATATGGATAAATTCGTCCACTGTCCGCTCCTCTTATCGCTCTGCTCATGTCCATGTCGCTACCTTACCTCGACGTGTGCTTATGCAACTGACTCTGCGCCAAACTGTCATTATTTACGCAGCACAGAGCTACGAAGATCTCATTTACGTATATTACAACGACGTCAGATTGTGATATTACTCCGTTTTAATAAGTTATTTTCATGATTATTTTCGGTGCACTAGGTATTTATCTTACTAATCGGTATAATAATATATATATAATAATTATATACAGTGTGAATTTTTGAGTTGGGGCAGCTTTTCTAACTGACTGTACCATTTTACCAAAATCTGTGAATGCAGTTAGTAATTACTCAAAAAGTTAAGGGCAGTCTGTGGGCCTAAGAACGTTTTCCTGGAGCTACAACGGATAAGGCACCTGCCCTTACTGCCCCTTTTCCAAAAATCCGCACCCTGTATAGGTATGTAAATAATAACGAATGAGATGTGTTTGTGTAAGAGTTTTCCAGAAGTAGTCAAGCCTTGAGTGAATATTCATGGGAAAGGGTTTAATATGGGATAATAGTTTGTGTGGAAGTCCGTTCATTTTGTCAATAGGATGCCATCGCGCACACGGATTGTATAATATATATAGTTAATAAAATATGTAACATGTCACCTTAAAATTCTATTCCTAATCTTAACTTTAAAATATTATAAATACGAAAGTGAGTTTGTTTGTTTGTTACGCTTTCACGCTTAGACGATTGAACGGATTTGGATGTTTGGTATATGAGTAGACCATGACCTGGAAAAGGATATAGGATTATTTTTATCCCGATATTCCCACGGGATCAAGACTTATGCGGGTGAAACCACGGGGCGCAGCTAGGCAAGGATATAAAAGTAGGTTGCACCTGTTCCTGTTACATTGGCCCTTGAAACCGTATTAACAAAATAAACCTAAATATTTCACTGCATTATGTAAACTGGACCTACTTAATATTAATTGAATTATCATTATAAACAAATATCCGGCTGATAAAGTAAATAGGAACTGTTTATTTAATAATAGAGTAAAATCATATAATTTTAATAATACTGTGTGAAATGTTTATTCACAACTTCACACCCGTAGATTACATCGGAATAATTAATTAATAATCAGGTAGTTTCTTTAATATTTATTGCGTTGAATATTAAGATGAACATTTGGATAAGTACTATTATAAAATAATTTAATAGTTATGAGAAAAGGTCATAACAAGATCAGTTTTTTAAAACCGGTATGTTAGGAACCTAACGTAATAAAATGATTTTATAATAGGTACACAGACACAAAAGCACAATTCAATCAAAAAATTATATGCCCTAACGGGTTAAAAAGGAGCAAACAAAACAAAAAAAAAAGATTTTCAACCAATCCAGAAAATCAATTTTACAAAATTATTTAGTTTTGACGAGTATCCAATCATTATCGTTTAGACTTTCTTTAACAACAAAGCCACCCCGTGTGGGTCGCGTTTCAAGAGAAAAATGCTCCAATAAAAATTGTTAACACCAGAGGTGCGGTACCACACTACACGCAAATTTCACACCACCCACCCGTAATTGATTCTGGCCCACCGGTTATTATTCAGGCGGTGATAACTCTTGATAAATGACGACTGTAATTGTGTATAATGCTTGAGCGAGTATCGTGTTCAATAGCTTTACTCAAATATTTATGGTTTCAGAGCGATTTCGCGATCGTTTTCCCCTATATTTGCATTGAAGAGAGATATATCGCAGTTGTCGCGTTATTGTGACTATTTCTCGGCTTTGTAACATAATGTTAGATTTATGGCAGCCTGTGCGCAAATAACTCAGTTTATTATGTTGGTCAGTTTGTCTGCGCTAAGTTAAGTTATAGTAAAGTTAAGTGTTTCTTGTTTATTGGATCACATTTGGTTTCTTTATCGCGTCGTAACGTAACAGTGGGCCGTGGAAACTTATTACGTAACAAAGTGGTTCAAAGCATTTATTGAAATTAAACCATTTATAGACACTTGTGACTTTGTCAAAGAGTCGGTCGGTTATTCAGAAAGTTAAAGCTAAATCTTCAAATATCGAAAAGTAGGTTCCTCTATACAAAAACGGGAAGAAATTCCATGATGACCTACTCTTTTAAATCAAGTTATCACTGCGTTACTTAAGTACATTATTGGTTTTGAAAGTAAAGTTTTTTCTTTACATTCATCCTTGACATATAATCATTGTATTTGACATTATATACCTGCAATTAATTTCAACTCTTAGTGGCTTTTGTGGACAGGATTATAATTATTCAATTTGTTACAGTTGTAATAGCAATCACTTCAATTGGTTTAAATAGGTTTTTATTTTTTATTTGAATTCTAATTTTATTATCATTAGTCTTTTAGATAGATTATTTTCTATTTGTGAATGTGAGAACGTTGTAGGCTTATTGGACTGTAGATTTATTGAACATCTTCTATTTTTGTTAAGTACCTGGTACTTACTTGTTGAAAGGCCTACATTGTCCTCCCATGCCTACCAACACTGTAATTTGAAAGTATTGTAAAAGCCAATTATTTTTAAAAGAGTAACCATGGAGTTTCTTGCCGGCTCTTCTCCATAGGAAACGACCAATTGGAACCGTGCGCCTAGCTTCTGACGTTTCATAAGTGCCCATGTAGGTTTATGTGAAATAAAATATTTTGATTTTGATTTATAGTCAAAAGTGATAACAATGTGAAATGCTCTGTTGAGCGGCCGTAAAAAACATTAGCACAATAACCTTTGATTTCAACCGTCAAATCTTTATTGCTCAGAAACTTTTTGCAAATGATAAAGCCTACAGAGCTCTCAATATGGAACCATAACGAAACCCCGCATTAAGATAATACCAATTATCCACACATAAAAATAAAGACAAAACATAGACTCAACATGTAACAGATCAGCAATCGTTGAAGCAGGTGTCGACTGAGTGTTGTCGAGTGTGGAGGCGACTTCCGTCCGCGTGGGCTGTACCTGGACCAGTGCCTCACAAATTATGTGGAAAGCAATGAGCTACATTCAATATTATATCGTCACTTAACGTTATTAAGCAATTCTGTATTATTTATCATGCTAATAAGTGTCGCCATGCACCATCATGTCTGGTCTCCCGCTGTTTGAACGTGGTCCAGTTTACTGCAGCCTTTTGTGTTTTAGGAGAAGTGCTGATGAGGTTTTCTATCATAGATTACGGGGCAGAATTAAAAGATAAGCAGTAGAATCACGCCTATGCTGAGGAGAATAGTTAAACCAATCAACGTTGGCCCAATGGTTGGTTTCCTAGATGCCAGATTTTGACATCACTCAAGTAACCAAACTAAGACAGCCTAGTGGCTTCATTTATTTTCAACTAGCAATCCGTTCACTTCGCACTGTTTTTACGACTAGTCACAACATCGATATTTCTTTGTTCTATGCAAGTTCAATATTAATGTATAATACTCATAAAACTTCAGGAATAAATGCAGTGTATGATGGTGAAAACCATATGAAAATCCGTTTTGTAGTTTGAAGAACAACGCGGTCACACATTCGTTGTTCTTTTAAAAGCATGAATTCCTTGTAGAAATAAATAATTAGTGAAAACCTATGGTAGAGATCTGACAGCCCTCTGGATGGTGGCTCGATCCAGCACAACTTGATTGTTCAGTGAAGATGTTCATCATGGTCATTGGCTTAAGTTTGGTGCTCAAACAAGATTCTATAAGGTGTCTTAAATCTTAACGCGTCACCAGTCATACAATAGCTTCATGATGTCTTACTATGACAGTTCAAATCATAATAACTTATAATCTGATTACCGTAATACTTTTGTACTGCTGGCAGGTAGCAAGGGTAGTGGCCGCAGAGAAAGTGAAGTTTAGTCTTTCACTTTTAATTTGAAGCGATTTAATTTTCTGTAGATGATGAAATACTCAATCTGTTTTACCTGTTTTGGTTCAAGTTCCTAGTTTTATGCTGAAATCGCACCCTCATCATTATGATCTTGTCCTTAGCAAAAGTCGTGAGCATCTTACAAATCTTCTCAGTACAAGAATGTTTGCACCAAAAAATAATGAGACAATTCCTATTCTAATTTCTTTACCCACCCTACTGGTTCAGAGATCATTCAGAGAGGCATTCGAGAGATCTTTGCCACTGATACCGCTAAGCGTCACAATATTATGAAACTCGTCACACGAGGCGTCATCTTGTCGTCGACTTGGATCTAACGTTATTTATTTTATCTTCTGACTTAATATGGCCAAATCAAACAAATATTAAAGAAACGCCCCTGCTACAGGGGGTGGCGAAATGTGGGTGTACATATTATGTACACCTCTGCCTATCCATTTGGGAAATACAGGCGTGATACCCCATTTCGCCAGTTATGTTTAAGTCCCATGTAGGTAATAAGTGGCGACTTGGCGAGCCTATTGCTAATAACCGGGACCCGGGCTGCTACTGAGAAATTCCTGTTGGAAAAACCCATTACACTTTACCCGACTCGGGAATCAAAACCAGGATCTCATGCTCAACTTTAGCACATCAAAATATCTTAAGGGCGAGCGGGGCCTACACCATCAAAATAGGGTTTTCACGAGAATCGAACTCTCAAGCGCACTTTTGACCTATTGTAAGCTACGGTTCAGAAATACAGGGATTCGCAATAGAAAACTAAACAAGCTATTTAAACTCAAACATATTTATTTCCTTTTCCACAATATTATTTGTAAAAACACTCAGATCACCAAAATAATAATTCCTGTACTTACGCGCTAAGATTTTAAATTAGGTACACCAATTTGATAGGCCTTATAGCTTACACGTCTTCACTGCTCGGTGTCTTGAACCAGAAGGCCGGCTGTCAGTTGTCTCCGAGAGTGAATGACAGTGAATGTGATGGTGAACGAATAATCGATTTAGTGACATAATAGTATTAGTCGATTGATTAAGTAGGGTTACCAGGTACAAGCTAACAGCTCGGCCATCCTGTTCAAAGTGCGTCCTCGCGCTTACAATCTATATACTTATATTGTAGAGAGAGAAACAAAAAAAAAGAGAAAAATATACTAAACTTAATACAATCCATTGCCATCTTATCAACAACCAAAAGTAATAGCAAATTAAATTTCAGTTCATTACACATAACAATAATTAATAATCCTTATTCGATATTTTATGATTACATTTGAAATAAATGCTCAATTTTACTTACTGTTCCTTATACTTAAACTCAATTCATATTCCTAAGAAATCAATATTGTTATACAATACAAATAATTTAATTTAATTCTCTACTTCATTCCGGTCCGTACCAGTAATAATATCAGTATCCTCATCATCACTGCTTTCTAAGTTTCTACTAAATGTTAGCCAAGGTTGGATTTTATCTATAGCTACCACGGCTTCATATCGACGGCCGTGTTTGCGCGTCATAGGGGTGTCCTCAATAATATATCTTTCATTGGGAAGCACTTTCGTTACACGATATGGACCTTGGAATTTAACCACTAACTTTTGGGATTGGCCATCGTGAGGAACTTGCCTCTCAACGCGGACTAGGTCTCCTACCTTATAAGTTTTGGCCGTTTTCCTATGTCTATTAAACCTTTCTACATCTTTTAATTGCTGTGTCTTTATACTGCAACTTGCCTTATCTCTTATGCTATTCAAATCTTCCGGGTCAATCAAATTAGTGGTATCGGATATAACGGGGTTCAAAATACCTTCTGACCTACTAGTTATATTAAACCCAAATAATAATTCGGAAGGGCTTTTCTTTGTAGTCTTATGTACTGTGGTATTGATACCTACTTGAATGTCATAGATATAGTCATCCCAGGATTTGTCATCTTTGTTATGAGTACACGTCGAAAGAGCATCTAAGATAGTCCTATTAAACCGTTCAACTTGCCCGTTTGCTCTGGGTGTTGCTACGGCGTTAATAATGTGTTTTATTCCGTATAGTGTTGTAAATTCATTAAACGTTTTGCTAGTGAAACTAGATCCTTTATCAGATATAAGTCGTGTGGGGACCCCGAAATAACTTATGTGTTCTTTTATTACGCGTATACTAGTGAGAGACTTAGTGTTTTTGACAGCATTTATATTTATAAATTTCGTGAAACTATCCACCAAGACCAGTAAATAACAGTTACCCCTTTTGCTCTTGATAAAAGGACCTAAGTGGTCAACGTGTACCGTATGGAAAGGGACACTGACCTTTTCAATCGGGTGTAGTACGCCCTCTCGTTTGCCACCAGGAGTCTTATGATGGGCACATTCTAAACAAGACTGCACGTATTTTTTGACAAAACGACGCATTTTTGGAAACCAATAATGCTGTTGTATACGCTGTAAAGTTTTATCGAACCCGTAATGTCCTATGTCGTCATGGTTACGTTTCAATATCTGCCAACGTACACCCTTTGGAACCAACCACCTAATCTCGTCTCCTACCATACGATATATACGACCATTTTTCATTTTGTAATTTTTGTGAATATCCTTGACCAAATCCGCAGTTTTATCCTCTAATATATTTTTAATCCTCTGTACCTCATCATCTGCGTCTTGCACGGTGGCGATCCAGTCCTGATCGGAACTTTCAATAGTTAGGATGTCTAATACGTGTGTTTCGGCTTCAAGAGCCGCAACCGGTCCACGGCTCAGCGCATCAACATGCGTCATTCGAGGGCCGGGTCGGTATTCGATAGTACAATCAAACTCTTGTATTTGGACCCACCAACGTGCAACTCGCGGGATCAGATCGCGTTTTACGAATGTAGATCTTAAAGCGCTACAGTCACTATAAATTGTGAATGGTATCCCCAGCAAATATACCCTGAACCTACTCAAAGATGCTACTACTGCCAGGGTTTCAAGCTCATACGAGTGCAACTTGCGTTCATCGGGAGAAGTTTTACGGCTAAAGTATGAAACTGGATGAAATGCGCCTAAAGAGTCGCTCTGTAGCAGTATACCTGCAAGCCCATCTTTACATGCGTCGGTGTGCAATTGTGTAACTGCTTTAGGGTCATATAAAGCCAATAACGGGCGTTGTGTAAGCAACGTTTTAACCAAGTTGAAAGATTCTTCTTGATTATTACCCCAGGCCCAAACAACATCCTTTTTTAATAGGTTCGTCAACGAGGAAGTTATTAAAGCATAATCTTTAATAAACCGCCTAAAGAAACCGGATAAACCCAGAAATTGTCTTAATTCGTGTATGTTTTTGGGTTTTGAAAATTTAGAGATAGCCTCGGTTTTCCTACCACCCGGACGAATACCCGACGAGTTTACTTCGAACCCTAAAAAATCAATAGTATCTAGGAAGAAGTTACATTTACCGAGCCTGAGTGTTAAGCCTCCTTGCTTTAAGAGTTGTAAAACTTCCTCTAATCTATTCAAACCCTCGGAGACATCTCTACATGGGATAAGAATGTCATCCATGTAGACTATTGCGTATTTGATTTTAGCGTCATGAAGAATTTTATTAATCGTCCTTTGGAAGACGGAGGGCGCATTAACAAGACCAAACGGCATGCGGTTATACTCAAATTGCCCGTCTGGGGTAACAAAGGCTGTTTTATGACAGGACTCCTTACTAATTGGTATTTGGTAATAGCCTGAAGCTAAATCGAGAGACGTGAATAGTTGGTTGCCTGCCAGTTGGTCTAATTGGTCCTCGACACGTGGGAGGGGATAATGATCCTTTTTTGTTTTCCTATTAAGCGCTCGATAATCGACGCATAACCGTTTTTCCCCCGTCTTTTTCTGGACTAAAACTATGGGACTAGCATAAGGCGAAGAAGACTCCCTCACAATGCCACTATCTATCATCTCTTGAACCATATCGTTTACTAATGATCTTTCAGCATGAGACAAACGATACGGTCTATAAACGATTGGTTCGGCGTCTTCCAGTTCAATAACCATTTCTGTTATTGTAGTAAATCCGAGATCTTTTAGGCCTTTAGAAAAACAGTCTTGATATTTATTTAGTAGCTGTTGTAACCGTAAACGTTCCTCGTCATTGAGTTTTTCCCCGCACTTAATTAGTTCATTGGAATTGCCAGAATCGAAAGACATTTCACAGCAATCAAGAACTTGTGAAGTGTCTAAACATTCACTTTTAATAGAACGAGTCAACAAAGAATTTTTAGAGATGGTTATTTCGCTTCCAGACACGTTATATATAAGTATCGAACCGTTTCCTTCCTTAATGTTATATGCACCCGATAAAAGATAATAGTGTTTTCCATTCAACTCCCTAAGAGACGCCCGCACGTAAACTTCACCACTAAAAGATGGCTCAGATTTTACCGGTATTACACGTAATGAAGACGGTGGAATAGAAACACCATCATCACATAACAGATGTATTTTTGTAGGATCTATTTTTTTAAATATTAATTTGGTTGGGGTTTTAGTAATTATAAGATCGGACATTTCAGTAAATGAGTGCCCCAAGAGAGCAGGGTGGCTCAATACGTGATCTTCAACTACATAAATGTCTATAACTTTTCTAATGCCCTGGACTTCGACATCGGCAGTTATTACACCCAATGGAATAGTCAGATTTGAACCTATACCTCTCAATACAGGTAGATTAGGCGGGCATTTAATATTCATGGCAAGTTCTTTAGCTTTGCTTATTGTAACAAGCGTACACTGGCTTCCTAAATCTATGTGGCATTTTACTGTTTTACCATTAATTTTAATGTCTAAAATGTATTTATCAATAGACCTATCAATTGTCAACTCTGATACCTGCTTTTCAATCTTATCTTTCGATTGAGTTTCGTTTTTAGGGGATTCAGTTTTATTCTTATTTTTAAAACAAAAAGAAGCTTGATGACCTAATTTGTCACATAAGGGACATTTAACAGAGGTTTTATTGCATCTAAAACTGGGGTGACCCAGTTCACTACAATTAAAACACTGGATGTTAGAACTCAGCGTACTAGATTTCGGATTTTGAGCCCGAGACATTGTATTAGTAGCGGCATTACGGTCTTTCCTATTTCTAACATTAGCTTCATACGCTTCTCTATTTTGGCCTACTTTTACCGTTCGAAAATATTTCAAAATTTGTTCTGGTTCACTAAATTGAGCTGCTTGCGCACCAACTCTAATAGCACGGTCATCTACTCCGTATAAGACACAATCTACTGCTTGTTTACCATAAATCTTGCATCTATTTAATAGATTCAATTTCACGTAATAATAGTGCTCCAATGATTCGCCGTATTTGACACGTTTAGCCAACATTTCCGTCAAGAGTTCGGCGTAGTCCTCGCGACAAGGGAATGATTCAATCAGTTTTTTCTTCCATTCACCCCAAGTATAAAGAAGAGAAGGTAAACCTTGGTACCAAGTTTTTGCTACTCCCGAAAGTTTGGGAAGAGCGTAGTGAATTATTTCCTTTTCAGACCAATCGTATATTTCCGCACATTCTTCTACTTTAGTGAGCCATACTAACATAGTTTGCTCTTTACTTAGGGGGTCAAAATTTGGCAAAACATTACTATTAAAGGACAGCTTGGGCTTCTCCGAACTCTTGACGTTACTTAAGATTGACAAAAATTTATCTAATAATACATTTGTTTCAGATTCCCTATTCCTATTCCGTCTACATTTATAAGCTCGGGTTGACTCACGGTTATCCGAGCTGTCGCTGCTATGCTCCGTCCGCCTGGAGCCGCCTCTCCTCACTCGTGACCTCCTTCTATATTTCCTTGTCCTCTCGCGGCTTGTATCACCACGCGATGAACTGTCCGTTTCCATGATAATATTTCGCCTTTTCCGGTTTCTGGACGAACGCAACGTCCGGTCTTCTATCCTTGCCGCTGTTCCGGTAGTAACCTGTTCCTTGTCCCGGCTGTAAATATTTGTTCCTTTGCCCTCTAACCTGGGCAGTCCATGACCTTCCAACCTAGGTGTTGATATGCCCTCAAACCTGGGCTCACTTCCGCCCTCAAACCTGGGCTCACTCCTGCCCTCAGTCCTGGGCTCACTCCTGCCCTCAAACCTGGGCTCACTCCTGCCCTCAATCCTGGGCTCACTCCAGCCCTCAATCCTGGGCTCACTCCTGCCCTCAAACCTGGGCTCTTTATCCTTATCCATAACAACAACCCTTCCCCTCGGTTGTATCCAATACGAATGTGTATCTGAAACTTACATTTGAAAGCTTAGCGCAAGATCAAATAGTGTAGGCAAGGAAGCTAAAAGAGATTAAGTGGGTAGGTATATCTCTTAGTCCGTGTAGGTGGACAGGGCTACCAATTAAATAACAAAGACCGATATAAAGCATGAAGTCATCAACATCAAATTATCAGCAACGATAACTAACTAGGTCAATGTCACAATGTGATGCTTCTTTCAGACCAGTCACTAGGCAGCAGTAAATAAATTTATTATTTAAAACAGGATCAAGAGTATAAGTAACCAATATTCATCAATGTATTATTTGTCATTTATTTTGTACTTTTCACCGCTCAAATCCGTTCACATGATAATAAGTATTAATCGTCCATATTCTTAGATCAAGGCGTTCACCAGCCGTTAAATACTTACTTTCTTAACCAAGTTGTTTTTCAGATCTAAGTTTCTCGTAATAAAATATCAGGAAAAGAAAGAAAGTTTCTTATAAATAAAAAAATAACTATGTAGGTAGTCAGGAAAAGAAAATAAATTATGCATGTCTTTAATCCACAAAAATCCTTCGAATCATACCAGTAACGACTATGTTTAAACATTCATTATTAAAATAAGATCGTTGTGGACGTGAGAGAAAGAAAATTATGAGAATTCTCTTACGATCCCACTTCTGAACTGTAAGCTACGGTTCAGAAATACAGGGATTCGCAATAGAAAACTAAACAAGCTATTTAAACTCAAACATATTTATTTCCTTTTCCACAATATTATTTGTAAAAACACTCAGATCACCAAAATAATAATTCCTGTACTTACGCGCTAAGATTTTAAATTAGGTACACCAATTTGATAGGCCTTATAGCTTACACGTCTTCACTGCTCGGTGTCTTGAACCAGAAGGCCGGCTGTCAGTTGTCTCCGAGAGTGAATGACAGTGAATGTGATGGTGAACGAATAATCGATTTAGTGACATAATAGTATTAGTCGATTGATTAAGTAGGGTTACCAGGTACAAGCTAACACTATTGAACTGTCACAACAACATTGAGTATATATATATCAGCGAAGACATTCAGTACTCTACTAGCCTGCACACTCAACAGTCACTTGACTCCCAGCATTTGCACAGAGACCATTCTTATTTTAAAGTGATCATTTCAACCAAGGAATTATTCAAACATACACACCCTGTACAAATTAACATTCCTTTACCTAATCTAACTATGTAACACTGATATAACTTGGATCTGTCGAGCCGATCGTAAAGTATTCACATTTACATTATAATAACGTCGCCGGCTCCAACAAATATAATAACTTTGATTGTCGCCCTCAGCTAATTAAATAAGGCTAGTATTTATTACCTCTATTGTAGCGAAGTCGCCAGTCTGATGTACGGGGATAATGAGCTTGGCTGCGGACTGCTCCGGCTAGACAAACGTATAATTGGACTTACCGTAGATACATGTACTTGTTTCCATCTATGTTAGGGTCGGCTTCCCGTCTAACCAGATGCATCTGAATACCAGTATTTTACATGGAGCGACTGCCTATCTGACCTCCACAACCCAGTTACCTAATGGGTAACACGATACACCTTGGTAAGTCTGGTTGTCAGACTTTTGGGCTTCTGACCTCGTGATGGGTAGCACTGAGTTTTGCAGTCTCAGTTTCAATACTAATAGATTTCACCTAGAAGGTAATGTCACAATCACAATATAGATTTATGGTAATGCAATGATCTATTGGTAACGACGACGACGTGTAGGTAATGTAAGTATGTAAGCATTTATCAACCAATTTGAACAAGGTTTGGTACAACTTGATGATGACAAATTGTCGGCAACTTACGATCGTGTAACAATCGGTCACGATCGGGTGTCTTCGGGAATCTTCGGCACGGCTCGTAAATCTTGCAATTGTTATGAGCCATAATGATGTAACATGCATGTAACATAAGTTACACTATTGGTAAGTTAGTTAAGTTAAGTTACAAAAACCGTTTTAAAATTGTTTAAAACGGTTTTTAAACCACTGATTTTGGTTTAAAACGGTTTATTTACAGCTTTATACCAAAATCCGTGGTTTAAAGACCGTTTTAAATTTGATTAACACGGATTTTGGTTTAAAACGTTTTATTTGCAACTATATTCACAAGCACAAGTCATTCCTATCCTATGTATGTTAAGTGCGAAGCTTCCCACTCAAAGTTACTAGTACCTAATCCATCAAGCAGTGCGAGAAACAATATGATTGATGTGTGAAAGTCATCGGCGTCTGTTACTAATAGTTAGTTATAAATAGTTTCACATAGAAATAAACACTTTTGAACGATGAGCATTGTTCAATGACTATTAGATATTCCACAAGAAAGTGTTTCACATTTGTAATGAGATAACACTCACTTTTAAAGAGCTGTCGAAATGTAAAGTTTCATTTATAAACACTACATCAATGTGCCCAAACAAATGGTTGGTAAATAATCTTTTTTAATATATTTTTTTAATATGGCGTAGGTACTTATTTTGATTTGAATACAAGATGGTTAATTTGTCACAATAATACGCCAAACTAATATGCCGCTTATTCTGTCACTCCGCCACTAGCCAATTAAATAACAGTAAAACTACCATCAACTACAAATTATCCTAAACACATACATTTAACTAATCTACGTAAACCAACATTAAACAACTAACAACATGGACTCGTAAATCAACTTAAACAGTCCCGATAGTGCAACCCCCCGCGCCGCGCCGTGGTCCGCGGGGCCTGGCCCCGGCACAATCGCTTGATGACATGTTTATGAGCCCGCAAGGCCCTGTGATAATGGACTCACTTTGTATTTCACTAAAAAAGGTTGCGTTTACGTAAAAAAGGTGTTGGTATCGGAATCATTTTGGAATTGTACTAAAAAAGTTTTGGTGAATATTGTGTTAAGTTTCAATGCTATGAGTGGAAAGCTGTTGTATGAGAAGCAAGCTCGTTGTTGTTAAGTTTTTGATGACACAACATAACATCGCGACTGTATTCCCAGAAGGTTCAGGCAGAGGTGCAGCTATGTAGTACCTACACCCACATTTCGCTCGTTATGGTTTTTTATGTCCCATGTAATAGGAGGGCAAGTCTTTACCATTAACCAGGGACAAATCCAGATTCTGGGCTGCTACTGAGAAATTCCAGATGGAAAAACACAATTCTACTTTGCCTGACCCGGGAAGGTTTAAACTTACGTACTTACTTAGGTTCGGAAGCCTATTTGCTACACCTTTTAAAAGGAAAACAGAATACTAGTTTAATGTACCAACTTATAATCGTCGAATTACTCGTAAAAATCAAAAGCGGCACGATTTACATTTTATAACCTACAAATTGTCATCGACACTGATAACTGACCTTATTTACGAGTGTTTAACGACATTACGGCGCTTTGACACTAATTTTCATTGCTCTCCATTAAAGGACCATAAACGTTAATAATGGTCGGCCCAGGAAGAGGTGGCGAGACGACCGCGTACCGCATGGGTTGGGTCGAGGTGGCTCTGGAAAGGATGCCTGGAAAGATTTGTGGGGCCTTTGCAGCTCAGCAATCCGAAAGTGAACTAAAAAAAACGTTTACAGTCGACCGTCTGTGGACTCTCACATGTGTGGTAATTCAAGAAAATGTATAGATAGATACCTATGCATGGATCTATATAAAGATTTTGGTATTTTCCTGAAGTTATGATGAGAAGGCAAAGTGGATGAAAATTCTCAATTATTTAGTCTTATCAAAACAATCATGAAACTATTTAACTGGTCCTCTAAAAACCTTATTGACCTTATAAAACTCTTGGGGCTTCTAATGTTGCACCCTTTCTTAAATAAATGAGCATCTTTTTAACTTTCTGGCCTTTTCTGACAGTTGGTCGCAGTAACTAAGCTAGAGTACCCTGACTAAACAGGTCAGGTTAAGTTAGATACTATGTGACCAACCGCGCAAAATATGCAAGTTGGTCGCCTCCGCCGTTCCTAAAATAGGAATTATTTAAGGTTCACAAAAAGAGGCGCAATCATTTTATTAGAGTATTTAATAATATTTTTAGAAGCGCAAAATGGGAAATAGATATTTAGAGGTTCGATAAAATACTTCCCATTTGGACATACCTGCCTACTACGTAAAAAGGCTTGGATCATAATAGCTTTAGGTACTTCGTGTGCACTGTAGACACAACCGCTGATATTCACTTCAATATTTCCAATTTCATGAGATCATCTCCTACGCAAACTTTAAACTCGATAAATGCCATCGAAACATTGTGCTCGTATTCTTTTGTTTTTATAGTCCCCGTGTGCTTTGTTTACGCTGAAATATGACGGCGCCTTGTACTCATGACATAAAGCGCGTCCATTAATAGTGAAGCGCCTAACTTTATATCTTAATATTATCATAAACTATTCGGTCTGTACAAGGAAGAGACGACAATAAGTTAAACTGCGTATATCTAATGCCGTTTCCAATCTGCGTTCGTAAATTCAGTTAAATTTATATATATCCAATATTTAATTCCGACCCCAATAGTTTATAGTCACTATAGCTAGTCAAAGATTGGCAAAACCCATAGTCGGCCCATCACTACTACTATTTAGTTTGTTTATTTAATCACTTTTTTATTTCGATGCTATGATGTATTCGATAGTTTCAAAATACTCTTATTTACGCATTACTAGTGCCAGTGTTTTCATATTGTCGCATTGTCGTCTTCACATAAAAACTTGAGTCAAATTCGAATAAAGATCAACAGTTTGAGAAAAGTTTTAGTCAATAATATTGATATGAATAGATTGAACTACCAAAAACCATTTCCGTGTTTAAGTATTGAACCCAAAACCACAAGACACCTCGTCACGCCTCCACCCAAGTCAATGAATGCTCTTAATAAATAAAACCTATTAAAAATCCTTTTAATATAGAAAGCTCAATAATATTATCGAGGCTACATTCATTAGGATCAATGCTTTATTTGAATAAGCGAGTTATAATTATAAGGAGCGGAGGATCCCGTGTGGTCTACCAGGAGGTTGTATGGACCATTGTTATCCTGGAGCTGTTCGCGTTGACGGACGTCACACGATACTGTTTATAATAAGATTGAACTGGACATTATTTATTTATTTATTTTTATAATAATTTTAGTGTGTATGTGTGACCATGTTAAGATTAATCAAAGGCTACTAACAGAAGGTATTTACAAAGCAGATGTAGTACTGGACACGCCGTGAGAGGACGCCCTAGAAGCAAATGTGAAATGTGTGACCTTCATGGTGATGTTCTTTTTCTTGGTCAGATAGGCAGTCGCTCCGTGTAAAATACTGGTATTCAGCTGCATCCGGTTAGACAGGAAGCCGACCCCAGCATAGTTGGGAAAAGGCTAGGCTGATGATAATGGTGATGTTCTTCAGAAAGGTCAGGTGCATAGTATACGCAACCGGCGTGCGTGCATGACCAGATCTATGAACGTAAACGAAGCAAAGGAGTATGTAAGGATCGTAGCAGGTGGCGTTCTGTAGTTTCTGTCTACTATCATGGGAAGAAGGCGTGAGTATATGTATGTAATTGTATTATTGAGCCCACCACAGAGCACACACCTAGTCGTTTCACTTGTCTACGTCTGAAGCCACCCGACGCCAGGAGTCCTGTTCACCCCGTCACCTACTGAACCTGCTGCGAACTAGCTACATTAAGCTCGCCAATTTTTATTTAAGAAAAATAAATTTAAGTTAGAGATGAAATGCAAAACCCTTACTTTAATTACAGTTTATTCATTACATCTGTATCACATAATTTATTACCCAAATTAAGGAATCAGAGTTATTAAACGTGTGGATACGAAATTGATGCTATCTTAAAAGGTGTCTACACACCAAAGCCAGGTGCTGGAGGCTTAGCCTGGTGGCTTAAGAACGTGTCAAGTCTCACAATTTTTGTTTAAAATTAGCTCCGCGGCGGCGGCTAAGCCCGGCCGGACCTCGGCCGCTTTGGTGTGCAGAATGGACACCCTTTCAAAGGCTTCATTTAATAAAACACTCAAATGAGCTATCTCTGAATATTAACAACCAAATGAGAGATCGCAAATCAAGGGTACTTATGTCCTTTAAATCAGATTTTAAGGGCTGACAAGTAATAAGATAATGTCATCTAAGCCGCTTTATCGAAAGTCGATTTGTAAGTTGATCGTTGAAATGATAAATCTGACAGAGAAAGAAAGTCGTTGACCAGAATAAAGGATCTTCATTAATAAGGTTGTAATTATAATCTTTTGATACATCAAAAGAAAAAAAAAGATACCTTTTTCGTATTTGTTAATTGTAAAGGTTTTTTGTATGTGAGTTCGAATTTAACATAACCATTAATAAGAACCAAAAACAATAAGAGAACAATAACGAGGTACCGGGAATTTACAAAAGATACTTATTATAAACTAGCTGTGCCCGCCACTTCGTCCGCGTGGACTTATAAATAATATCTATCTCGGCCTGTTATTATAAAACGCAACATGTTCTTTAAGTTTTGCTAAGTTAATTTAAGTTAAGCCCGTGGCTAAGTAATAACTGCCGTACCGGTCGATCCAACAAGTTATGCTACACTTTCTGGGGTTGGTTCCTGGGTGGGTGACCATCTTTACACACCGAGACTCCTCAGTGCCTTGGAAAGTACGTTAAGCCATTGGTCCCAGCTGTTATTCGTGGATCTTTAACAGTCGTTACGGGTCGGGAGGTATTACTGGAAATCTCTGTCTAAAATCACCCCAGAAGAGCATTGCGACGCCACTCATGGGCCGATCGTCCTGTCTAATACCTCGCAAAATTCTGTCCACCGCACCGCTTCAACTGCTTTACGGTTTGCCATTCTACAGTCAACCCGTATTACTACGCAGCAATCACGTAAAAATGTGGCAAACTGGGCCGCGCGGTCGGGCGGTGTACGTGTGCAAGGCGGCTTACACACGGCACCGCGTACCGCCGCGGTCTTTGTCAATTCGACCGCGCGGTCGGGCGGTGTATGTGTGTTATGCCGTGATCCGACGGTGCACCATATTGCGGACAGACATAGATGAGCCCGCACGACGCACCGTGGGAAGGTGTACGTGCGGGCTATCGCAGACATCGGAAGTTCCTCGGTGCGCGGTGCGGGGTGGTCTGTGGTCGTCTGCCGTGCGTGTCCGTCCGCAAAATCGCGGATCGTCGGATCTCGGCATTAGGCATCAGCGGGCCATTGCGACATGAGACCGCCTACCGCGGCGGTGCGCGGTACCGTGTGTTAATCGCCTTAGGTATCACCGGATCTATTAAAGGCCAATGCGACATGAGATCCGCTTTACTGCCTACCGCGGCGGTGCGCGGTGCTGTGTGTTAATCGCCTTACGGTTTGACATTGTGCAGTCATTACTAAGCAGCAATCACGTAAAAAATATTGTAAGCTGGGCTTTCTGAATTTTCCAAGTCAATTGGTATTTTAAACATTTTATGGGCGGTTGTCCCTCCTTGTTGTAATTCCGTGTTTGGGGCCAATATGGGTGCATCTAAAAACAGGATTTCCCCAAATCAATTTTTTTTTTTGGGGTGGGTAGTCATCTATTGACTTTTATTGACTAAAACCCACCCGTGTTCCTTCAGTTGCCTGTTGCCAAGGTCCCGGTATCCCTTTCGGACCGTCCAGCAAACCTGCCAGGCCCAAAAAAAAAAACGCTACGCTCCGCTTTGACATACTCGCTCGAATATTCTATGTTGTTCCACCGTCTGTGAGATCATTCTGCAATATTTGAGCTAGTTCCTATGCGTTATAATTTATTTCCGCTGTTTACTCTCTAGACATCTGCCCTCATGCGTCTGCCCGCAGTCGTATATATGGCATCTCGCATGTTACCCCATCTCGGAGGTTTTCGGCTGCTTAGCCAGACTGCTTCAATTAATTAAGGCCTCCACCTAGGGCAAATAATTATAAACTAAGCGTCTACACGCACCCCCTGTGGGGTACGGACCTCGGCTTAGGGCATCGCTGGGGAAGGACAGCAAGGGACAGGCTGCTCGCTTATATTCATTAGATACGCTTTCCCCAGCGCTATACCGCCCCGCAACAATCCCACCGAGCACGCGTGTCTCGACGCGTCACTTGGCGCTATGAGGTTATTAACAAAATGTTTAAAATTGAATATCTTTTGATTCTGTAGGTCGATTTTGATGAAATAAACGCTAAATGTTACTCACAATAAAGCTTCTTATTTTTCATTAATTAGATTTTGAATCCAATGAGTGGTTTTTACGTGATGCGCCCACAAACAAACAAACAAACAGACAAAAATTTCAAAAAATGTTTTTTTACTTTCTATTACTTATTTCTCGCGTCATCCAGTAGTTTTTTGTCCAAAATATTTAATGTACAGACACAGAATGTTTACGATTTTATTATATGTATAGATTCACGGGCACCTTGTCATTATAAAATTACAATAATACCGTGTGGCAATGGAAACGTACCCGTTCTCCCAACTATCGTGCTCGCCGTGTGACACTTAATACTTCCTCCGGCGACGGCTTTGAATAATGTGACAATAACGACCCATTTCTTTGAGTTATCATCTTCTCCCGCGGGGTCCGATGGACCCGCCTTTTATTTTCTAACTTTTATTTAATTTTAGGGTTGATGTATGACATCATAATTAACCGTTACAATAGATTTTATCGGTTTCAGATTTGTAATGAGTTTTCATTTATTTGTTGAGGGTTAACTTTTTGTTGACTCAATTTATGAAGATTCTAAGCTGAATTAATTTTATGTAATGATAACATTTTTATTGGACAAAATAATGTATTTTTAACAAGCCGTTCTTACGTTTATAATTTAATATAATTATTTTCTTTGCTATTAAAAAACTGTTTGATGTAGAGCTTTCGTTTCTTACTACACACTAGTATATTATGCAATTAGTGAATAAAGGATGGATTTAAAGCGAGGGCCATAGATGAATCACGAGCAAGTGAAGGATTGAATCACGAGCGTAGCAATCCTGAGCGACGCAAGTGATTCATGGCCCTCGATATGTGCCAGACTGACAATGTGCTAGAAGCTTGATTTTCATTTTTACATTTGCAAAACTCATCGTAGACTTTGATGTGAACCAGCCGTGATTTGTTGGGTAGCAAGTTTTCTACTATATCGGCCGCCCTCTCTTTCACAACCACAGGTGTCAACACATCTTCATCACTTGATTGCATTTTCAATCGATTTATTATTAAGTAACACTATACTTTGTGTTCGTATAACTTACAATATTCAAATATAATTCAAAATAATAACAGCACAGAACACAAAATAGCGCCACAGTGTGACAGACAGGCAGAAGACCGAGGCTTCGTAATAGGGTTCCGTTGACGCGCTTGCCTTTCCTTACCTTAAGACAATCTACGACGATCAACTGCTCGCTGCGTCTATGATCATAATAATGCATTGTAACGTAAGTCCGAGTCGCTAGTGGGCGCCATTCCCACATAAACAGCGGAGGTTAGCACTGACAGCGTAATGTCTGATAATGACGCCAAACCATGGGAAGAACGGGTACGGTCACTGCTTTGTAATGTCAATGATACTGTAGTGATAAGTATGCGCGTATGATGACACAGGAAAATACAATGACGTAGACTGTCTCAATTATTGATCTCAATTTTCGGGGTCCAAACTCCAAGCTACCGATCGATCGGTCAGGGCTCCAGAGAGCCAGGGTTGCGGGTTAGTCCGAATTGATACCGGGACCTTAGCAACAGGCAACTGAAGGAACACGGGTGGGTTTTAGTCAGTAAAAGTCTGACACGCCCTTCCGCTCCGCCCAGAGCGGGAGAAGTCATTGGATGATTTACAAAAAAAAAGGGCTCCAGAGAGAGACCCTAAACAATGCGAGCCGTGTTCAGAAGTGTCAATTGCCATTATTTGTATGTTTTCTTTATTTGTAATTTATTTATTTAAACTTTTCGCACTAAAAAAGGTACAAAGGCGGACTACAATACTGTACTAATAACTAATAGTTAACACTACTGTACTGACTGTAATAGTTTACAGTATTCACAAACTCAGAGATCACAGTCTCTTTTAAAGTCCAGACATAATCTTGGTCAGACCATGACGTGAGGACCACGTAGATTGTGACTGAAATGTTGTTTTGAGTGGACTTGTCCAGTCAGAACAGTATGAAATGTTTGAGGTGTTCACCATTAACAGTTGCTTAGAGAGCTGCAACAACAAGAGTAGTCGCACTTGTAATGGCGCTGACGATTGACTTTTCCGGAATAGAAAATATTCTTTAACATGTTAAGCCGCAAGTACATTAGCATTGCTCTTAACTGTTAAGTGACCGAGCAACAATGAGCAATTTAGTTAGCGATCTAGACCGCGCCTGTAAGACCGAGCCCGCAGCCGTGATGCGTATCAGTTCTTAAGTGGAAACGGATGCGCAGGAGTCTAGGGTGTAGCATAGATTATGATATATCAGGTACAGGTATATCATAGTCTAAGGTTTAGGGTTCCGGCGGAAGGGTCCGAAAAGGAATTGGAATTTTATTAATTTAAAAAATAAAAACTTGCATTTTGTTATTCAAATAATAATTTGTGAACATCGGTATCGCTACTCATCAAACATATTTATTCATTTATTAACAATATTTGCATTTGAAATATTGGTATGAACTTAGACAAGTTCTCAAGTAGAAAAGTACAGACGTACTTTGAATATTAATGAGAAAAAACAGTAATTGCTACAAGGTACTGTTATCGACGCATTTTATTTAATTGGAAAAGGCTTCATGACGTCACGTCCGCCACGTGACGGCGGGCCGCTCATCAAACGAGCGCCGAGCGTTTATGTAAAAGGCGTTTCACGAGTTGATCGAGCGCCAGTCTGTGAAAAAAAGGTAACAAATATCAACGTGTGCATAAGTCCTAACTATTTTGTAATTCCTAAATTAGTTTGATTGTGGCAGCTGAGTATGTATGTACATTAAAGGAAAATTATTAAATGTGTTGGCCATGATTAATGTGATTCTATATGTAACATTTGTAAAGGAAAAATATTAAATGAGTTGAACATGATTTGTAATTTGATTCTATTGTAACATTTGTGTGCATATTAAATAAATATTATACTAATCTGTGACAATCCCAATCAACATGAATGTATGTAACAGTAACATTTAGTAGGTAATGTAACTATTCTAGGCTTCAATTGCCTACATTTTTCAATGAGGGTTAAACAGGAAAATCACATACATAAATAAACTCACGCCTTCTTCCCATGGGGGTAGGACTAAAATAAACTACAGAACGCCACCTGCAGCTACGATCCTTACATCCTCATTTTTCATCATGCTTACGTTCATACACGGCGTCCGTTGCGAAATCTTTGTGAAATATTCCTATGCGAATTTCTTCTTTCTTCAAAGATTTTTCCATGACAAGTCATTGCATTAAGTGTTGTCTCAAATACACAACAAAAAACAATTTTATGCAATTTTCACTTTAAAACACAGTGTGCAATAAAAAGGCAGAGAAAGAGGCGATGTAAATGAGCGCAGTTGATTTACTGGCGATTGTCTCCGGTGCTGTGTCGCGGTAATTACGAGCACCAAACATGGCGGCGCGGCCACGCTAATTACTTGAGCTCGCTCCTGTAATAAAAATGTAACGTATTTCTATGAGTGTTAAGGAACACGTATTTTTATAGATTTTGCAAGGCTTACGAGAATCCGCCTTCATTTTTGCAATGTTTTGTTTCAAGGACTTTCCACCTACAGCTCTGGACCACACGCGTTAGTACTAGTCGGGAGCAATGGCAATGACACAACAGTTCAAGTTGGACCTTTGCAACATCCTAACTAATATTATAGATGCGAAAATGTGTTTGATTGTTTATTTGTTTGTTACACTTTCACGCTAAAACGGCTGAACGGATTTAGATGAAATTTGGCACAGGGGTAGACCATGACCTGGAATAGGACAAAGGATACTTTTTATCCCGATATTCCCACGGGATCGAAACTTACGCGGGTGAAACCGCGAGGCGTAGCTAGTTTATAATAAGTACCAGCCTATGATTAACCCCCTGCAAAAGTCTCTTCTTACCACAGAAGATACCAGTAGGTACAGTCACGGACTTTAATTGATGAGCCACCTGGTACTGTTCGTATTTTAGCCGTGTAATGCAAATCGGGTTTATTCGGTTCCCGACACGCAAAGTCATATGTCTTCGTATTAGAAGAAGAAAATTATATTTCATACCGGTTGGCTAACCTGAGAGTCACCTTGACAGCAGAGTGACTACTCAAAGTCAACCAATTGCAGGTCTAGCAACAGTCTAGCAACGATAAATAATTGTTGCTAGGTTACTGTTGCGATAGTAACGTTAGCGTACGGAGAAATTCTCTGACATCGATATTTCAACGGTCACTGTCTTCAGTTAAGTTTTCAGAATTATTGAGTTAATGAGCTATGATTCAAAGGAGGTCAGTATCAAATAGATTGGATAAACTTAATGCAACATTGTATTTATTTTTATCATTAAGAACTTATTAGTCAACCTCTATGGATAAGACTATTTCCGATTAAAAGTAATTTATTTTTCATCTTGATATTTCAACTGTCACTGTCTTCAGTTATGTTTTCAGAATTATTGAGTTAATGAGCTATGATTCAAAGGAGGTCAGTATCAAATAGATTGGATAAACTTAATGCAACATTGTATTTATTTTTATCATTAAGAACTTATTAGTCAACCTCTATGGATATTTCCGATTAAAAGTAATTTATTTGTCATGTTGATATTTCAACTGTCACTGTCTTCAGTTATGTTTTCATAATTATCGAGTAAATGAGCTATGATTCAAAGGAGGTCGGTATCAAATAGATCGGATAAACTTAATGCAACATTGTATTTATTTTTATCATTAAGAACTTATTAGTCAACCTCTATGGATATTTCCGATTAAAAGTAATTTATTTGTCATGTTGATATTTCAACTGTCACTGTCTTCAGTTATGTTTTCATAATTATCGACGTAATGAGCTATGATTCAAAGGAGGTCGGTATCAAATAGATTGGATAAACTTAATGCAACATTGTATTTATTTTTACCATTGAGAACTTATTAGTCAACCTCTATGGATATTTCCGATTAAAAGTAATTTATTTGTCATCTTGTTTACGAGCTTGCGATTTGAGTTCGTGTTTAATCGTGTAATCTCGTGAATGTATGAAACTGCAAAATTGAAAAGTTTGAAGGTGGCTCATCAATTAAAGTCCGTGACTGTACCTAAGCGTTCTCACTCTCTGTTGAATCCCTCAAATGAGTATAATATGTTCAATAACCTTCACGATATCGCTGATCACTTTCAAACTATTTTTTATTTTTATTTAATTCTGTTTTATATTGTTATTCTAATTTGAATAAAAATACTTGTTGCGCCGATCCCAACTAAATCGGGATAAGGCCGGAATGGAGATGATTGTTATTGTAGATTTAATTTTATAAGCGACATAATCAATTTTTTATTTAATCTAATCACCCAGTAGTATCACGGCGACACGTCGCCTGCTGCTGCTGTCTGCAGTCGGCTAGGACTTGTACCTTAAAATTATAATTAGTGGAACATTATCTGTGTAGTTCTCAGGTATCAGTACAAGGCTACAGGCTGCAGTGTCGACTCGACTACCAGCATGTACTGTGTAGATCACCCGGGACTGGCCTGTTCCACTTGGGACTACCTTACATACATACATAAACTACCAGCATGTACTGTGTAGATCACCGTGTCACTGACTCTGGCAGGGCCACCATCAGGGATTTTAATTTTGATTACACAAAAAATTAGTCGCTAATTAGTCGAAATTTGTCGCCAAATATCAGAATTTGTCGGTCACTGGTTCAAAAGATATAAGGGTTTATAAGTGGCCGATCTAGAGAGAGTCTCCCCAGCAGGGCCACATTTATATCTCAAAAACTAGGGCACCTAGCGAAGATCCCAAATTTAGTCGCTAATTAGTCGAAATCAGTCGCCAAGTCACAGATTTATTCGGGTCTTAGTCTAGAAGATATAATGTAAAAATAAGAATTTTCAAGTGTGTTTGCGATTTGATTACAAAAAAAAATGTCTTTGGCCAATGATCATAAAGTTATCACATTTGAAAGTAAAAAAAACAAATTGTTATGTTTCCACCATTCATGATAGCGATCAAATAAAATGTTTGGTATAATTCCATAGCCATAAAGTAATGTTAGTTTTGAGTCGGAGAAATACGAATAAATGTTCAATTTCGGAGCCCAAAAGGAACACACCATCGCATCCTCGTGTAAACATAGTAAGTTAACCTTTCCGTACTTTGCAGGTCTATAGTCTGTCGTGCATCTATTAGGTACATTACTTAGGATCACATTCGAGCAAAAAACTAACAGAGCTCAAGTGATACCAAGCACCGAACACTGCGCAGTCCCAACCGACATTATATTGGCACTGAACATTGAACAAGGTTCCAAAAGGTATAGACTCGATTACCAGCCAATCTGTCTACCAAGAAGCTCCAATTACCCGTCAGTTGAAGCTTCTTGGTTGGCAGATAGTGTTTTAGGGTTCAAACTCCCAACATCAGGCCTGTATTCCCTGAAAGGTTAGACAGAGGTGTATGGAACATCACATTTCAAGAGCGAGAGAAGAAATTCCATTCGCCCAACCTACTACTAGTTTGTTCGACCTGGGTCTCGAGCCCAGGACCACGCTCAGTAGCTGCTTGACTTGTCACTTAGATATCCTCTCAATTTATTAGTGGTGCGGCGCAACATGTCTATATCTTCTATACTTCTCTATTAGTCGTCATCTCGGTAGTCACACCCTTTCTAACCATAATCATCTCTCACACAGTCCATCCAACTTTTCTTTGGTCTTCCTCTACTCTTATAGCCATCCATACTCAAAGCTTATGAGTTACAACAATGAGGCAGTAAAAAACGAGATGAATTTCTAAAGATCCTGACGTTGCAATGCTGTTAAGCATTTTCTAAAGATAAAGAGAAAATTCTTTTTATATTTGAATTCCTGAAATTCAGAACTAATGTTTTAATGAGGGATATTTTTTTTAAAGTTATAAATAAGTTTTCGTTGGTCACCTAGTTGGAGTTTATTTTGCTTACGCTTGAAATAACAGACACAATTAAATATTTTAACAACTTTTGCGATAAATAAAAGAAAAAAAAGTAAAGTGTCGCTATGTAGCACTTTTTTCGGTCTTGCTCTCATCCGCCAAGTGCGCAGCCGCAGCCACGAGCTCGACCAAACATTACTATTATTAATAAAAGACGATTACTCATTCACTTTTAGAAAGCGCCATTAAAGCTTTCCTGAACTCAAGGACTTGTCTTCTGTTCTACCACGCGTTCAAATGAACACCCCATTAGATTACTACTCTCATTGTTTGTCATAACAACAGTTTTATAGTGAATGCTTCCGTAATTCCTCATTAATTAGAAATGAATGGATTGTAGCAATTACACGCTCGGTATAAACCTGTGATTAGCCATCGTTTTATGTCTGTGTTGTAAGTGTTACTTATTTTTTTAACGATTATTTCTGAAACAATGAAGGGACAAAGGCTTCTCTTTGTCAAATTGGTGATTCTGTACGTTGGTGAGTTGGTTGTTCTATATGTATTTTTTTATAATGCAGTTGTAATATTACTCGCACAGAACACAACATCACGCTTGTAATCCCCGAAGGTTAAGGCAGACGTTTACCTATAGTACCTACACCCACGTTTCGCCAGTTATGGGTAACTTCCATGTAATAGGGGGCGAGCCTATTGCCAGCAAACGGGCACAAATCCAGACTCCGGCCTGCTATAGAGAAATTCCTGATGGAAAAGCCCAGGAGTCCCAGGAGTGGGAAAGTTATAGACTGAAACCAAGTCATCTCAGCTTTTGCAGTTATGTAAATTCTGCATGTTACTTTACCACCGTCAATTCCATCGTTCCCGTCTCGCGATAGCGCCAAGGTCCCACTCATTAGAGCGATGCGACTTGCGTCAAGCAACACGCGCACGCGAGTCTTGTTTCTGGCGGTCGCTCCGCAAGTCGCGTCGCGGTGACTCCTGACACGCTCTAAACTTTTTTCTTTTCTTTCCGCCGCGCCGCAGTCACTGTCGAAGGACGCATTTTGCTTGAGTGCGTAGATCGCGGGGTAATGACGTTGTTTTTCAGGGCGTTCGTCAGCGGAGCACTGCGATCGAGCGACCACTGCGCAGGTGCAGGCAGGGAACCTCGGACAGAGCGGTGACTTCAACTGGGTCGGAGTACTATACGCGCATATTCGTTAGTATACTACCCGCATCTTGCTGTTGACTAATCTCTAATCACTAAGGTGCCAACATCACACGCCGTGGAATTTCTACATAAAATTAGTGATTTTTATTTTTAAAGAGCTGACCCGACAGACGTTGTCCTGTCCAAACAATAGTTTATGCAAAGTATGTATAGAAAAAAGGACTTTCAGTTTTTTCCTTTTTCCAATTTTCCAGGAAACTTTTCCAATTTTTAACCGACTTCATAAAAAGGAGGAGGTTATCAATTCGTCTGTATTTTTTTTTCAGAACTTTCGACTTTCGACTGTTGAACTGATTTTGATGATTCTTTTTTTATTTGATAGCTGGTGCTTCCCGCGTGGTCGCAGGCAACAACTAGTATTTTATAAAATTATTTCATGTTTATTAAGGGTCTCCAATTAATTTTGTGAACTTACTGCCCATCAACAATGGTAGGATCGTAACTCACTAGACACATGCGCGTCTGGTGGGAGGATGAGAGGTCCTTCTCAATGGTGGAACTCCATGTTGCCTAAACCTCGAAAAACACTTTTATGATAAAATTAAGTTAAAAATGTTCTATACATTCACAGATGAAAAGAACAAGATTCGCGTAGCCATGACTGGGATAGTTCTCATCAAGATCGGATATGCACTCGCTAACGCAGACGACATGGTCAGGATACCACAAAACATCTTCAAGTGAGTATTATACTCTCAACCCGTCCACCCCCTCCAACACCCCCGTGCGCCCGCGCACTTTCAACGAAAGCCCGCACTTTTTTTATTCAACACTTTTTTATTATTTGGATCCTTAATTAACATTGATGTTCACTAGATAGCAGGTCGCTAGTAGGGTTACATTGTTTGTTAGTTACAAAGTGAAGCTAATAATAAAAAAAGCGTGTTAGAAATAGATCTCAAACATTCATGCTCTGCCGTTCCTTCACTAATCTACCTCCTTCGTCTGCAACAGATCGGACAGCAAGGCCATGTTCCTAGCGGCTCGGAACACTCCGTGGTCCGCCAAGCCGAAGTCTTACGTCACTCACCCTGAGTACGAATACTCCACTCTCAACACCATCGCCATCGTCGAGCTGAAGCTTGACGATGCTGAAGACTGTGAGTAATTTGTTTTTGCTATCTTTGTTGGTGAGCTATCACCAATAAGCGAATTATGTCTACATTTTTGCTGCTAAAATTCCGAGATTTCCAGCCCATTTGCTGGTCTTAATAAAATTCACCCGAGTTTCAGAAAGAGCTGTATTCTGTAGTTTTACTTTTTTCCTAGCGTGGCTATTAAGTTTTAGTATCAGTTCATTTCAATCGCTACTTGCATTAGGTACTAGTTACTAAATGGCTACCTTGAAGAAGCTGTGATGTTTGTTCAAGAAGACTCTGACATTGTCAAATGTCAGAGTCTTCTTGAACAAACATGATGATTATGATGTCAATTACAGTTCCGTTGAATCCGATTTGCATCCCAACTGGCGACATATTCAACACTTCTAGATATCTATACCTAACTGGTTTTACGGACGGTAAGTTATTTATTGTATTACTTTTCTCTAAACTTAGACACCCATTACATGTTCAATCTCGATAGCGATCCATGATCAAAATCAATGATCGTGCGAATTATACCGGGAAGTATTAAATTATCGTTTGAATTTCCCTGTTTATTTTAATCTTTCGGAAAGCACATCAAAGGATTAATCATTGCTATTTTTTTATAGAAAATAAAAAAATGGAGAAAGTGTTTTACAACATAAAGTATTTGGATAAACAAGTATGCGACGAATTTTATAACAGAGCAGGGGTAAGCAGTTTTTTTTAATAAAAAATCACGGGCTTATTGCACTACAAAGGTTTCGATGTTAGTACCGAGTCAAATGAGCGCATTTTAGCAGTGTTTTTGTATAAAAGGGATCCGTTGTAATTCTTCAGTATATCATTTAGCTATAAAAGTGGTACAAAAAACTAGTTATATACTTTTGAACCACTTCTTTAAGAGTTTTTAAATTCTATCTTGCCTTTTCGTTCGTTCTTCTATGTTCTTCTTTCTCTGTCTTCTTTTTCATTTTACCTTAATTTCCCCTTCTATATACAAATAAGAGAAAACTGATTTGATAGGTTTATTACCACAAGGTAATAAACCTATCAAATCAGTTTTCTCTTATTTTCACTATCATTGTCATCCTCCTTGCCTTTTTCTCTGGGGTCGGTGCAGCGTGCCTTCATTTTTATACAAATCTAATATTAGTCTTTTCTTTTTACTTTGATGATGTCCTCACATCATCTGCACTGCTTTTGTTTCCAGTTGTCATCCCAGAAACGCATCCCCACTGCATACGTGTGTGGATACGCGCTGAGCAACGTGACACAGTGTGTCTGGGACAATGGGATGGCGCTTGTTTCCAACGTGACTGGATATTTCTACCTGGTATGTATAGCGTATCCTTCACTACGAAATGTGTCCTGTTGTCTCTGCCTGCCCCTTCAGGGAATACAGGTGTGTTTTGTTTGATGTTGTTTATTTAATTACGTCTTATCATCAGATTGGCTTCGGCATTCACGGCCCCGGCTGCGCGGCTCCTGCTCGCTTCATCGACTTGTTCTCGTACTTCTCCTGGATCAAGTCCGTCACCAGTCCAGACAATGTCTACGACGACTTTGGCTACAGGCGCAAGGAGGACGTACCCAGAGTCGTCGTAGACCGCGTCAACGAGGGAGAAGACGAGTTCGTTCCGATACATGAAATTTTCTCGTAAGTCTTTTTGCTTTACATCTGTAGCTACCTAAGAAGTACTGTCGACTAATGGCACAGTGCAGGAACTAAATAGATGAATCCACTTAATCCTGTTTTAGTGTATCATTATTTTTTGTTCGTAAATGTAGCGTGAACCAGGTGTGGGTCAACCATAGTGTGGGTCCCAATACCGCTCCCCAGAGATATACCTCAGGGGAGCGTACTAAGCTTCACCATCATTCTTGTCTCTTGTTGCAGACTGAACGGTTCTCGTCGTGCAGCGTATCCGGTGTCCGAGCGATATCGGTCTGAAATGGAGCCATTGAAGCACGTCATGATCATTCCCAACGAGAGTACTAAAGCTGTACTTATTATTCCCTGTAAGTACTCTGTACTATTAGGGAAGAATAACGGATGTACAAAGACGCTTAGCGAAGTCGAGGCCGGGGAGTCCTCTCAAGAACCTCTGCTTACTGTATTACCTGGACAATGAGCTGAGAACCTACTGGTTACGCCGGAGATAGAAAAACTTTATGCATGTAGAGTCTGTGTTGTTTATTTGGTGGTCAGGGAACTTTTCATAGTAAACACAGCTCTAACATCAATAATTAAGTTTATTTTAGTAAAACAAATTACAACTAAACACTATGCGAGGCGCGAGCGATTCAATAGTCCTGCCTGCTTGATACGAAGTTTAGCGCGGACTGCCGAGGGCGACCGAGGGGCGCATCAAGAGCGCGGGGAGGAGGCGGCGCGTCGAGCCGCTTGCCGCGCGGTTCGGCAAACCTCGGTTTTGTTCGGAGATCTTATATTGGCAGAGCGGACGATCTGTAGGTATACGGTAGGTATAGCTAAGCTATAGCCTACATCACTCCCCCGCTGAGACCGGTTCACGGTCGATAGTGAGAAAGGTGTTGTGGGAATCTAACGGTTCTCCCGCTTCTTGTGGTGGTTCCCGGCTGCGGCAGTGGCGATACTGGTGATGAAGCTGATGGTGTTGGTGATGGTGAATGTGGTAAAGTTGGTGTTTTCGAATCATCATTGTTGTTAGCCATGTAGGCTGGTTTTAGCCTATCAATGGTTACGGTTGTATGCTTCCCTTGGACGTCTATGGTAAAGGTTTTTGATCCTCTTTCTATAACTTGATGTGGACCGGAATAAGGTGATTCTAATGACTTCTTTAGAGGCCCTTTTCGCAGGAAGACATGACTGGCTGAATTAAGGTCTTTAGGTACGTAAAACATTTTCTCACCATGGCTGGATGTTGATGCAGGTGACAGTCTCGAAATATGTTTTCTCAGCCGTGCTGCGAAGTCTGCTTCATCTATGATGTTCTGTGTTACTGGTTTCATAAACTCACCAGGTAACCGGAGTGGTTCGCCGTATACCAATTCAGCTGAAGAAGCTTGTATATCATTCTTCCAGGCGCTTCTCATGCCAAGGAGAACAAGAGGAAGTACCTCCGACCATTGCGCGTTGTTGTGGCACATTATGGCGGCTTTCAGCTGTCTGTGCATTCTCTCCACTAGGCCGTTGCACTGTGGGTGATAAGCTGTCGTGGGACAATGGTAGGCGCCTATGATCGACGAGATGCTCTGGAACAGCTGCGAGTCAAATTGTTTTCCTCGGTCAGTGGTTATTTTCTCCGGACATCCGAACCGAGCGACCCAGCCAGAAATGAAAGCACTAGCGCAGGTCTCCGCTGTGATGTCTGCTAGAGGGTAGGCTTCTGGCCATCGAGTGTACCTATCGATAGCTGTAAGGCAGTACCTGAAACCAGAAGAAAGTGGCATAGGGCCTATTAAGTCAAGGTGGACGTGGGAAAAACGGTTGGAAGGAACAGGGAATGAGGAAAGAGGAGAGTGGGTATGGCGGGTAACTTTGTTGCGTTGGCAATCAGTGCATTGTTGAGCCCATGTTCTGCAGTCACGACGAATCTTAGGCCACACAAATCGTTCTGACACTAGTTTAGCTGTAGCGTTGGGGCCTGGATGACTGAGATTGTGTAGGTTGTTGAAGATTGCTTTTCGGAAAGTTGGTGTGATGAATGGCCTAGAACGTGAAGTAGACTGGTCACAGTATATGTAGGCATCCATAGTTTTCACTCTCTCTAACTGTAACGCCGTTTTATTTTGTAGCAAACTCTGTAACTCTTGATCGTTTTCCTGTTCGTTCTCCAGTTCTTTGTAGTTGATGGTAGTATCAATGCTTTCCAGTCGTGAAAATGCGTCGGCGACTACGTTGTCATTTCCTGATATGTGATTGATATCAGTTGTGAACTGAGAGATATAATCGAGGTAGCGGTGTTGACGAGGTGAGCAGTTGTCTCTTCTTGTTGTGAAGGCGAATGTAATGGGTTTATGATCGGTGAACACTTTAAATGTTCTCGCTTCGACCATAAACCTAAAGTATTTTATTCCTTCATGTATTGCGAGCAGTTCACGGTCGTAAGTGCTATGTTTCGTCTGAGCAGGAGATAACTTACGAGAAAAGAATCCTAGTGGTTGCCAGCTGTCATTTTTTCGTTGTTGTAAGACAGCTCCGATGGCCACATCTGAAGCGTCAGTGAAAAGTGCTAATTCAGCTTGTGGATCAGGATGGGAGATGAGAGTAGCTTCTAATAAGTTATTTTTGCATGCGTCGAATGCTTTTTGTATTTCAGGTGTTATGGTGATGGGCGTCGTTCCTTTGATTTTTGGGCCACTTAAAGCTTGATTGAGAGGGCCTTGGATTTGAGCGGCGCCTGGGAGAAATTTTCTGTAAAAATTAATCATCCCTAGAAATCTTCGTAACTCTTTAGCATTTTTAGGGAGGGGATATTCCTGGATCGCCTTTACTTTTTCTGGGAGGGGACGTATACCAGCTGCAGATACGTGATATCCCAAGAAGGTAACTTCACTAACACCTAAGACGCATTTGTTGGTGTTAATTACTACTCCATATTTTTTTAACTGGTCAAATATTTTTGTTAGGTGTCCAATGTGCTCTGTCTCCCCTTTTGAAAACACGAGGATATCATCTAAGTACCCAAATGCGAAGTCTAATCCTTGAAGGATTTCATCTAAAAATCTTTGAAATGTCTGGGCAGCGTTCCTCAAACCGAAGGTCATGGCAGTAAATTCAAAAAGTCCGAATGGAGTTGTGATCGCTGTTTTCTTAATATCGTCTTCAAAGACTGGTATTTGATTAAATGCTTTAATAAGGTCGATTTTTGAAAATATAGTGGATCCTGACAGCTGGTATGCGAAGTCGTGGATGTGCCTCACTGGATACCGATCAGGTATTGTTCGTGCATTCAATTGCCTATAATCGCCACATGGCCTCCAGCCGTCGTCTTTTTTGGGCACGAGATGTAATGGGGACGACCAGGGACTTTCAGAGCGACGAGCTGTTCCATTTTGTAACATTTCCTCAAATTCTTTTTTTGCGATCTTCATACGGTCCGGTGCCAATCGACGCGGTCGTGATGTTACCGGTGGGCCAGACGTCGTTCTAATGTGATGCTTTGTATTGTGAATAGGTATAATTTTTGACCCAGCTGGTCTTGTTATTTCCGGATAACATCGTAATAAATCGAGATAAGTTGAGTGACCAATAAACATTTTTAACGACAGCATTTCGTGTGTTATTTCGTGACTTGAAGGCGCGCCGACGGTCATGTTGGTTATTGAATCGATTAATTTTTGTTGCCTACAGTCGACTAATAAGTTATAGAAACTTAAAAAATCAACGCCTATGATTGGCCTTGCAACATCAGCAATAATAAATTTCCAAGTAAACTCACGACGTAATCCAAGGTTGAGATTTAGTTGAAATGTACCATAAGTAGGTATCGGCGTGCCATTTGCAGCGACAAGTTCGTAGTTACTTTTGTTACATTGTAGCTGATTACGTAAGTACGATTTAGGGTATGCACACACATCTGAACCCGTGTCTACGAGGAACTGTATGCCGGTACGTTTATCTGTGATAAATAGGCGGCCTTTACACGTAGAGCAGTCGTCAGCCACCATTACTGACTGCTTTTGCAGTTTTCCGGTTTGAAGTCACACGGCTGAACACATTTGGTGGCTTTTGCACCAAATTTATAATGGTACCAACATGTTGGGTAATTTTTATTACGTGACTGAGATCGGTTTTGGCGGGATTTCGAGCGGTCTTCGCGTCTACTTGATCGGCCTGGGCGGGAAAGGTCATCGACCTTTTTAGTTAGGGCCTGGACTTGCTTCGTTAGCTCAGTCATTTGTTTACACATAATATCCATCTCACTCACCCCTTGTGTTGATGTCGCTGCTACTTGATGACCTCTCGGCACGACATCATGTATTCTGTCGGCGAGATCAGCTAACGCATCGAGACGCGCGGATGCCTGAGACGCGATTATGGACTGTATGTTACTAGGGAGGCGGCTCGACCATATTGTTCGCAAAAACTCCTCAGGTACCTTCGGACCAGCGAGGTGCTGCAGGTGTCGGAGGAACTGCGAAGGCTTCCTGTCGCCAAGTTCTTCATGTGTCAGCAGTTGGTGCACTTTTTTCTCGCGGGATTCCGAGAGTCGCTTTATGAGCTCCGCCTTCAATTTTCCATATTTATCGGTCGCTGGTGGATTCACGATGATATCTTCGACCTCTGTAGCGTACCGCGGGTCGAGATGACTGACAACGTAATAGAATTTGGTTGTGTCCGCCGTAATATTGGATATCGCGAACTGGCCTTCTATTTGTGCGAACCAAATCGCAGGCTTCTCCGGCCAAAACGGTGGAACGCGCACGCCAACTCGAAACACATCTTGAGACTCAGTCTTTTTGGTATCTTCTTCCACCTGCTCGGTATCACTCATTTTGTTTGTCACTAAAGTTACTTTTCACAATAATAGTTTATGAGTCCGCGTATTATACACAAAATTAGGTATTAGGTAGCACTCGTAGCACGTGTTAACTTGTCGGGGTCACCACTGTAGAGTCTGTGTTGTTTATTTGGTGGTCAGGGAACTTTTCATAGTAAACACAGCTCTAACATCAATAATTAAGTTTATTTTAGTAAAACAAATTACAACTAAACACTATGCGAGGCGCGAGCGATTCAATAGTCCTGCCTGCTTGATACGAAGTTTAGCGCGGACTGCCGAGGGCGACCGAGGGGCGCATCAAGAGCGCGGGGAGGAGGCGGCGCGTCGAGCCGCTTGCCGCGCGGTTCGGCAAACCTCGGTTTTGTTCGGAGATCTTATATTGGCAGAGCGGACGATCTGTAGGTATACGGTAGGTATAGCTAAGCTATAGCCTACATGCACAAGAAAAAAAATACCGTAAAAAGGCGGACTTAATGCTTCAGCTTTAATGCTGAAGTTTGACCTTCAATATCTCCGTAACCAGGTTCCCAGGCCATTGTACAGGTAATACAGTAACCAGAGGTTTACAGATTAACACCAAGTTGAGAAGACATGAGTAGCTTAAAATATTACCTATAGCTATAGGTTACAAAATTATTTACCAGTGAGCTCCGAACTAGACAGTCTGTATTTTGGGGCTCGGGGTACGAAATTCCAGAGTGGAGACTGGAAAGGTGATAACAGATGTTGTATTTGTGTTTGTGTATGTGTGATATGAGTGTGGTGTGTGGTTTTTCAGTAGGTATTGTCTGACTCTTTCTTAACTTTACCTGCAACTTACTCTATCATAATATTTTATTAAGATGTGTTGTTCTTTATACTGACATAGTTTTTTTATTGATATTCTTTAAAGCGGCTAGTTCCCGGAATAATTCAAGGTATGTATCTTTTGATAAGTAAATAATCTAATATTATGTAATTTTTAGTGTGGCACATGCTAAATTCATATTTTCAATGTGGTGGCGGGCTATGTATAGCTTATAAGTAACGGAAGATGTCAAAAATCCATCAATTCCTACAATGTATATTAATTATTAGAGGGCGCTTAAAAAAAAGTTGCATCTTTCAGTAAAAATAATAAAATTATACCAACGCACAGTTCCACAAATCTTAATAGAAAAAAAATGAAGAAAAACAAGTACAACGAAATATTTTTATATTTTGGATTTCTTCGAACCTCGATAAATCGTGTTGGTTGGCGTCGAAATAAAATGCACTATGCACTGCTATTGAAATTTAATTTTCTGTTAACTTGCTATTAGCCAATAGATGGCGCTACTTTAATGGATTGCGACCAGAGCAAACTTCCTCCAATAGCCAGTAGATGGCACTGTGCTCTGTGATATTATATTAATTTTATTAAAGCTTGGTGTTTAGAACGTTTTTAATGAAAATTTAGGAGATAACCGATATTAAATTAGATCACTTTTATTATCGTCTCAGTCCTAACCCGGAGTTTGCATTAATACCCGGCTGCTGGCAGGAGTCTCGTGTCCCTACATGCCAGAAAATAAATATAGCTAAAACAATTCGGGTGTAAAATCTATGGGTATTGGGCTCACTGCCTCCTCCTTCGAGGTATTAACGGGCGTCTTGTTATGTTATATTTTCAGTCAACAACACATGGGAACAATACGTACGACCAGGCGACTCCAGCAGGGTTCTAGTCTATAAAGACTACTTCGAGCCGAAGACACCGCAAAAGAAGGGAAATTCTAGTTTTAAGGTAGTCTGTTATAATGTCAACACATGGTAAAAGGAGAAAGTTGAATGCATAGATTTTGAAGTGATAATTACTCATCATCATAATTCAGCTGAAAGGCGCCTTCGAAAGTTCCTTCACCAACGACCGGTACTGTGCAGCGCCCGGTTCAGTTTCGGCATTAAAACCTTGCGACAGTCGAGTTCTTCGTGGAACATCTCTTTCGGGGAAGCACTAGGACCGTTTTTATTTCTGCCGCTAAGTAGCGTTGCTGCGTTTTGGTTTTAACGGTGTGGCAAATGAGACATTGTAGCTCTTTCTCTATGCAAGGATACAATACAACGCATCTGCGATGCCTCTGGTGTTACTGGGTGGTAAGCAGCGCTGATCCCTGAACCTAATCAAGTTAAATATTTTTATTTGTGCACACAGGTGTTAGAGGTGTTAACTGTATCCTATACTATTAAATGAGGAATATTAGTGATTATAATTTTATTTATTTGTTATTATAATTTTACACATTATTATCTAAGTAAAATAAATATAAATATTTGTAATCACGTTCCCGAAAACGTTTTAACGATTTCAATGAAAGTCGCAATACAGGGGTTAAAGTTTACGGGGGCGAAAATTCGACTCGCGTAAATCTAAGAAGTCCGTTTTGACAGCTACAAAAATGCTTTGTGTACCGATGAAAAAAGAAATTGGTTTCTTATAAACTGATTCTCGAGACATATCGATTGAACAAACTTAGAGAGTTAGTAATCGACGAGTTATCTACATTGCTTAAAACTGATGAGAATCACTTTTAGTTAATTAAAAGATTGTTCTAAAAAAGGTTTTCACCTAAACCTTTTCTTTATTTTCCGAAAGATTAATATATTCGAAACACCGGCACACTGCTCGAGCCCGGTGCGGTGTCACGTCATGTTTACTACGTAATGTTTAATAACTTTAACAAACAAATTTTTTAAACAGATTAAGAAGCACATGGAGTGGTAATTTTTCTGAATATTATAGGTAATTGTAATGTCGTGATGGCCTAGTGGTTAAGGCCTCAAATCTGGGTCATATTGGTACTTGACCAATGTGACTTTTCAATTCATATATAATCCAAACGAAACCCTATTTTTGTTCTTGGCAATTCAAAAAATGATATATCTCTTCGCATTTTGCTGGTTCTTTACAAAAGCGGCGGCGGCGTCGGTACCTCCTCATTCGCTTAAACTCCACAAATGAACACTCTATTTGTTAACTATTCCATGTCTGTGTGCAAATGTTAGTTGTTTGTCACAACAGTTTTACGATGAGAGTCATCGATTCATTTAATAAAAATGAATGACTTGTGGGCGGTCAGTATATACTGTGAATAAGAATAATTGATCTGTCTGAAAGTGATACTGGGGATTATTCCTGCCATCATGGAGGGACAAATGCTTCTGTTCTTTAAGTTGAGTCTTCTTATTGGTGAGTTGTTTGTTATTTAACTATATTCCTTTATTACCTATACAGTTTAAAGATAATGATCGGTATGTCATGTATAATTAGGTAAATACCTACTGCCAAAAAGTTAAACAAAAACTATATATTTTTTCGCAACGACTGTGTGACATTTGCAGCTAACTTCAGTCGTATTTTGGTGATAAAAAGTGAACCTGTAAATCCCGCAAAATAGAAACTATAGACGTAGATTTTAGATAAGGTTTTTATTTCACTTCTTATAATATTTTTGTGTTTTCCATTGAATGCTGTTCGAAATTATCCAGGAAACAATAATCTAAACTTTTTCATTTCAAAATTCGGTGTCAGTTCAAACAGTTTTAAAGAGGAAATTAAGGTATGTCGCCTCAGATTATTTGGCTTGTGACTTGTCAGCCTACATTAGGCCAATTTGTGTAAGAGTGCGCACTGTAGCGCGCGTGTAGGAGGCGCACGCTCTCTTCTACATCTTTCTTAGCTTAGGTACTAGTCCGCCACAATATTATTTTTTTTGCCCATGACAAGACGATAAGATTCTGTGTTACTATAGTTATTTATGCAACTGCTATATAATAAGGGGTATTAAAACACGAATGTGATAATAGTATCACATGAGTGTTTTAATACCTAATTATTAATAGTTGCATACAAGACTTTATCTACACCCACGATATGAATCTTCTATAAAAGTTTCTTTGCAATACCAATATCGAACAAAAATGGCGCGGTACGAAGTGAATTCGAATTTTTCGAATTCGAATGTGTTTTGTTTTTAAATTATGGTGCTTTGTTAGTGAAACGCTCGTGAATGACAATGTTCTTTTTTTTAAATGAGTTGCATTATGAAATTCAGTACAACATTATAACACCCGTTTGGATGATATTATGATTACTATGACACTGGCTGACTAACTGTTTCAGAAACTTTTATAGAGGATTTATAGCATGGGTGTAGATAAAAAATCAAAGAATGTGCCAAAAAAGAACTATCGGTGTGTTGGCTGCCAGGAATTGTACAAAAAGCCTATAATTGAAGACTAGATTGAATGTTTGGATTGAGTGTTTGGATTGACTGTAAAGAATGGTGGCATGAGAAGTGCACCGCTTATCTTGTTCAAGGTTTCTTTAAGTTAATACGCTCTCATATTTAAAATAAGTGTGCACATTTTTACATTTGTTAATGTGATTCTCATACCTCAATTAATAGGCTTAACTTGTTTAACTTCATTTTGATTCGTTCTAAAAATTTAAATAAATAAAGGTGATTTCTTTAACCTACCTACTATTTGTGTGAGCTCAACTCGATCTTGGGCGGTTTTTTTTAACCTTTTTTTTAGGCCTTTTGTCAGCTGAGCACTGCGACCGGGCGAGCACGGTGCGGGTGCGAGAGGGGAATCTTGGACAAACAGCCGATTTAAACTGGCTCGGAATACTCAACGTACATTTAAGTAAGTACCCGTATCTTGTTTTGATGTATCAGGCTTTGACCGGTGACGTACCATGAATTCTCAGTTGATACACGATTCCAGTGTTTTTTTCATTTATTTCCTTTATTTCATTTTAATACTTATAAATTCGAGGAGTTCTTGACTAAGTAATAATAGCCGAACGGGTCGATTCATGGGATTAAGCTACGCTTGTCGAGGTTGGTCCGTGGATGAGTGACCATCTTTACATACCGAGACTCCTCCGTGCTTCGGAAAGCACGTTAAACCGTTGGTCCCGGCTGTCATTTATGGATCTTTGACAGTCGTTATGGGTCGTCAGAAGCCCGAACGTCCGACAACCAGTCTTACCAAGGGGTATCGTATTGGCTTATTCCGATCGGATCCCACAATCGGATCCCACATTGTGGGATCCGTTTGGAACGTGGAAAAAATTAACATTTTGAATATTATTTGAATATTTATAATCCTGTTACCTACTTTACTATTTATCTCGATATTATGTAGGTACTCTTTATTTTCATGTATCGATTCAAGCAGGTGATCATTTCGTTCGGATATTAATATAATCCTCATTCCACATTTTTTTCCACGTTCCTATCGGATTCCTAGGTTAGGTTAGGTTCATAATCCATCAGGGTCCTCATATAAAGAAGTAAAATTTATACACAGAAATGGTGGTCTACTTCTGTTACGTGCTGGGCATCACAAAAAAATACAAACTAAAGAAACCAGTACGTGGTGAATGTGGCGATGTACGGTTTAAAAAAAGAAGAAGTGCACCGCGATACTAACCCTTAAAGAAAAATCATTTCATTCGTATATCCTCATTCAACAAATTTTTTCCACGTTCTTAACGGATCGGATCCCATAATGTCGGATCCGATCGGAACAAAATGTTAATTTTTAAAAGCCATCGTATTACCCAGTTACTGGGTTGTGGAGGTGAGATAGGCAGTCACTCCATGTAAAATACTGGTATTCAGCTGCATCCGGTTAGACTGGAAGCCGACCCCAATATAGTTGGGAAAACGCTAGGCTGATGATGAGTATGGAAGTATCGATAATTAGGATTGCTCACAGAAAATCTCCATGCTTCGTTAACGAATAAGAAACTAACAAACACACTTTTGTAAAAACTGTCGTCTATCTACATAATTATTATAATTTGTGATCTAAAACGTTTTTTGAATAAAATCGGATTGAATTTTCAAACATGACATGTGTCAAAATAAAATGTAATTTAAATCAAAAGCACTAAGGAGTAATTGATATCAACTTTGATGCAAATCACCCCCCTTTCTACGCCTTTTTAACCCAGTTAGGGCTCTTACATACCGCCACATTGTTCGCCGTGAAGTTTTCTCAGAAATTGTTTTGTTAAAATTCGCGTCGCGCGGCGAATCGCGCCAGTATGTAAGAGCCTTTAGGCGATGAGTTTCAATAAAATTCGAAACATGTCCTCTATCAATTCTGATAAAGAATATTTATGTAAAATTTGAAGTAGATTGGACCAAGGAATCACGTCCCATACAAACTTTGCACCAGTTTTTCACCCTCTTAGGAGTAGAATTTCGGAAAATCCTTTCTTATCGGATGCCTACCATCCGATAAGAAAGGATTTTCCGGATCATACAAAGACGTAGGCATGTCACCCTTCAAGTACCAGGTCTCTACGATCAGCGGTTTAGGCTGTGCGTTGATCCGTCAGTCAGTCATTCAGGACAAAGCATTTTATATAAATAGATATTAATAGAACTGAAAAGCTTGAAATAAAACAAATTATTTAAAAAACAAAAAACCCGACTGCAGAAACCTATACCTAACTGAAAAGAAAAAAACAATAATTGAGCTTGTAAGGTAGGTATTGCAGGCGGGGACAAACTAATAACCTGAAATATGGTGTAACTTTTGTTTGTCCCCGTCGGTTACACCTTTTTACAAAATTAATTTCTTTTTCCTCGCAAGTGTGTTGAAAAACATCGTTTGATACACGTTGGCATACTTTTATTTATTTATTCAATAAGTACACCAACAGCTTATCAATAGGTAAATTATTTTATAACATTGGCTTGTTTTTATATTTTAATAATCATTTTTATTCATTCAATAAACAGGACTCATACACAAATATTTAATACATTACACACACAACAGACATGCATTTACATAACAATACAATACGAAACAAAAACAAAAACCACCGCACTATCAACACTCGCACATTTGTGACCGACGACTGTAGGTGACATGCAAGTCGTATCATCATCAGCACGCTGTTCGGGCTACCGAGTGCCGCGCATCAGAGACGCGTTCCGCTTACGCATCGTCGCTTAGAAGCAGTCAGTCGACGCTAACTTCAACAAACTTGCCCGAGGCACTACAGTGTCGCGGCAGCCCCATCAGCGCTCTGAAGGCGTTGTTGTTATACAGTATGCAAGGGTAAACAACGTTGTCCCTCAAACTATGGGTAGTTGACTTAAATATAAAAATAAATGACCCAGTAACAACAAAATCCATTTCGTCATAGTTGCATAGTTATTTTAAATTATATTGTAATTATATATTTTTAAGTGATATTTATTTTAGAAGTATGTATGTAAGTATATTCTCTTAATGTATGTTTATATTTAATTTTTGAATAAAATTGTTTTTGATTTATGTATTCTGTTTCTCTTCTACTCTTACACACGTTGTCTACTTCTCTTTTATCTACTTTCCTATCGCAGGTATGCTGGAAGAGATTTTTTTAGAAATAAGCATTGCCTTTGTACGAATTTTTCCGTTCCTTTCTTCTTTTCTGTATTTATATGTGTGTGCATAAATGGTTAAATAAATAAAAAAAAAACCTTATTTTCATAAAAAGATTTTAAAAAGTAAATATCCGTCACTGTCCCGATACTTATGGATACGCGTTCGAGAGAGCTGAGAAACAGCTGACGGCCGATCATGTAACGTCCCGCGCGCCCCGCCCGCCCCCGCCAACCGCCGGCCGCCGCCGGTCGTTGCCCTTGCGTGTACGGTGAAATATTCTTGTGGAAAAATTTAGATTTTCTTTAAAAAAAAAAGTTCTAGTCTAAAAAAAGTCTATAAATGAAACCAAACCACTGATTTCAAGGATAACGGTGTTTACACTAACACCCTGTATTGGACGCGGAGGGCTTCGTATGTTTTTGGGTGTGATTCACCGACCGGCTTCACCTGTTAAAGCTTAAGGTTGATGCGCTAGGGTAGCCCGCGAAATTCAATTTTTCTTAGGTTTTTTGCAATTTGCAGGTCAGTTAAGTATCAGGTTGTATGTTGATCTAAATATTATTAGCGCTCATAACAAATATGGATTTACGGAATTATAAACATTAAAATCAGCAATACAACTCTCTAAGTTCATGAAAGTGCCAAATGTCATGATTTCATGAAATACTCGTAGTCATTCAATACACTTTCTTTCTTTCTACCAGATATACGGTTAACATTAGCATGTCGGTGATGCGGACCCATAAGATTTTCCCCTACAAAAAATCACTCAACGCCCCTAAAGAAGTATTCACTTCAAAAAACATTTTTTAGGGATCCTTACCCAAAGGGTAAAACGGCACCCTATTACTAAGACTCCTCTGTCTGTCTCCGTCTGTCACCAAGCTACTACTGAAGGAAAGAATCATACAACAAACGTGATTTTTTTTGCTGTTTTTATAGATAATGGTACGGAACCCTTCGTGCGCGAGTCCGACTCGCACTTGGCCGCTTTTTTTTTAATAATGTCAACATTTCTAATACATTTACAGCTGAATTGGATAATGTTCGTATAGCCACGACTGGGATCGTTCTCATCCATATCAGATACGCGCTCGCTAACGCAGATGACGTGGCCAGGATACCACAAAAAATCTTCAAGTGAGTATGACAAATTGACAGTGTTATAAAAGTTTAATAAATCAAGACATTGCTTAGTTGACTAATAGAGATTGAGATCGTCTAAATTCGCAGGAAATAATCTCTCCAGTGAAAAAAAAATGATTTCTAACAATAGCGCACCCTTAATTTATTGCTCAATCAATGTATGGAGCATTTTGGCAAATATAATTAGGAAAATAACCAAAAGTAGTCATAATTCTGCATTGCTAAAACAATTCAACGAATTGGATAGCTTATATTGCTATTTGAATATGCTTTGAAGAACGCGTTATTTTTGGCACAATTTATAAATCTGAAAGTGGACTCCAGAGGAGAGAGCTTCTATCTGAAACTTCAAGCATAATTATGCTTGCTCAAAACCCTCTGGGCTCCGACCATGGAGAAAATAACAATGTTCAAATCGGCTATGCAACACCTAATTCAATAAATGTGATATACCAGCAATCATAACGACCCATGTACAGTAACTGCAATATAAACACTTACATGCGTGTAATCGATTTAGCATGCTATTACAGATAATTTAATAAGATACCTTTCAGTAAATAGGCAGCATTTATTCTGCGAATTTGCTCTATAAAGTAAAGTCGAACAACAGCCATATATACGTAGTAGCTTCTTAAACATGTAACTTGGGAATCGGCAACTCAAATAGCGCTATTACTGCACTCATATGTGGTGTAAACGAGAAATGGTAGCTACTATATGACTATTCAATAAATGTACTATAAGAATATCGAGTAAACGTTTATACGACACTTTTAAAACACTTGAAAGCGAAAAATGCTAAAAACTCGTAATAAACGCTTTTACACCACATTGTGATAGCAACTGCTCAACATTTATTCGATTTGTAACTGAATAACTCATTCATTATTCGACTGTTTTGCTAGTTGACGAACATTATGAAGCAATAGATTAGAATTTTTTTTCGAACCGACACCAATTATTTTGATTAATCGTTTGTTCAAATTAGCTGGTGCTGGTCTGCAGTGTTTCGTAACAAATAAACCACTTTTCTTTCTTTCTGCAGAACGAAGAGCAAGGCCATGTTCCTAGCGGCTCGGAACACTCCGTGGTTCGTCAAACCGGCCTCCTACGTCACGCACCCTGAGTACGTCGCGCACCACGAGCACTCCACCATCAACAGCATCGCCGTCGTCAAGCTGAACCTAGACGAAGTGAACGACTGTGAATCTTTTATTTATGTTATAGCCTTTATTGATAAGCTATCCGCTGAGCCGCTAGAGCAGTAGTTGCCCAGTTGTAACGGCCGTGACTTACGAGTTGTAGCTCGTAGATTCGAACCCAGACAGACGCTTTACTTTGTGTAAAATTATTTCATCATCTCTGCTCCCAATACGGTGAATGAAACATCGTGCAGAAACCGGCATGTCCTAGAACCGACAATTCGAAGACATGTGACATCTATCAATCCGCACTGGGCCCGCGTGGTGGATTACGGCCCACTCCCTCTCACTGAGAGGAGGCCTGTGTCCCAGCAGTGGGAACATTGTGAACTATCTGCTGGATGAGAGTAGCCGAGGCCCGAGTGATAGAAGTCCAGCAGAGGGCTACTGTAGAAATGGTGATTACATATTAATGAAACCATTAATATGTAATTATATAGGTATGTATTACACAATAACGTTAGTAAAGTTGATAGTTAATTTGGTATACAATCCGTTTCCCGGACTGCACATTAACTGTATATTATGAAGTTAGCGACTAAAACAAGGTAAGCATATCTCATCATCAACGCAATAGATTTCAAAACAAAAGTGTTGATTATTTATTTAATAATAATAATTCCAGATCCGTTGACACCTATTTGCGTGCCCACTGCCGACACATTCCTTACGTCTAAATATCTCTACCTCGCTGGTTTTACAGACGGTAAGTAATTCATTATGTCAGTTACTTATTATAGGATGTAAACATAGCTGTTCTCTATGCAGTCTGTAATTAAACTAAGAAAAATTGCACAAAAATATTCCTGGGAAACGAATTTTAGTTTCGCTGGGAAAAACCGCAGCACGCAAAACATTGTGCTTATAGATTCACGTAACGGTACAGTTTGTGGGGCTATTTAAAGTTAATAACTTTTAAAACTGTTTTTCGTGATATAAAGTTTAAAAAAAGATGGAACCAACCGTGGCCTTCAATATCTTCGTAACCAGCTGGTTCCTACCAGCAAGAGTATAACAATGATGGTGACCCTGTTAAGCGTCTTATTACATCCGATATAAGGTTTTTGACAAAATAATAACTTAATATTAATTTTAACTAATATAATTTGAGTTCAACCTTACCACCAACCATTATTTTTGTAGATAATCAAATTTGGGAGAAAGTTATTTACAAAATACAATATTTGGATAAACAAGTATGCGAAGAATTTTATAATAGAGCAGTGGTAAGCAATTTTGAATGTTTAAACAGGCACATTGAATGGTTTTGATTTTTGAAGTTGATTAGAGCCAAATGCACTATTATATTTAAAAAAAACCAGCCAAGTGCGTGTCGAACCACGCTCAGTGCAGGGTTCCCTAGTTGGGATTATTTATATTAATTTATTTTATTTTAGAAAAACGTTGCCCCACACTAAGAATTTCTTCCTGTATCGTGGGTGCGTTTACAAACATAGAAACTCACATACACTAACACCCAGACCCGGAACAACTACTTGCAGATCATACAAATATTTGTTCCGTGCGGGGATCGAACCCGCGACACGTTGCGCAGCAGTCCATCGCTGAGCCACTGCGCCAACCGTGTCGTCAATTATGGGATGGGATGAATTTATCCCAAGCACAAATAGTTGAAAAACTTTTTCTCCCATACGAAGTGTATGGGAGAACATGTTTTTGCAACTGCAAATGTAAGTTGGTCGATTTTTAATCGGTAACTTGTAAAGCCTACATAGCTGTGATAGTTTACCATTTAATTTCGTTATACAAAATGTAACAAAAACCCTGTCCGATCCTAAAGGGGGCGCCTAGATAATACATTACAAAAAAGTAGTAATTTTTTTTTTGTTAAATTAAGAACGTTATTATACTTTAAAATTCAAGTTTTAGTACTTAAATTACCCCAATTTCATTATAAATTAGCAAATTTTCGGGAGTGGGTTCTCTTATTTATCTTATCATCATCCTCCTGCTTTTCCTCAATTCAGTTGTAGTCGGTATCGCATGTCTTCTTCCATACTTTACTATGAGCTCCAATATTTGTCTTTTCTCTGTTACTCTGATGACGCAATGTTACAATGCTTCTGTTGCCAGGTGCCATCCGAACAACGCATAGGGGATGCTCCATACCTGTGTGGATATGCGCCGGACAGTGTGACACAGTGTGTCTGGGAAAACGGGATGGTGCTTGTGTCTAACGCGACCGGGTACTACAACCTGGTATGTACTGTGCCCTCACCACGAAACAACCACAGCAGCGTTATAAACAGCAGCAATAACATGCGCAGAGGATAACAATCCTCTTGTTAACGTCGAGGGGCCTGCGGTCGGTCGCAGTGATATTGGGTTTTAATAGTCTGTATTTGTGCCCAGTTCTCTATTCTTAAATGGAGTAATGCAGGTACGTACACCTCTGACTAGTATATGCTTTCGGAGAATACAAGCGTGCTATTATGTTTTATTAGCAACTAGCTGGCAATAGGGTCGCCCCGTAAGACAATCAAGGGACTTGACAAAATGTATAAAATGTACTGTACTAACTGCCTTGCCCTTTAAGGCTAACGCAAATTAAGTTGGGCCGTACGCCGCGCCGTACCGCAAGGCGACGCTTTGCAAAAATCCTCCCTTATCACTTCCGTACATTTTGTATGAACCATCGCACCCATACAGGAGGTACGCACCGGGCAACTCCGAGCCGCAGCGCAACGCACTGGGCGGATCGCTTGGCAGGCGTATTTTCGCAGCCACTGTTAAGCGATCCCCCTGCCTGGCTGTAATGTGCGCTTAGTTTTTAGAAATATAGGCGTGTTTTGTTTAACTGCATCTCATGATCAGATTGGCTTCGGCACCTACGGTCCCGGTTGCGCGGCTCCTGCTCGCTTCATCGAACTGTTCCCGTACTTCTCCTGGATCAAGTCTGTCACCGGTCCGGACGAGGTCTACAAAAGCCCTAGCGCCAGGCGCCAAGAGGATGCCAACAAAATTATTCCAAATATTCCAATACATGATCTGTATACGTAAGTATTCTGCTTGTCAAACATGGTATTGTGTATTTAGTTTTGGTCGGATATTTTCTTCCAAAATGATTTTGATTCAATTTTTTTGTATTCGTTGGTCTTTTATATTGGGTCCCAACCTATGAAATTGGCGTTTTTTTTTCTCACAAATAGAGAACCTCGTTACGGCTATAATTTAAAATATTCTTCAATTGCTTGGTATTATATCGAATAATGACTATCATAGATAACTACCAATAGTAAAAAAACCTTATTACTTATAATTTTCTAAACAAAAAAAAAAGTACCTTAAAAACTTAAAAAAAAAAAAAACAACCGACTTCTTCCGACGCCGACGACTTCCGAAATTAAAAAGTTTTTATTATTTTTCACTTTTTAGTTGTGGTACCTACCCCACACAAATTCGAATACCACTACCTGCCCAACAAACATTTACGACGTTGAGTAGACGTTTTGGTGGCAACTTAATGTTATTTTGTATAATCGTATAAATGTCATAAGGACGTTTACTCTACGGCATTAGGGCCCATTTTATTCAACTTAAGTTGCTAAGAGTTTCGTGTAACAGTCATATAAATACCTACTTAGTCGCATAGTAGTCATATACACGTCGGCGATTTGACTAAATATCATGTAATGATAGCTGTCGCGGCGTGTATTCGACTTCGGGTCGAGTTATGGTACACAATATGACTTTTATATAATGTAATCGTTGTGTTATTGTCATTTAAAGATGATGCTCATATTGAACGAAATTATATTGTAACAGATTATATCACGTTAATTTAATATGGCGGTGTTTTTGACAGCTGAGTTAATATTGCATTTTTTCTTAGTTATTCGAGGTGATAAAACGATTTCATCAGTTGTAAACCATTGTGCAATCAAGTTTACTGATTAATGTGAGGTAGGTTTGGAACAAATTTTTTATGCGCTTTTAAAACTCTAAAGTTTTCACATATTTTATTAATAATTTTATTAAGTGACTGCGTTATATGACAACTACATAACTTCCCGACCTATAAACTGCGTGTTAATTGTAAATGTTTACGCCATTGCAGTTGATTTAGGGATCAGTAATAAAATTAAAAACGCTTAGCTAACTTAGTTCAAAGAATTTATATTAAAAAAATAGAATATTTGTTTGCGTGACTTATAACTTAGTTAACTGTCTAAATAATATTTTTGTTTTAGGTAAACCCCACAATGATCTCTAATTATGCGGATGTTGATAAGTTTTATCAAAGATGGACCTCATTGAAATGATACGCGCACATTTGAAATGGAAAACTTGAAATGTTAATTACGTTCCTGGGATAATTATTAAAAAAATGAAACAATTTTTTCTTTCAACTACATAGTAATGTTATCTGTGTAGTATTATAATATCTGTGTCTCAATGTTATCATTAATCACTGACAGACCTGACTTGACCTGACTGGTTAATACAAATGGATAAAAACCGTTTAAAATGACCTGACTTGACCTGACTCGACCTGACTTGACCTGACTTGACCTGACTTGACCTGACTTGACCTGACTTGACCTGACTTAACCTGACTTGACCGCCTTTTTTTATTACCTCTTTCATATAGATTTATTTAGCTTTAATGCAACTTGTGGAATATTAAAATCAATAGCCCACTTTTTTAATAGTCTCTGAAGTCATCATTGTTGGTTGAAATGTCTTCTTTATCAACATTATCTTCATTTTCGGATGACTTCAACTTCGAAAAATCAACAAGAGTCCTGACCTTTGGAAAATGAACTGCGGGGCACACTTGTAGTATTTTGGTTAAATTGATTAGTAAAATTTGCATTTAAATGTGATACGGAACCTTTCTTATTTTTCTCACTCTCAGTTTGAGCTTTATTACTTTGTATTAAAGTACGCGAAAATTGTATACAAGGTTATTATAAACCTTTAATATGAGTATTAATTAAGTAGCGGTCGTATGTGATACTTTAGGATGTATACAGGTCGCACTCGTAAATACTTATTCGACTTACATATAATGGTAACAAATACTACGTGTAAACAATTATTATCCGTTTAGCAGATGTTTAAAAGGTAATTATATGACAAAATGTACAGTTTTATGACGTTTATACTACGAAAACGTTTAGAGGACGAAAAGTTGTATAAGTAAGTTTTATAAATGTCGAAATAACGTCATATGACATTATTATGCGACAAAAAATGTTTATGTCTATTCGGACATATAATACACCAGTACATGACGAAGAGTTAAAATAATGACTATAAAATAACTTTAAAAAGACTTAAGGTCATATAAAAGTTTGATTATATGACAAAAATGTTTGTTGGGTGCTTATGTAATGACGGAGTCAAATAAAATATCATCTACATAGACTAAGTGGGAAAAATACGTAGATAAGAAGCCAACTCAAAAACTACGCATGCAATGTTAATAAAATTAAACCACACGGGAAGCACCAGCTTTCAAATAAAAAAAGAATCATCAAAATCGGTTCACCAGGCGAAAGTTCTGACGTAACAAACATAAAAAAAAATACAGACGAATTGATAACCTGTTAGCAGAAATGACCACAATTTTTTTTAACTTAGCCAAAACGTATTTTTGTCGCATAATCTAAGTGGCATATTACGTTATCTTAGTTAAACATTAGTGCAAAAAGTTTAAAACATTAGTGTTCATGGTTTATAATAAAAATTAAGAAAAATTGTTTTCTTTAAAATTCCCCTTACAAAACGCTAATTTCATAGGTGGGGGACCTTTTAGCATCCAAAACTTGACATTACCTACACCTCCACTTCCTCCTCCACCTCCGTTTGTACATTAAAGGGATCTGGGAGACTTGCGCGAAGTCATTTCCGCGACAGACACTTCTTGCGCGAATCTACTTGCTCGAAAGGACAGTTGCGCGAAAAAGTTGAGGAAAATGAGATTTCTTCATAGCATCACGCCTATATTCTTCTTTTTTGTTATTTTATTTCTTTTGTATGTTTGTTACCCGATTACTTCGCCAATTATGAATCGATTTTGATGATTCTTTTGTTTGGTAGGTCATGCATCCGAGGCTGCTTTCCCATATACATTTTTATTAACTTTGCTTGCGTAGTTTTTAAGTTAGCTTCGATATTACGTATTTTTCCCACTTAGTTTATCTAGAAGATGTTTTAATTTACTCCTTCACTGTTATTTACGTATCAGGTAATGGTATTCGAATTTGTGTGGGGTAGGTATCACCTCTAAAACATTTTACACAAAAAAAATACGTACTGAAAGCCGCGAGAAATAAGTACTTAATACAAAGAAAAAAATTTTTTTTTGACATTTTGTCTGTTTGTTTGTTCGTTTGTGAGCGCATCACGTAAAAGCCACTCATTGGATTCCAAATTGAATTACTGAACAATAAGAAGCTTTATTGTGAGTAACATTTAGCCTTTATTTCATCAAAATCCTGCAGAATCAAAAGATATAAATGGATTATGACTTTTTTTTTTATCCAGTTATTACGTGCATGCTTGACGGTATTCTGTTCACGACAAATTGTGCAGTTTCCGAGCTATAACCTAACAAAAAGTATTACCTAGGCTTGCATGAATTCACGACAGTATTAAGTAAAAATCTGAATTGAAAAGGATTTCAAATAGTTATAACTAACAAAAAGTACTAGGCTTGAATGGATTCACGTTTAGATTATTTTAAGTACATCACTGTTATCTATAAATAAAAATCAATTGTCGCCTGTATGAAAGAAAGTTCATTACGAGAATGGCTCGACCGATTTGGCTGGCTTTTTTGTTGTATTCGTATCTGGTTTGTTTGAAATATTTTTTTGATACCTATTTAGTTAACATTTTGCACGCCGAGTGAGGCAAAACATGTTGGTTCGCTTAAATGATGTACCTATAATGTGCACATTCTTGTATCATGTTACACATGTTTGAACAAATAAATTTATCTTTATCTTTATCAAAACATTGTGTTTATGGGTGCATGCAACGGTTAAGGATTCGTAGGGATATTTAAAATTAAGTAAGTAATAACATTTATCTACACCCATGCTATAAATCCTCTATAAAATTTTCTGAAACAGTTAGCTTATTGCAACAACCAGTATTATAGTAACCATATTATCATCCAAACGGGTGTTATAATGTTGTACTAAATTTCATAATGCAACTCATTTAAAAAAAAAGAACGCTGACATGCACGCGCGTTTCAATGACAAAGCGCAGTCATTTAAAAAAACAACTTGTAGTTTATTCGAATTCTAAAAATTCGAATTCACGTGTGTGAATTCGAATTTTGTTTTTATGTCATTTTTACAAAATGGTGAAAATAATCTTAGGCGTAAGCCCCAAAACTCAACCCGAAATGGTATGCGTATTACTCTTCAAGGTCATTGTCGTCACCCAAAAATATAATAATAATAGATCCCTACAGGTTGTCAGGGACATCGACGTGCAAACTCTTACCATGAATTCAGTACATGATAGAAGACCCCGAGAGGTTTTAGTCATCACCTGCCTAGCCTTTTCCCAACTGTGTTGGGGTTGGCTTCCAGTCTAACTGGATGCAGCTGAATACCAGTATTTTACTGGAGCGACTGCCTATCTGACCTCCACAACCCAGACTGGCTAATACGATACCCCTTGGTAAGACTGGTTGTCAGACTTTCGGGTTTCTGACGACCCGTAACGACTGTCAAAGATCCACAAATGACAGCCGGGACCAACGGCTTAATGTGCTTTTCGAGGCACGGAGGAGTCTCGATATGTAAAGATGTTTTAGTAAGTAGTTTAAAAAATAATATAATGTTCTATTGCACTTTTCAGGTCTAAAAAAGAACGTGTAGAAATCATGGTAACACTGTGTATGCTCACAGAGAGGCAACAGTAACACTGTGTATGCTCACAGAGAGGCAACAGTAACACTGTGTATGCTCACAGAGAGGCAACAGTAACACTGACCAGACGAATCTGGTGATTTACTGCTAATTTTATAGCTACAGCCGTCGTCGTAAGCGAACGATCTGAGCGGATCAACCACCACGCACCGAACGAGTTTTGTTCAGTTCAGACGGATCTGCCGGTGGAATGTTCAGACCTTACCTATTATTTCAGAATGAAAGGTGCTCGAGGTGGCTATGGCACTTTGGAGTTCCATCGGTACCCGTTCCACCCGGATACCCTGGAGTTCCACCTCATCGAGCCTGACACAAGTGACCCAAACGTTATTCAAATCTTCCGTTGTAAGTAGGTACTCTGTGCTAATAGAGAAAAGTAGTAGTTTTAGTGGAAAAGGCTATTCCACTTGGTCCCCCTAAAAATCCGCCCTAAACTGAGGGGTTAACGGGAATATGGACATTATATTTCTCCTAGTTTGCCCACTTGCCAATGTACAGCCATACCGACTGTAAATAATTACATACTGCTAATGCTTCGACAAATACAGGCGTGATGTTATGTTTCAGTCAAAAATATATATAAGGAACATGTGGACTCCTGCTCGCAGCCTTCGCTAAGCCTCATGTATAAAGACGTCTTCAACCTTAAAACCCAGCCTGGGTTAAGAGGAATCGCAACATATAAGGTTCTGATTTAATATCTGTTTTTTGACGTGCTACGACAAAATAAACGCAGTTGACTGATGCTTTTTGCACCACGGCAGTTCAACTATGGTCCAACTTTTTTGCGATTATCTGTGAAACTAAGCGCCCTATCTCTTTCTTGTGGTATAGTGGGCACGAAAGACAGAGCTATGCTACCAACATTGCACAAAACATGGCACAAAGAAATTACTGCAAAGAAAATGGCGGAAAATGGCGGAAATTCGCAAATTTTGCAAATTTTTATTCTGATATTTAATCACTTGAATTAGTCATACAAATAGAACTGCTTTTAATTTATAGCTAATTTTAATATAGTTTTTATTAAAATCAATCAATAATGATGAACCATAGAGTTTTAGTTTTTCTTATTAGAATTGTGAGTGATGTCTCTAGGGGTCGTCCGCTTTGTGGTTTTGTTAAAAAGTGGTAATATTTAACCTGTTGGAACCATTCTAGCGTTTGTAATACGTCATTAATCAAATAAACTTGCAAAATGACTCTCAAACTAGGCTACTTTGACTTTCTTACAATAATTACAGAGCGTTGACTGAGTCTGATTGGCCAAAAAGCAGTCAATTTTCTAGACTTTTTTGACAGCCGTCAGTTGAAGGGATATACAGGGTGTAACAAGACTCTTCACGAAGCCGTCATCTACGCATTTGCAATATAGACAAGCGGTAGCGTGTCAAGCCATGTTCAAGCCAAGAACTAGCGACGCAGCAGCCATGTATATGACACGAACCATTTACCATAAACTCCTTAGATTAACTAGAACTCCAAACATACTCGTAGCTACTGAGCTATGTCCATATGACTGTATGTGTAAAAATGCCTATTTTTTGACGTTAATAACTGTATTAACGTCAAAAAATAGGCATTTTTATGACTGACTGACTTATGACTACAAATCAAAAACCTAACCCAACTTCCAGATGACCTAGAAAGTTTAAATTTGGCCTCCAGCTGGGTAATAGGGAATATGCATGTATTTTTTTAATCTTTTTATTCGATAGTTTACATCGTCAAATAATAGTAAAAAAAAAAACGATGGCAGAAAAGCAATTTAAAGTTGTTAAAAAAATGTTTAAAAATATCCAACCGATCCGGGCTATTTAAACGCCCTCCATTTGGCGCGCTTGGTGTCGTGACGTCACCGTCAGTGAAAACAGACAACTGTCAAGTCAACGTCAAACACTCCTTTTTCTATGAGCGTTTGACATTGACTTGACACTTGTTGATTGACTTGACATTGACATTTTGATTGTTATCCCGGATTGTTACGTCACATCCGCTCTTAGCCTTTTCAAGTATTTGAATTACCCACAGTTATTTGGGACTTTTTAAAAATTAATTTCTCGCTCAAAAAGAAATTTTATTCAAAAATATTGATGGAGGCATAATTCTGAAGTAACATAGTTTATAAAAATAAATATTTGACCCATATTTGAATCACATGCATATTCCCTATTGTGTGTACGTCTTAAAAGGAAAAATCAGACAAGAGTAAATTGCGATTTGAAATATAAGTCAAACTTTAACATGTTTGTACGGGTCACTGGCCTAAATGAAGTTATCCAGAAAAGAACCGGGGTGACCGACATAGCCTGCAGAGTAAGCAAACTGAAGTGGCAGTGGGCTGGCCATGTTTCCGATGGCCGGCGGAGTAGACGAGACCTAACTGGCAAGCGTATTGTGAGACGCCCCCGGCTAGAATGGACCGACGATCTTAAAAACTTGGCTTGGACATACTGAGTACAGAAGGCGGAGGACAGGGTGTTGTGGCGCAGCCTGGGAGAGGCCTATATCCATGGTTTTTGCAGGTGACCCTACTGACTAACCGAAATGAAAGACATTTCACGTCTAAATGATCATAATAATGGAAAGAACAAGTGACTTTCGGCTTCGTTAAGGGTATTTGTACAACCGTTATAGAATACCGTTGAGTCAGGTTGGTGCGACAGAATGAATACCATCACGTCTGTAAAGTTTCGCCAACTTATTGACCCTGAATATAGGTACAGCGTGTAACAAAAACCCTGTCGGATCCGATTTTTCAATCGGGAATTTTACCGGTTTATTACATGGGCGTGCTAGCGACTGTCTACAAGTTAGTCATAATATTGACTTCTGCAGAAAATTTTGCTGACTTATAATGAAATTGGGGTAACTTTTTTGGTGGGTACTAAAAATGTGATACTCAATACTTGATTGCATTCCACATGTAGGTATTCTTAGGTGGTAAACTTATAATTAGATCATATGGACATAGCAAAATAACTGAGTTTGGAGAGAGGAAGCATTTTTTGTTAATTATATAACATTACTTATCAAACTAATTATAATAAAGATGTAGATGTCTTTTGAGATAAGACTAATCGCTTTAATACAAAATATAAAAGTGAGATGAGGTGAGGTGAGGTCATTGAGTGATGTAATAATAATATAAGTAATAAGTCTAATAGAATTTAAAGTCTCGAGTGCTTAAGTTATGACTTTATAAGTCTATCATTTAGATATTCGCTTACTGAGTAGTAGCGTTTATTTAGCAAAAGTTTTTTTTAAACTAGGTATGTTAATTTTCTCTTCTTGTTTTATTAATGCAGGTAGTTTATTGTATAATTTAATGGGAATTACATAGGGACTCATAGAGCGCATTTTTAACCTAGAACTTGGTATGTTTAGCCTAGATCGGTGTCTGAGTAGGTAGCGTGCTTGAATGTCTTCACGTTTTGAATAAAACTCTAAAACTTTGATTGCAATAACTTTTTATTTTCAATAAAAAACTATTTTTTTAGTTTTTTCTTATAATAAATTATTGCAGTAGCTATGTGCCCCTCTCGGATCGGACAGGCTGTTTGTTACATGCTGTATATTTTTGTTTTCAGTTATCATTGTACGACTTGGCATACGACATGTGTAGCTGTCTTCGTCTTACCGTAAGTATCAGAAAATTGTCATTATCAGAATCACTTATTTCTGTACCTACTTATTGCAAACATAATACTACCACCAGCTCCGGAAGATTCGGAAGTCACCTTCAGCAACGACTGCTATTCCTACACAACCCTGCTATTCCTGCTATTACATAAAACTACTTTTGATCATTATTTAAAGTAATTTTTGTAATTGAATTTATGTAAGTAGGTACTCACAAAGAACAGCAAAGCAAAGTACAAGTAATTCTGATTTCTTGGAAACTTGGCACACATAATAATTTAATTATATTTTAAATCATAAAAATATTAACTTATAAAATAAAACACACATAATGATGATTTTGAAAAATATTGCTAAATCATTCCTTCATATGTCTCCTCAACAACGTAATTATAACGCAATGAATGTTGTTGAGCTGTCAAACTGAAAACCATTGCTACAGTAAGTGGGTCAATAAGAAAAAACATGGTTTTGATGTTGTGTAATTCCCTCAGTGTGTAGATTGTGCGACAAGTCCAAAAGCTGTAATCGCATTCAAAGAAGTACTCAACCTCAAAGAAAACATAGAAATGGTTGACGAATCAAATTGGGAAACACCCGAAGAAATATTGAGATACTTTCTTATGAATGAAAGAACAGTAAATGAAACAAAAAAAACAGGGGATGATGTAAGGAACGACACACGGCTCTTCCAACCTGAATACATCGTAGACAAACTCGATCTAGTACCCAGAAGAATACAGAATCATGATTTGTATATTGAATTCAAATTCATTGGGAACGCTATATTGAAGTTTGAAATGTTGGCCACACGGGACAGACAGAAAAGAACAAAACCAACAAACCCACCAAGAAGGGCAAAATCAAGGGCAAAGAAAAGGCTGAGGTCTCATTGGGGAACTGACAATTGGGCGGATATGTTGTTAAAACAAGCAGAAACGAATCTAGTGGTTGACGTGAATGAGGCTGAGAGTGCAGCGCGCAGTGAGGGGCCGGCAGGAGCTGTGGTGATGGTATGCTGGCTGGTCAGTGCTTGTCTGAGGAGAGCGTTCTTCATTTATTAGTTACGCACCTCAAGCGATGCGCGTGACATCTGTTTCCATCACTCGCTCCGCAAGTCGCGTCACGGTGACTCGTAGCATACTCAGAACAACTTCTTTCATTTGCGTTCTCCGCAGTCGTTGTAGCAAGACGCGTGTCACTTGAGCATTTAAACGTTTTTCACCCTGTGTATGTATTTTGATGTGGGTAACATAAATTGGATTGTCCAACTGAATGGAAGTTGATATTGGTGCCGATTCTCTTGTCACAAACTAAAAATCACTAATATTTAGTTTATTCCTGTCAAACGATTTCCCATTCTGAAATAAGACTAAAGTGACACAGCACAAGTGTACTAAGATGGCGCTGAGTTATTAATTTTGTGAAAACTTAAAATTTTGTCTGTCTAACTAAATCAATACTAAATCTGACTATTTTTAATTGCGATTAAAAAGGTGTAGAACAAAATTAGTTGTCATGAACTGAAATTCATACCAACACCTCGACTTTGGGTTCAAAAACAGCTATCTCGAAAATGGTGTCCCATCGCAATAATAATGAAAAATTTCGACCCATTTATAAAACCCTAACCCTTAAACTTAAACTGAACAGCCCTTTCTAACCCTTAAACTGAACAGTAGGTAGGTAATAACTTTTCATATAATCCATACAAAAGTGAAAAATTCCATACAAAACACGGCGAGGTTGCCAAACTTGAGCACCTCCGGCTCTAAAAAAAAATCACGGGGTAGGTACAAACAAGTAACACGTGGAGCTGCGATTGTCAAATTCGATTTTAGATGTGTCAAAATATTTTTTTTTAATTAGAGAATTTTGTTTGCAATAGGTATAGATTTATGATTCACATAGCCAAAAGTAAGGAATTTTTGCGATAGTTTAGTTAATTTAGTTCGGTGTACAGGAGAATCGGCACCAATGTCCGAATGTTTGCGGTTTTGTCAGACTGCGTAATCGTATTGTTACTATTTTTTTTATAATTAATTATAATTTCTATACGTCTAAAAGTGTCTGATTTGTTCTTGCTATTTTATGGACAATTAGGTGATTTCATTATCCATTAGTTAATTAAAGAAACACTGGTCTTAACAAAGTTCTATGTTATATGGTTAAAAGCACTTTATTATATCCTCAATCTCAATTTTCTAATAGGTGTCTAAGATATTTCGCTTATTTTGTTACATGATGTTGTGGTTCCAATTTTTGTTTATATCTATGCTATAGAAACACATTACGTAGGTTTTTTTTAAGTAAACTAACAAAGTATGACACAACCGTATAAGTGTAAACCCGTAAATCACATCTTTCAATAAAGTATAAATAAAAAACTGTATTCAGACTTTCGTTTTATTTTGTTAAAAATTATAGTTGCTGCATTACTGTCTCCTCTAACAGCATCCACCACATAACATAACCTTTTCGAAATATGTATATTTAACTCAATATGGCCCAAAATGTCGCTTAGTGAATTTTACCTTTCAAGTGTCGATAAAATATATAAAGTCAAATGACTCGAATTTTTTTGACATTTGCATACGAGTTAAAAGGGGTCATTTGGTTGTAAATGTCCCCTTAATGGATTGCCGACATTATCCATACTATCTATACCTATATCCTTACATATTATGAAACAAAGTCCGCCGCCGCGTCTGTCTGTCGTCCTGTTCGCGATAAACTCAAAAACTACTGCACCGATTTTCATGCTGTTTTGCCAATGGATAGAGTGGTTCTCCAATAGAGTTGAGATGTATGCCAATAGAAAGATCTCTTCAAGGCTAATATTGTGTGATAGGACGCTTCTCTCGATTGTTAGTACGAGAGGAGCTACAGAGCTCTAAATGTGAGTATTTAAGCATTAGTGAAATTCAGGTATTTAGACAATGAAATAACTTTTATTAACTTTGAGCCTTGCAAACATGATCTTGCAAACCTATAAACGGACATTTTAAAACGTTTGCCTTCTAGGTGCCGTTTTGGGAACAATGTTTTTAAGAGCCGATCGGCCGTACAGATTGTTAAGCCTTCGTTAAGCTTGCCGCATCCCCCAATAGAGTTAAGATATATGCCAATGGAAAGATCTCTTTAAAGGAAATATTTCGTGATATTATAACGTTTCTCTCGATTGTTAGTACGAGAGGAACTACAGAGCTCTAAATATGAGTAATTAAGCATTATTGAAATTCATCACCTATTTAGGTCATTAATTCTGAACTGACTAATAATAAGCAAAAGTCGTGTTAGTAGCAAAGATTATCCATGGAAAGCTCTTCCCATTGGTGTATATCTTATAGCTACTGGGCCAAGAAAATTCCTTAACTCCGATACCGAAGTAGTCACCTATTTAGGTCATTAACTCCGAACTGATTAAAAATTGGCAACAGTAATGTTAGCTCTTTCCATTGATGTATATCTTATGGCTATTGGGTTAAGAAAATTCCTTAACTTCGGTGCCCCAGTAGTAATACTTATTTAGTTCATTAACTCCAAACTGACTGACAATTAGCAAAAGACGTGTTAGTAGCAAAGGTTCTCCATGGAAAGCTCTTTCCATTGGTGTATTATGTTATGGCTATTGGGCTAAGAAAATTCCTTAACTTCGGTACTAAAATATTATAGTCACCTATTTATGCCATTAACTCTGAACTGGCTAATAATTGGCAATAGTCATGTTAGTTCAAAGGTTCCCCTCAAAAAGCTAAAGCCATTGATGTATATCATATGGCTATTGGGCCAAGAAAATTCCTTAACTTCGATGCCCAAGTATTCACACCTATTTGGGTCATTCTTAAACTTCTACTTGCTCGAAAATGACTAAGTCGATAAGTTATTTATTTATTTTATTTATTTGGCTCACCAACAATTGAATACACCGATACAAAGATATGAGATAGATCCAACACATATAGACAAGTGTACCAATTGCTAACATAATTATAATATAATGTTATAATTATGGTATAAGTAAGTCATAATTATAACATTACATCACACCTGTAGTCCATTCCGCCGGCCGTCATTTGTGACAAGAGAATGCTGTAAATACAGAGCTATTGTATTCTTGTTCATCACAATGACAAAACAACAACAAGCAAACAATTATGCTTGTTTACCCTTGTAAACGGAGTAATTAATGCATGAGATGGAGTGATAACGTGTGTTTTTTTACTGGCTGGCAACGGCACGGTGATAGTAGGTAATAAAATTATACGGCAAAATGTGGGTGAACTAACGAAAGAAAGAAAATAAATTTATTTGACTGATATTACTACAACACCGCTCCTTAGCCCTTCAGGGAACTAGGGCGTAATGTATGCTTGTATGTACCTATGGATGTTTTTAAATATAACTGTAGCTTTTTAATTGGAGTCAAAAGTGACCTACGAACAAAATAATTGCATGGTAAATTGAAGCAAGAAAGTCGCGCTCTGGGCAAAAACAAATAATTGCCAAGCGAAGTCAAATCACACACTCACCGGGCTTCTCTCTTATTTAAGATTATTTGTTTGAGAAGAATTCAACGCGCACTTGACTGCAAATTGAATAAAGAGAAGGCACGAGCATTGAACACCACGCTTACTCAAGACGGGTTGGCGATATGAGACATATATCCTTTTATAAGTACACACATACGAGTACATATTGTAAAACAAAGCCGCCGCATCTGTCTGTCTGTTTAAACGCGATAAAATCAAAATCTACTGAACAGATTTTCAAACGGTTTTCACCAATAGACGAGGTGATTAATGAGGAAACTTTAACCGCCTTACTAATAAACAGCGTTTATTAGTAAGGCGGTTAAAGTTCCCAACGCTTTGTCTTCTTCTTTCAAAAGTCAAATTACTTTTGAAAGAAGAAGACAAAGCGTTGTGTAACTATACAGGCGCTATACAACGTTCATTAGTAAGGCGGTAGGTGTATAATTCAATATTTTTTTTTTTTAATTGGCTGAATTATGACGGTTATTGTTGAAGATGTCTGAAAAAATCATGCCGATAAGGCTCCCAGTCGGTATGAAAGTCACTTTGGTACTTGCTCAGATTTGAACCCACAACAACACCTCGTGCATGAGAGGCTGGGCCTTAACCACTGGGCCATCACCCCACAGACAAACTGCAAATAGATGATAACATACCTAATATTGCCTGCTCTGCAAACTTATGTATCGTGAGAGTTTGGACTGAATACTCCATTTGTTACCTCCGCCGTGTCTGTTTGCAAGTCAACCATTCGGCCAAATACCGCTAAAATAATCTTTACGATCCTTGCTTAGTATCTGAACAGCTGTAGCAATAAACGTGTGATGTGACAGTCATACCTAATAGTAATAAAAAATAAAATATATATTTTTGGTTTAGGCAAACTATGCGCGGAGTGTTACTATTCAAAATAGTTATAATTTTTTTCGGTGAGTTGGATTTTTTATTTGCTAACCAAAATAATTAAATTATTTTAAAGTTACTATTTTTCCACCTGTATTTATCTTTCTTTCAAACCCTGCGTCGTAAACGAAATGAATAATGACGTACACACGCCACATAATTGATTGCGTAATTATGTCATATTCATAAATAAATGAGTGTGACAATCGCGATCGCTTTCAGTTTGGTTGGCCTAAGTAATTAAATGGCAGAAGGAAGGCACAAGGAAAACGACTCGGCAGAGCCTCGCCTCGCTTTTCAAAATGGACATTCCTTATAAACAATATTAACTTGTAGTTTTTGGATCTAGAATGGGAATTTGTTAATGGGTATAACGTCATTAGAAGAAGACCAAAGAAACGATGGATGGACTGTGTGAGAAATGATATAATATGGCTAGAAAGGGTACGACTACCGAGATGACGACCAAAATAGAGATGGAGGAAAAACTCTCTCGTCTCTTGTCGTCTCTCTCAAAATAATTTATTTCAGTTAAACCCATAATGTTGTTAGTAATAATCTTACAGCTATATTGCACTTAGCACACATAGAAAAAATATCCCTCAACAGCACCTATGACTAAGTCTATCCAGTACTTTAGTATAGGTACAGTTCAGCGCTGCCTGAGCGCTCTGAAAACGCTTTCAGAATGTTGTTATTATTACCACGCACTCTTGTGACTCTAGTGATGACGTAACGGACATCGTGTGTTTCAGAGGTCACGTCGGCAGCGCCTCAATGTGACATGACGACTAACATCGAGCTGGATGAGGGCAACATGGGACAGAGCTCCGACTTCAACTGGCTGGGGATACTCAAAGTGTTCTTAAGTTAGTGCGCATCTTGTTTTCTTCTTCATAAGCCCGATTTCGGTGTCCTATCACTTTACCATAAAGTTATTTACAAATTATTACTTAGTTAATAGATTCAGGCGTGACTTTGCGGAAATCCATTTAAAATACAATAGACGCAGATATATTTAGTAACCTATTCCGCTTCACTATTCTTCAAGAGTCATAAAAACCCTGTAAGAAATCGACACGTGTTTCACCTCTCAACGAGGCATCTTCAGGATGACGATTGACCAATTGCAAACCAGAACGCGACGTGTGAACCACACCGAGCACTGGACGCATAGTAAATCAAATCGCCCGTCAGCCCCACTTATATAGGATTGCTGCTCGGCGCTGATTGGCTAGGATCGTTAACGATCCATAAATATTATAATCGATAAACATTAGAATCAGCAATACAACTCTCTAAGTTCATGAAAGTGCCAAATGTCATAATTTCATGAAATAGTCATTCAATGCACTTACGAGTACATGAGCCAATAGAGTTGTATTGCTGTTTATAATTCTGTAAATACATATTTTTACGAGCGCTAATAATATTTAGATCAACATACAACCTGATACTGACCTGCAAATTGCATAAACGTAAGAAATTTGAATTTCGCGGGCCACCCTAGCGCATCCCCCTTATATTAATATTATAAATGCGAAAGTAACTCTGTCTGTCTGTCTGTCTGTCGCGCTTTCACGCCAAAACTACTGAACCGATTTAAATGAAATTTGGTAAACAGATAGTATAGAGCCTGAGAAAGGACATAGGCTACTTTTTATTGACATACCACGCGGGCGAAGCCGCGGGCTGATGCTAGTCGATTTATAAATGGCGAAGTTCTGAGACACATTTTAAAAAAACCGAGAACCTCCTCCTTTTTTTAAGTTTGTTAAAAGCCAACAGTATTTGCCCTAGTATTTGCTTTACCTTTTACAAAAAAGTATTTTGTGTTCCATAAAGTACTTGTTTTTTTTTTCGATTTGCGTCGTTTACACAAATAATACATTATGTACTATGTTTAGAAGAGGAAAATAAATGAAGTAGTTAATTATGTAGTTGATCGCTGACAGCTCACACTACTGGCAAGAACTCTCTCTATTGTACGTTTCTTGAGCGAGTCGATAGCTAGTCGCTTCCTCGTCGGAGGTGGGACGGGTGCCCTTTGGGAAATACCTACTCGTACTTAAATCATTTCCCATACACATTCCCACAGGTGAAGTCTTGACTTTTTCATTCAATAAGTGTTTTCCGAGTTAATCTTGGATATTACTGACATCGGCGAAGGAAAATATCGTGAGGAAACCTAGACTTATAGCTAATATAAGTTTGAAATCGCCAACCCGTCTTGCGCAAGCGATCAATGCTCATGCATTCTCTGTAGCAAAAGAGGCCTGTGCCTGCAGTGGAACAGTAATAAAATATAGGCTGGTACAGTCGAACAAGCTTCTTCTTGGTATACAGGCAAAATATATTCATTTTCCGCTACACTGCCAAAATTCGTTTTTATTGTGTGTGTAATTTAACTTTTTGACCTTATGGCTCAGGAGAGTGATGTAAAAGGATTGCTGACTACTCATAACACTCACAAAATTATTTAAAGTAGTTGCAAGTTATCTGTAAACCAAATAGCTTGTAGTCGAACAAGCTATTTGGTACACTACACACACATTCACAGATGACGGCGACCCCACGCAGGTGGCGGTGACAGGCATTGTGCTGGTCAAAGCGAACCGCGCGCTCGCCAATGCTGACGTCATCGTGCAGATACCGGAGCGAATCTTCCAGTAAGTACCTTTACTTTCAAATGCCTTGCTTTATTGGGTAAGAAGTTATTAATAGGGCAAACATCGTATGAGATGGTTCCTGTATACATACCCGCGACACGTCAAACATCATATGAGATGGTTCCTGTATACATACCCGCGACACGTCATCGTCTTTTGGGATCCACTGCTTCTTCACTACTGTGAGGAATTTACTCAAAGTAAAGTGCCTGTCTGGGTTCGAACCTACGACAACTAAGATGCAGTTGTTCCCACGGGGCCACAACTGCTCTACAATTATTACATGATTGTTCTTTAAAACCCTGTCAGTCAAAATAGGACAGTTTAAAAACGTTTCATATTTGTTGGTGTTTAATTAGTTTTTGGGTGACGTCGGCGTCGCTGAGTGTGGAAATTGTGACTACATTGTTATATTGGGTTTCACCTGTAAGAAACAAATTTAATGTAAGTGGTAATAGTAAATAAATAAATAAATTAAAATAAAGGAAGCTGAAGTGGTACAATCGCAGACCCGATGAAAGTGTAGATGTGTGAATGAAGACTCGAATCGGCATAAGTAAGTTAGGATGCCTTCAGGCGTCCTACCTTACTTATGCATTACATATGACGAGCTTCGCAGGGTGGCTGGTAACAGCTGGATGAGACCGGCCGAGAATACAGCTTAATGGCCTGCTATCGTAGAGACCTATGTTCATCGGTAGACTTAGTATTTACAGGCTGATGATAACGACGATTACATATATTCGAACAAAGAGTATGTTATATCTACAGGCAAAAATATTTATCTTTCCGCTACACTTGCAATATTCACAATCGATTTCTTAATACTCTCACGAAGTTTTTTAACGAATGCATAAAATAAATAAACTAATAAAAGTGGTTGCAATCCCATGTTCGACTATACAGCAAGTACAAGATTACAACTGCAGCTTACTTCATCTGTTTAAGGCATGACACTCACGCGATGTTCATATCGGACGGTGACATCACCGTGAACTACTCGTTGGTCTCCTACGTCACACACCCTGAGTACCGGGCAGAGACTTTCAGCAGCATCGCCATCATCCTGCTTGACGTCGACGACGATAGTGAGTCTGTCAATACTTCAATACCCAATCCATATGTAGGTACTTCCATACAATTGTGATGGATATTTTATTTTCAGATCCGTTGGTACCAATATGCTTTCCTATCGTTTCATATGATACTAGTTATCTTTACCTCACCGGTTTTACTGGCGGTAAGTTCTTTTAAATAAAACACTATAATTGTTGCGTTTTAGCATGACAATAGCGGTCATTGCCCTTTTCTTAATATTATCTCTGTCAGGAGCCCAAACACTAGACAGAGAGAGTAGACAGTTGTCTACTCTCTCTGTCTAGTATCTTAGTAGTATATATCTAGTATCTTAGTAGTATATATCTAGTATCTTAGTAGTATATATCTAGTATCTTAGTAGTACCTTAATATCATCACTTCTATTTTTCTAGTTAGAAAAATAGAAGTGATGATATTAAGGTCGGGAAAGATGCCTCAAAATGTTCTGCCAGTGTATAATTTACGCACATTAGCGGTAACATTATATACAAATATAATGGTATAGGATGTATGGTGTTTCGTTAAGAAGCATGTTGAAGATCACGATAGATTTGAGTCGTCCTGACTCAAATCTATCGTGAAAGCAAATTTGGTAGCAAATTTTATTTCAGTTTCTGAAATATAAAATGCTAGAAAATGTAGGACCAATCAATGACGGCTAGTGCCATGGTAAAACGCGACAACTACAGAGCAGTATACTAAAACCTAGCCAGTAAACACGTCGTCTATAATTATTAGAAATTGCATAATTCTATGTTGCAGAAAATGAAATATTAGAAAAATTTCTTTACCGAATACAATATACGGACAGATCAAAATGCGAGGAATTTTATGAGAACGAGGGGGTGAGTAATTTTTAGACACACCCTGTCAAGCCAATGGTTGTTATGTCGTGTATCGGGTTGTGGAGCTCTCTAATATAAAAAATAAATAAAATCATTTTAATTCGGACAACTAAGAGATCCATAAATTGTTAGTAACAGGCATTTAAAACACTATTGTTAGTAGGTAACTTAAACTAAAGACAAAGTGAGAAGACCACCCATCACTAGACAACGAGAAATGGAAACTAGCGTATAAGTCTTCACAAAAATTGCCTTACTATGGCGAAGATAGTAGCTGCCGCCACAGCCTTCAGGATGCTATTGCGACTGCCTCTCATTCTGTTCAGGAGTGAGGCCGTCTGTTTGCGGATGATGGCATGAAATCCATCGGTATGGTTTACCGCGAACATTTCTGAGGCACTGCAATAACGAGGCAGTCGCAACAGCATCCTAAAAACATTACTGTATTGGACGCGTAGAACATCCAGCGACCTTTTCGGGTAGTTGACCCACAGATTACCGGTGTAAAAATTCTGACAATAAGCTTTAAAAGCGTAATTTTAAGCTGATCTGTACACCTAGCAAATCTGCGTGCCAACATAAATTACCCCTGACTGCCAGAGCCCTACACTCCCTCTCAATGTCTCCATGGTCATTGAGGTCGTCAGTAAGAAAATGCCCAAGATATTTGAACTTAGTCACGTAACGTACCTAATTATTTTGAATTACTTTTTTATACTTTTTTTATACGTTTATTCTTGTTTTAGTTAATCGTCGAGAACCGGGAACCTATTTCATACCTATGCGGGAAAAGACAGAGTTCTAGGAAGAGATGTGTATGGGACAATGGCATGGCGTTGGTGTCGAACAGCTCAGGATGGTTCACCCTGGTAGGTACAGTCGAACAAACTATTTAGTTCTAGGAAGAGAAGTATAAGGGACAACGGCATGGCGTTGGTGTCGAACAGCTCAGGATGGTTCACCCTGGTAGGTACAGTCGAACAAACTATTTAGTTCTAGGAAGAGAAGTATAAGGGACAATGGCATGGCGTTGGTGTCGAACAGCTCAGGATGGTTCACCCTGGTAGGTACAGTCGAACAAACTATTTAGTTCTAGGAAGAGAAGTATAAGGGACAATGGCATGGCGTTGGTGTCGAACAGCTCAGGATGGTTCACCCTGGTAGGTACAGTCGAACAAACTATTTAGTTCTAGGAAGAGAAGTATAAGGGACAACGGCATGGCGTTGGTGTCGAACAGCTCAGGATGGTTCACTCTGGTAGGTACAGTCGAACAAACTATTTAGTTCTAGGAAGAGAAGTATATGGTTTTAAGTTGTCAAGTTTTTACATTTTCAGTTAGTTTTTTAAGATTGGTCTTATAGACGTAAATATAAACGTTCATGAAACGCAAATTAGACGACAATATAATTACTATCGTAGTTATAGACGTAGAACAATCATTCGTTCTTGTACGTAATTTTTGGGGGGATCAGAAGACGAAGCGGTTACTTTTATTAGAGGACGAAACATGAAATCGCGAAAAAAATCTGCTGTTCCATACATTTTGACGAGTTACGCGAACATAAATGTAGGGAACAGTTTTAACTACGCACTCACGCCATTGTACGATGTCGTATGAATTAGTGCTGAAACCGTTTAGTTTACTCAACATATACACAGACACCTTTGTACGACATCGTATAAGTTAGTTCTGAAAACGTTTACGTAACATATTTAACTAATGTAATAAGACATTTAGTCACGCGACTGAAACATCGTAAGATGAACGTCTATAAAACGTCTTTTGGCTAAATACCATTATACAGTATGTTATCTAACGAAGGGCGTTCCCGTTAACCTGCAATAGATCATCTATATGCATCTTTAGATGAATAAATAAAAAAAATATTACCACACACACAAAAAAAATTATAGTGCATTATTCACAAAAAATATTAAATTGACACAGAAAAGAAATACTCTGTACACGCACACTTGTCTTTCTACGTTAAAATACAAGTGTGCGTGTACAGAGTGTTTCTTTTAAGTATCAATTTAATAGTTTTGTGAATAATTCAATTCTTTTACAGGATGTAAGGGTTAATACCGTTGTCACTCAAACCATGGGTAGTGAATATAAAAAATGACCGAAACAAAAAAAAAACCTTATTTTCACTAAAAGATTTTAAAAAGTTTCTATCCGACACCGTGCTCGCTAGCGCAACAGCTGACTGACTGAGGCAGGGCTCGCGCTCGCGGCCGGTCAGATCACGACCTGCACCCCGGCCCGTGTTGAGACGCAAGTTCGTTGCCGTAGCTCTTCTGTTTTATTGGTAATTTCTTTTTCATATTTGTGTTGGTAATAAAATTCGTATCTCACATAATTGCACCTATACTGAGCCATGTTATAAACATGTGCTTCGAACAGAGAATCCTTCCATCTGTCTCAAAAAATACTATAATTGAACCACTCCATAAAAAGGATGATAAATCAGGTATAAAAAAATACAGGCCTATTATAGCCCTACCTCCAACATTTTCTAAAATAATCGAAAAAGCATTATCCAATAACTTGAACGACTACTTTGAACGGAATAATATCTTTACACCGAATCAGAAAGGCTTTCGTAAAAATATGTCCATAAATTTAGCTATTTATGAGTTGATAAAAGACAGCCTGATTATGCTTTGTATATGGATATGTTAGAGGCCTTCAACTGCGTGGATCATAATTATACTAAGCTGGAAACATACGGTGTTAGGGGCAACACTTGACTTTAGACTTGCTAAAATCTTACATCAGTAATAGAACTCATTATAAGTCCAGGAGTAGAAAAATAAAATATGGAGTTCCACAGGGTAGTGTTTTGGGCCCACCACTTTTTATTATCTATATCAATGACCTACCAAAATCTACTACAGATCGTATGGTAGTAGTATTTGCTGATGACTGCACAATTGTATACAATGATGAAAACATTATTAATAGTGGTTTAAATTCAATAATTCAATGGTTAAAAAAATAATGTATTAATTAATATCGATAAAACTAAATGATTGCAATTTAAACAGAAAACAAAAAAACACTTTACATACTCGAATAGAATTTAACGGTGAAAAAGTTGAATTGACGACTACACAATTTCTCGTCATATAGAATTTGTTTGCAAAAAAGTGTCACAGTCATCTTATAGTTTATACATGCTAGCGAAAAAGATCAGTCTGAACACATTGCTCGTAGCTTATCATAGTAATTTTGCTTCTAGACTCAGATATGCAATCATATTCTGGGGAAATACTACCAACTGGGATAAAGTTTTTAAATGTCAAAAAAGGTGCGTGCGGGCATTGTGTGATCTCAACAGAACTGCCAGCTGCAAGGAATACTTTAAAAAATTAAAAATACTTACCATCTTTATATATTCTTGAAATGGCCTTGTTTATTAGACATAATCCATCACTATTGACATTTAGAGCTCAGATCGCGAAAAAGAAGTCATTTGTATAATAACCTTACCTGTCAATAGAACTACCCTCCCCTTTGAGAAAAGTGTCTTTGCTATGGCCACGAAGATCTACAATAAAACTCCTAATGGCATAAAAGAACGTAGCAATATTAATATCTTTCAAAATAAATTGTTCCAATTTCTTATGAAAAAGTGTTATTACTCTGTAGATGAATTTTATCGACTAGAACTTTAAAAACAAAAACAAAACTTAAATAAAAACAAAACATACATTCGAATTCGAAATCGAGATAAAGTCTTGTATGCAACTGTAAATAATTAGGTATTAAAACACTCATGTGATACACATTCGTGTTTTAATACACCTTATTATATAACAGTTGCATAAATAACTAGTTGTTGATGGTCTTGTGTCTGTCATGCATGACTAATAGTAATAATATAATTTGTATTTAATCTGAAATGGATTTTGAATTTTAGAATCATAATTGTTATTTATTTTCATTATGTTATTTAATCATTTGTATGCTTAACTGGCTGATCATGGAATTAACATTATTAGTATATAATAATGTACTGCATGTAACCCATGTATCACAAATAAACGATTTGATTTGGTACATTCATTATAATTTTATTAGCATTATACCTGCAATTAAATTAGCAACCAGTTTGACTTTGTCTAGACTCTAGATGGTCTTACGGAGCAAGACTAGCATGTTTCAAAACATTATTATATTGGATTTCCGTTGTTTCTCAGATCGGCTTCAGCATCTACGGGCCTGGTTGCGCGGCGCCGGCTCGGTTCATCAGCATGCTCCACTACTCCGCCTGGATCCAAGAAGTCACGTGCGACAGTGTTGGCGACTACGACCACATCTCCCCTGGCTTCAGGAGAACTGACAGTTTAAACTTGGGATTCATTCCCATTCATAGGACGTTTACGTAAGTTTTCTGCACCCTTACTGTTCTTCTGCGTATCGATGATTCCATTTTCATATTTTATACGAGTTTCGATCAAAATTTAGCCACGTCGACAGCATTGGCCTGGGAAAGGTCCTGAAAAACCTGCATGGAAGACAGAAAGCAGAAAGCAGTTATGGCTTCACAGTCACATTGTTGATCTTCGGAGAACTCACTGTTGTACCGACAGCGGCCCACCTGGCTTCGTAGTCGGTTTAGAGATTCTGGTTCACCTTAAAACCCAATTACAGCTTGAGAATTAACAAATGAATGCGATAAATTGCCGGCTGGGTTTCACAAATGAGACAGGCAAGAATTAAAAAAAAATGCACCTTTATTGGAGAACAGAATAATAATTTCTTTAATTTCTACGTTATTGTCTACCAGTGTCCCTTTGATTGCGTTTGATTCGTCTGATTCGTCTGCTCGATCACAGTAATAATACTTCAGAAGTAAATGGCCTATGGCTTAAGTACACACAAGGTGCCTACAGTGCAAATGTTGTTATATTGAACTCTGAGGTTCAATAAAACAACATTTTCAGGGCACTATTGCGGCTCCCTCGTTCTTGTAGTGCTTCAGGCATGTTTGCTGACGCGCGTATGTATAGATGATTTCCATGCAATTATGTAGAAGAAAACCGTGTCAGTCATGAACGCTGTGCGGGGGAATAGCAACATGATAGCAGATGGTTGGACGCGGCTGTGTTCAATCGATTCATCAAGCTGCATGTGAGAGGTGCGGGTTGATGAATCGACATTGTTTTTCTAGTTTTATTTCTGTACCTACAACATAATTTTAAGCTTTTTGTAACTAATGTTTTATGTGCCTCGGTTGTCTGAGAATAAAATATTTTTATTTTTTATTTTATTTTATAAAACAATTTCACTAAAACAATTTCATCTCACAATACTTTTTTGTATTTGTTGGCAGTCAAATGATTTCGATTTTAGTGTTTTAGGTTCGAGAAAAAATTTCAAAAATTCACCATCCCTAGTTGCACATCCGATCTTGGCGTCACGTTGTGTTTACATGTTCGTTGTGTACTGTCGATTTTTGTGTTCTATTTCTTACGGCTATTCTTTACGAACTGATATTCTTCAAAGCCTGATTACCATTGCTATGTAAAAAGGATTCATCTGTTTTGCTCTACGATTCGATTGTAACGGATATTATGATGAGGTGCATAAACTGTGGCATATTTCGTAAGGCGGCTTCAAAGGCGTATTATTTCAATGCCAACCTTACCCCTGCAAGGGAGACTTGCCCGGTGGTTGAATAATCAGGTATGTACTTAAACTACATTGGAACAATACCTACTATTTAACATCAAGACAGCAAGTCTCAGCACTTTAGTCTGACACAGCGGTTCGATTGCGTGTGAGCCTTAAAAACTTAATAAAGCAGCGTTTATTTGGGAAAAGGGTGGCAACGCATCAGCAAAAACCCTGGTGTTATGGATGTCTATGGGCGGCGGTGATTGTCTAATTCCCGTAACTAAAAACGTTCCAATTCAAGTCGCAGTCTCATCTCAGCGACAATCAATGTCAAAAACTTGTCTTAAACTCGATAACCACAACGCTTAGCGCCATCTCATATCGAAAAGCAGAGTTATCTAGTGAATCATCATCATTTCAGCCGAAAGACGTCCACTGCTGGAAATAGGTCTCCCCCAAGCACCGCCACTTCGACCGGTTCTGTGCTTCTCGCATCCAGCGCATTCCCGCGGCTTTCACCAAGTCATCGGTCCACCTTGTGGGGGGGCCTTCCAACACTACGTCTTTCGGTACGCGGTCGCCACTCCAGAACCTTTCGGCCCCATCGGCCATCTGTTCTGCGAGCAATGTGCCCTGCCCACTGCCACTTAAGTTTGGCAATACTTCGGGCTATGTCGGTCACCTTGATTCTCCTACGGATCTCTTCATTCCTGATTCGATCACGCAGGGAAACTCCGAGCATAGCCCTCTCCATTGCCCTTTGAGTGACTTTCAGCCTTCTAATGAGGCCAAACACACACTGGTCAAAAACTTTTGTCTTGAGACACTGTGGTAAATGGGACGAGAAGATAGCGCGCAGCTTCCCGAACGCCGCCCAGCGGAGTCGGATTCGACGATTGACTTCTTTCTCGAAGACTGGACAGTTTGTCCTAGGTAAACGTAATCGTCTACAACTTCGAGTGTAGAGTCTCCGATCTTCATGAGGGTGGGCGTGACGTGGGCATTCGACATGACCTTCGTTTTGACCATGTTCATTTTAAGACCTACTCTTTCGGACGCTCTACTGAGGTCATCGAGCATTGTACTGAGGTCCTCCATAGTCTCAGCCATGACCACTATATCGTCGGCAAACCGAAGGTGAGTGATGTACTCGCCATTGATGTTGATGCCACGATCTTGTGTTGATGTACGATCTAGTGAATACTTATTTTATTTTTCTCAGTTTCCTGATCCTTTAGACTCGTGAAACTTTTTTATCTGGAAACTGTAGAATACAAAAATTGCAAAATTAAAACAATATTTGCTGCACATTGATTTCGACACTTATGCAGGCGCCCATAGTCCCACTGGTCATGTCATTTGGTTTTTGTCGGTTACACTAAGACGGCGGTAATGGCTCGATATGATTTAAAATTTCTCTTTTTAGATTTCTCTTTTTTAGTGCAACTCGTGGTCATAAACCTGAGAATAAAGGGAATATTAATGATTCACTAATTTGTAGATTTATAGGTCTATAGGTAACAGTTATAATGCATATTCTTATTTACCTATATTTATTTATTGAAACCACTTTTTAATCCAGTCAAATAAATTATTTTATTTACTCCTACGCCACTATAATTATTATGCTACGCCACTATACGATTATTAATTTATACGCTATACATTTATATATCTAAATAATCAAGGTAATAAATAGACATTCATCATCGAACGACAACGTTTCGTAATGCAAAACTATACTGTCTAAAATAGATTATTTAAATTGCGGGGTACTTAAGTAATTTTGCTCCGTACATTCCACTTTTCACATAATTATCTGCTCGACGTCCGTATGTCACTGCAGGGATCCAGCAGAATATCAGCGTCAGTTATATTTGCCTGACACATGCTGAGTTGGACTCCCATTTGGTGCAACGTTGAGATCTATCTATCTTAAAACAAAATCAATGTCAGGAAAACGACGGAGCTAAAAAAAAATCAAGTAATAAAAACTAAAACCCAACTACGACTTAAAAGGTATAAACAAGACACCACAGACAGACGAATTAAAAATCCGGAGTCACACGTAATCTGTTCGATTTATGCCCTAACACGTGTGACTCCGGATTTTTAATTTGTCTGTCTGTGGTGTCTTGTTTATACCTTTTAAGTCGTAGTTAGGTTTTAGTTTTTATTACTTGATTTTTTTTTTTATTCTTTTGGGGTTGTAATTTATATATTTTTGAAATGTGCTCATTAAGCCCTTTCATTTGATAGCCAACATGGTACGATTAAACCATTTTTTTTTTTAAGTTCCTCACTTTATGTCCTCTAGAGGGCGCCATTTTTAATTTAATGTGACTTCAAATAGCCTATAACCAGCGGACAATCACGACGCTTCTAACGATACCTCATTTGTGCAATTGTATTAAGTGGTTTGGAAGATAGGAGGGAACAGATGAACATACATACATACATACATACATACATACCGGTCAAAATCATAACCCTCCTTTTTTCTTCGCCGTAGTCGGGTAAAAATTAAAAAAAAAACAGAAAGTAAAAAGCACTAGTGCGAAAACAATTTGGCTGCTTTGAAAACGCTTTTTTCGAGCACATGCATTGTAATAGTTTTTTGTTATGCAAGGCTGCAAAGTTGTTTTTTGACGCGAGTACTACATCTGAGCGTTGCGAGGGTTTCAAAGGTACGAGACGCAGAATAGATTTGCTGCCGAGCGAAACACACAAAATTTCACTTCACTACAGCGAGGAAAATGCTAGGTGTCTCCAATTCTCCGTGCATTGAACAAATATCGCACGCTTTTTTGTACTTTTCGCGCAATTTTTCCGGAAGAAAGCTCAATTCGGCATTATGTACACACGGCTACACATCAAGCTATACATATCCAGTATAAGCTGACCTCGCATTGTACAGAAATCCTATACAATGCGAGATCAGCAAAAACTGGATATGTATAGCTTGATGTGTAGCCGTGTGTACCGCTTGCACTGCTAAACAAACCCAAATAATGGAAAGTGAATTGAATATACGAGAAAATAAGATAAAGTTTTTTGAAGTGAAAACTTCAAAAAACGTGCTGGCCAGTACGATTATTTTAAAAATGAGGTTGGCGCACTGACACGAATTATGTATTAACTGTATTTTAGTATTATCAGTGGAATTGTGAGTGGTATAGAAAATTATTGAATAGAAAGGTTCGAATTTTAAAAACTCTTTCCACGGAGCTAGCGGATAAAATGCAGTTTTGCGCTCAGATTTCGAATGATAAACAGAATCTTTCCGAGCTTGTGAGGTGAAAAAATATTTAGAGGCAGTTTATACTTTTGTAGCGCCCCTTTGTTGAACTTCCGTGATAACACTACCCGGATATTTTACCGATAAGTTATTCTTTTATTTTTCAGAGCGTTCCGGGAAAACGGGGCAAACGGATCATACGAGTTAAACTTGGCTAGAGGGGAAACTGGGATAAACAGGGCACAGACCGACCAATTAGAAGAGACAGACAGGTCAACTGGGGCAAGAAGATTGGGGGTGATCGCGTACGACTATATTAAATACCCGTTCCCAATTGAAAGACTGGACCACTTTAAAATAATATCGGATAAGAATAATGCACTCCGTATATACCCATGTAAGTTACTTAAATTCCCATGTAAATCTATCTATACATATAATAAAATCGTAAACATTCTGTGTCTGTACATTAAATATTTTGGACAAAAAACTACTGGGTGACGCGAGAAATAAGTAATAGAAAGTAAAAAAACATTTTTTGAAATTTTTGTCTGTTTGTTTGTTTGTTTGTGGGCGCATCACGTAAAAGTCACTCATTGGATTCAAAATCTAATTAATGAAAGATAAGAAGCTTTATTGTGCGTAACATTTAGCGTTTATTTCATCAAAATCGACCGACAGAATCAAAAGATATTCAATTTTAAACATTTTGTTAGAAACCTCATAGCGCCACGTGACGCGTCGAGACACGCGTGCTCGGTGGGATTGTTGCGGGGCGGTGTAGCGCTGGGGAAAGCGTATCTATATGAATGGTGCGTGTAGACGCTTAGTTTATAAGTTATATGCCCTAGGTGGAGGCCTTAATTAATTGAAGCAGTCTGGCTAAGCAGCCGAAAACCTCCGAGATGGGGTAACATGCGAGATGCCAAATATACGACTGCGGGCAGACGCATGAGGGCAGATGTCTAGAGAGTAAACAGCGGAAATAAATTATAACGCATAGGAACTAGCTGAAATATTGCAGAATGATCTCACAGACGGTGGAACAACATAGAATATTCGAGCGAGTATGTCAAAGCGTAGCGTAGCGTTTTTTTTTTGGGCCTGGAATGTTTGCGGGAAAGTCCGAAAGGGATACCGGGACCTTAGCAACAGGCAACTGAAGGAACACGGGTGGGTTTTAGTCAATAAAAGTCAATAGATGACGCCAATAGACCGCCCTAGTGTCAATAGACCGCCTACCGCGGCGGTGCGCGGTACCGTGTGTTAATGGCCTTACGGTTTGCCATTGTGCAGTCATTACTAAGCAGCAATCACGTAAAAAATACTGTAAGCTGGGCTTTCTGAATTTTCCAAGTCAGTTGGTATTTTAAACATTTTATGGGCGGTTGTCCCTCCTTGTTGTAACTCCGTGTTTGGGGCCAATATGGGTGCATCTAAAAACAGGATTTCCCCAAATCAATAGTTTTTTTTTTTTTGGGGTGGGTATAGTCATCTATTGACTTTTATTGACTAAAACCCACCCGTGTTCCTTCAGTTGCCTGTTGCCAAGGTCCCGGTATCCCTTTCGGACTTTCGGAGTAGTCAGATAGGAAACGCCGACCTCATCTAGCTTATTTTTACAACTTTTTAATATGACGTGTAAAAGTGATTCCAATATCCTATTTACAGAATAAACAATTTCATTTAATTTCATTTCATTTTATTTCATTTCATTTCATTTCCCGCAAACCTGCCAGGCCCAGAAAAAAAAAAGGCTACGCTACGCTTTGACATACTTGCTCGAATATTCTATGTTGTTCCACCGTCTGTGAGATCATTCTGCAATATTTCAGCTAGTTCCTATGCGTTATAATTTATTTCCGCTGTTTACTCTCTAGACATCTGCCCTCATGCGTCTGCCCGCAGTCGTATATTTGGCATCTCGCATGTTAGTTACCCCATCTCGGAGGTTTTCGGCTGCTTAGCCAGACTGCTTCAATTAATTAAGGCCTCCACCTAGGGCATATAACTTATAAACTAAGCGTCTACACGCACCATTCATATAGATACGCTTTCCCCAGCGCTACACCGCCCCGCAACAATCCCACCGAGCACGCGTGTCTCGACGCGTCACGTGGCGCTATGAGGTTTCTAACAAAATGTTTAAAATTGAATATCTTTTGATTCTGTCGGTCGATTTTGATGAAATAAACGCTAAATGTTACTCACAATAAAGCTTCTTATCTTTCATTAATTAGATTTTGAATCCAATGAGTGGCTTTTACTTGATGCGCCCACAAACAAACAGACAAAAATTTCAAAAAATGTTTTTTTACTTTCTGTTACTTATTTCTCGCGTCACCCAGTAGTTTTTTGTCCAAAATATTTAATGTACAGACACAGAATGTTTACGATTTTATTATATGTATAGATATAGATAGATTACTTGATGACATTAATAAGGTGATTTTATGTTCAATAGATTCACTCATCAATTAATTATGCTAACGTATAAAATTATAAGTGACTATATGAAATTAGGGTACGTTCAAATTATTTTATAGTTGCCGTTGATACTCTTATTAGAAGATGGCAATGCGTAGACATATCACAAATTTAGTTCCCTATCCATTTGCATAAAATTTTAAGACAAACAAAATCTGATAAACAAAAGTTTATCCGAACAATATCAACGCATAATATTATTTACGCCTATCAGCTTACGCATACTAATCATAATAATGTATAAGCTTAACATTCAACAGCTTAAAAAAAATACGCGTATTATGCGTAAATATATTTACGCATAATGCCATTAAAACATATTTTTTAAAGGCATAACAAATAGGCATTCTTCTTGTTCTTCTCCCGGTTCTTCTTGTTCTTGTCCTTGTTCTTCTTCTTCTCATTGTTCTTCGTCTTCTCCTTGTTCTTGTTCTTCTTGTTCTTCTCCCGGTTCTTCTTGTTCTTGTCCTTGTTCTTCTTCTTCTCATTGTTCTTCGTCTTCTCCTTGTTCTTCTTGTTCTTGTTCTTCTTGTTCTTCTCCCTGTTCTTCTTGTTCTTGTCCTTGTTCTTCTTTTTCACCTTGTTCTTCTTGTTCTTGTTCTTCTTGTTCTTGTCCTTGTTTTTCTTGTTCGTCTTCTTCTCCTTGTTCTTCGTCTTCATCCTGGGTGCAAGTAAATTGCCCCAATAATGACACGAAGCATGTCTCCTTGTTAGTATCAAATGAATCCTCAATTGTTAGTGATTCAACATTGGAGCACGACTGGTCCTGACAATTTGTACATGCTACAGAACACACAGTCCAACTTTTGTGCAACCTTTAGCACTAACATCCCTTTACAGTTGCAAAAAATTGTGTTCAGCAGTTTTTCCGGCGCAGGTGGGAGTAAAGGTTGAACTGATTCTAATGTATTGTCGACCAACTTCCAACCCGAGTCTTTTGGGTCTAGCTGATAACCACACTTGAACTTGGTAATATACCAGAAAAAGATGTTGATGAGCAGCCGCTGAGGTTGGAGGAAGACAAGCTAACTGCACTTGTTTTATATTTCGAGTATTTTTATCGAAACATGGTTAGCGAAACTTATCTAAGTACGTAGACTTTTTTGCTCCATACATAGAGAGAAGAAAGCGAAACCACTTGAGCTAAGTTTTCCCGGTGAGATGGTTACAGAATAGCAATACTGATGCTAAGGCAGTGCATGTTCACTCCACGCTCACTTCACCTAAGTTTTCACGTTGACATTTTTACATAATAGCTCAACTGTTGTGTTATTTATTGTGTATTCTTCGGTCATGATACGCATATTGAGTCATTTACACGAGAAAATGAAGTTATAATATAATTAATCTTGAAAATTGTTTTAAGTCAACGACACGTATGAAACGGAGATTGGCGCCTGCTCCGAAAAATGGAACGAGCTGATTTATGCAGAGGATTTCAAGCTGAATGCCCCGCGAGGCATGACTGGTACCGTTGAATTTATGGTAAGAGACTACATGCTACTCTACCACACTTTTCTTAACCATATGGTGGAAGCAGCGACTCGCCCCTGCTTCGCTCGGTTCTTACAACTTGAATAGATTTGTGTTGAGGAGCAGTGGTGGCCCAGTGGTAACGGCCGCGACTTACGAGTTGTAGGTCGTAGGTTTGAACCCCGACAGGCGCTTTACTTTGTGTAAATAATTTGAAAGAAAGAAAGAAAATATGTTTATTTGCGGCAAACATGACGCCAAGAAAGGACAAATATACGAAAATAAACAAGTTGCGGGAAAATATGCGTCACATTCACGCAAAACGGCCATCACTCAGCATAATGCTGCGACCCTATGCGAGACAGAGCCCCAGCGCTGATTTTCAGTGACAGCCGGCGTTGACGTCATGACGTCAATCGGTGCAGCACATAATGAGTGGACAATAACAAAAAAATAAATAAAATAAATACTTGTAGTGTTTATAAAAATATAATATTTATTGATGGCAACATTCCGTTCCGTCAGCGACTCACGCGCCACGGGTTGCAATCTGTGCGCGCAGCTGTCATCAAAACTATTTTGACAGTTTTTTGACGTAAAGACGTTTTGTCGTAATCGTCGTAATGGTTACGTAACAAATAACATGGCGCAATTAGTTAATAGTGGTATGATGCAATAAAAATAACAAAGGATGCATCGAGTGTTTGTGCTGTGTAGCTCCAGTTTTTGTAAACAGTGTTTGTGGAATTTGTGTAAGAAGGTGAAGATGACATGTAAGAAGGTGAAGATGACAATTTCATCACCACTGCTCTCAAAACGGTGAAGGAAAACATCGTGAGGAAACCGGCATGTCTTAGAACCAAAAACTCGAAGACATGTGACATCTACCAAGCCGCACTGGGCCCGCGTGGTGGATTACGTCCCACTCCCTCTCATAGAGAGGAGGCCTGTTTCCCAGCAGTGGGAACATTATAGGCTGATTATGTTATGTTATGTAAGATTTGTGTTCGTTTTGATGCCCCATAACTTTAAGCGATATTCAAATCAAATCATTTATTTCAAACTAGCTGTTGCCCACGACTTCGTCTGCAGAACAGGATGAAAAGTAGGTAGCCTATGTCCGACTCCAGGTCATGGTCTACCCATGTGCCAAATTTCATCCAAATCCGCTTTTTAGCGCAGTTTATCGTGAAAACGTAGCAAACAAACTCACTTTCACATTTATATGTTAGAATAGGCCCATTACACTTTTGTATTTACGTCGAAATTTACAATAAATAGAATTGATTCTAGTTGCTCCTTACAAAAGGTAGTTTTCGTATGGAGAAGAATGGGCAAGAATATCCACCGTCTCTTTTTAAAAGTTTTACAATCTTCACATAATTAATGCACCTAGCATTAATTATGTGAACAGAATAAAATAACATAAATAGATACAAAGAATCAAAAATGAAACAATGACGGCTAAATTAATTATGTGATATACATAAATAAATAAAATCGGGAGGAGGAGCTCGTGGCTAAGTAATAACAGCCGCTCGGGTCGATCCATCAGCTACGCTTGCCGGGGTTGGTCCGTGGATGGGACCAATTAGTTCAACCGGGCTTCAGACTGGCTAAAGTAGACTCATCCTTCATGGGGTACTGTTTAAAATGTTACAATAAAATACCTCCCCACATACTCCAACTGAATGAAACAAAATTTAAATCTTGTATAAAACGCACACTATGCCGCCAAGCATATTATAAATTGGGGGATTACATCACTGACAAAAATGCTTGGCTCAGCGCTGGTCCAGCTCCACAGGGCGCAACAACTAATTGATTAGCATACGAAAATATTGTTGGAGCTGCTGAAGATTGTAAAAACTATCTTTACATTGTATAAATTCAATCTCCTAGTATTGTATAACTGCATAGCACATGTGTGTGAGCACTATGTACTTATCTAAGTACCTTAAAGCTACCATTTACTAGGTACGTCTTTCATTGACTTGAATGTGCCCTGGCGGCTGAAAGCATGTCATGCTCACTTTAATGTCTCGCTGGTGGTGGCGTGTGTGTTGGGTCATTAAGTTCCCTTCAAAATGGTTGAGCTGAATGGTGCTGATCCATGCGTCATGTTCGTGAACGGGCGCCATCAGTAGGGACTGGTCATCTCTTAGCTGCCACGGCTTATTTTGATTTATTTTAATTTTTGAATTGTTTTGTATCGTTTTATCTTTTATTTACGGACTCTTTTAACCTGCACGTTTTTCTACATTGTACTCACATGTATGATTCCAACATGAATGATGTAAACAACATATTGTAACAATATTCTGATTTAAAAGAGTGTCCGTGGAGTTTCTTGCCCGTTCTTCTCCATAGGAACCTACTACGCTTTGGAATGGGCAACTAGCTTCATATTTTCTGACTGACCGACCCTTTGACAATTCAAAAGTGCCTGTAATTGGTTTATTTGAAATAAATGCTTTGAGTTTGAGTTTGAGTTTGAGTTTGATGGGTGACCATTTTCACATATCGAGACTCCTCCGTGCCTCGGAAAGCACGTTAAGCCGTTGGTCCCGGCTGTCATTTGTGGATCTTTGACGGTCGTTACGAGTCGTCAGAAGCACGAAAGTCTGACAACCAGTCTGACCAAGGGGTATCGTATTACCCAGTTACTGGGTTGTGGAGGTCAGATAGGCAGTCACTCCATGTAAAATACTGATATTCAGCTGCATCCGGTTAGACTGGAAGCCGACCCCAACATAGTTGGGAAAAGGCTAGGCAGATGATGATATACATAAATAAATAAAATATACCATCTTGCAGGCAGATGATTGATGATTTTTGATTGATGAACTTGTATCATTAAAATATCCTCAAAATGAATCTATACATATAATAAAATCGTAAACATTCTGTGTCTGTACATTAAATATTTTAGACAAAAAACTACTGGGTGACGCGAGAAATAAGTAATAGAAAGTAAAAAAACATTTTTTGAAATTTTTGTCTGTTTGTTTGTTTGTTTGTGGGCGCATCACGTAAAAGTCACTCATTGGATTCAAAATCTAATTAATTAATGAAAGATAAGAAGCTTTATTGTGCGTAACATTTAGCGTTTATTTCATCAAAATCGACCGACAGAATCAAAAGATATTCAATTTTAAACATTTTGTTAGAAACCTCATAGCGCCACGTGACGCGTCGAGACACGCGTGCTCGGTGGGATTGTTGCGGGGCGGTGTAGCGCTGGGGAAAGCGTATCTATATGAATGGTGCGTGTAGACGCTTAGTTTATAAGTTATATGCCCTAGGTGGAGGCCTTAATTAATTGAAGCAGTCTGGCTAAGCAGCCGAAAACCTCCGAGATGGGGTAACATGCGAGATGCCAAATATACGACTGCGGGCTGACGCATGAGGGCAGATGTCTAGAGAGTAAACAGCGGAAATAAATTATAACGCATAGGAACTAGCTGAAATATTGCAGAATGATCTCACAGACGGTGGAACAACATAGAATATTCGAGCGAGTATGTCAAAGCGTAGCGTAGCGTTTTTTTTTTGGGCCTGGCAGGTTTGCGGGAAAGTCCGAAAGGGATACCGGGACCTTAGCAACAGGCAACTGAAGGAACACGGGTGGGTTTTAGTCAATAAAAGTCAATAGATGACTACCCAACACAAAAAAAAAAATGATTTGGGGAAATCCTGTTTTTAGATGCACCCATATTGGCCCCAAACACGGAATTACAACAAGGAGGGACAACCGCCCATAAAATGTTTAAAATACCAATTGACTTGGAAAATTCAGAAAGCCCAGCTTACAGTATTTTTTACGTGATTGCTGCTTATAATAGTAATGACTGCACAATGGCAAACCGTAAGGCCATTAACACACGGTACCGCGCACCGCCGCGGTAGGCGGTCTCATGGCGCAATGGCCCGCTAATGCCTAATGCCGAGATCCGACGATCCGCGATTTTGCGGACGGACACGCACGGCAGACGACCACAGACCACCCCGCACCGCGCACCGAGGAACTACCGATGTCTGCGATAGCCCGCACGTACACCTTCCCACGGTACGTCGTGCGGGCTCATCTGTGTCTGTCCGCAATATGGTGCACCGTCGGATCACGGCATAACACACGTTATAATTATATACATATCAAATTCATAGGTATGCTAAAGTGAAATTCTGACACATCGCAACGATCAAGCGACTATATGATAATCAATTGTATGATACAATATTGACGAGTGTCCCGAGGGAAAGCACTGAATATCGCTCTATAACGAAGTAATGGAACAAGAAGACGCTACCAACTATCCTATTGAATTTTAGTCTCTGAATGGCCCCGGTTGCCGTCACACAATGTCAAATTAAAATTGTGATTCCTTATAAGAAGTTTAACTAAGTCTTCCTAAATTATGTAATGTAACGGTACCAGATTGAAAGTCAAGATTTTACAACCAAACGTTATTGAAGCAGAGATAGAAAGACAGGTTGCGTGAGAGGAGATAGCGTTTAACTCCTAATAATTCCCCATTTAATTTTAAACGCGTACGCGTATCTTCTTAGCCTTTTCCCAACTATGTTGTGGTTGGCTTCCAGTCTAACCGGATGCAGCTGAATACCAGTATTTTACATGGAGCGACTGCCTATCTGAACTAACCGAGTAACTGGGTAAATCGATACCCCTTGGTAAGACTGGTTGTCAGACTTTCGGGCTTCTGACGACCCGTAACGACTGTTAAAGATCCACGAATAACAGCTGGGACCAATGGCTTAACGTACTTTCCAAGGCACTGAGGAGTCTCGGTGTGTAAAGATGGTCACCCACCCAGGAACCAACCCCGGAAAGTGTAGCATAACCTGTTGGATCGACCGGTACGGCAGTTATTACTTAGCCATGGGCTTAACTATGTAAAAAGTAAATAAGTATACAGAAGTGATCAGAAAAAAATGCTCTATCGTTCGGTGTAAACGGATCTAAGCTATCTCTAAAAATAAAGAAGTTACCTTGTGTAAAAGGGTCCAACTGACACCAAAAAAAATTCAAAAGTCGGTTTCAAGTACTTTTGTATTCTTTTAAACGAAAAAAAAAAATGCATTTTGTGTTTTTTAATCTAAATTAACATAAATTACCCACGTTTTAATTTGGTTGGTGTTTATCAATACAACAACACCTGGTTCTTAAAAATGATTTAGTGAGTAATGTGATATTATTAGACATAAATCCGTTTTCACCACCATAAAGGAAAAAAATCAAAGAAACTCTATTGGGATTAGTATGAACATAATCATTCCAAATGCGTATCCATTTTCACTTGTGTGAATTAACATTTAACATATGGGAGAAGGGGTATAATTTATTTTACACCCTCAAGGAATTCATTTTGTGGTTAGTATAAGTCACTATCTTAAAAACGAATTACTTTACATAAAAAATAACTCCATAATAATAAAGAGCATAAATTGTTTACCTATAAAAAACATCACATGTATTTCAATTGGTAGTGGTTTAAATGTCACACGAGGCAAACACGCAATTTGAAGTGCGCGGAGTGTTTTTTGCGTCTCCTGTGAAGTTGCATTTTTGGACTTAGATCCTTTTTCACTAGGGCCACAGAACTTAACTTAACTTAGCAAAACTTAAAGAACATGTTGCGTTTTATAATAACAGGCCGAGATAGATATTATTTATACGTTCACGCGGACGAAGTGGCGGGCACAGCTAGTTATCTAATACGTTCGTGCTCGGGCCTTCTGGTCCGAGCGGTGGCGGCGCGGTCGCGGCGTCGTTTGGCGGGGGCACTTACGGCTTACGGTTCAAAAGATGTAGGTACCCCTGTAACATCGGATCGGAATGGTAGCGACTTTATGTCAATTGTGTAACCTACAAACTAGACATTATGAACAGAAAGCCAGCATTCTCTGGAATTTCCATAGCTAGTAAGCTCGGATCTATTTCCAAAAATTGTCTTCCATTCCGTTCCTCAGTAATGTAAATTGAGCCTTAGTAATAGGATATAACATCAATACCTTCACACAGCAACGCAACGCTGCTTGTCGGCAGACATCAACGGTACAAAGATCTTTTGACGCGTGGCCAAAATCAGAACTAATTCCGCCATCTTGTTTCAACAATACAATTTCTGTGAGAGTTTCACAAATGTCTACCAAAACAGTCAATGTCATCTAAACACCAAACGATTCTTGTAGCAATCTATGGTAGAACTTCTTCAGACAAGGTCCATAACGAAGAGCTCTAAAGTCTAATAGAATCAGCAGACGAGACGGTTATGCAAGACCAATATTTAATAAATAATATGGTTTTGTATATTTCCAGCTATCACTGTATGACCTTATTTTGAAAAATTGTACCTGTGTGGTACTCTCGGTAAGTAATAAGGAACATCTATTTTTACCCGACTACGGCGAAGCAAAAAGGAGGGTTATCAATTTGACCGGTATGTATGTAGGTATGTTCACGTGTTCTCTTAATATCTTCTAATTACTTCTCATCACAATTTGACAAATTGAGGTATCGTTGGAAGCGTCTTGATCGTCCGCTAGATATAGGCGTGTCGTCACAATAATTTGAATATCGCGCCCTCTAGGACATAATTTCATGAACTAATCAAAATAATAACCCTCCTTTTTGCTTCGCCGTAGACGGTTAAAAAAATCCGGAGTCACACGTAAACTGTTTGATTTATAACCTAACACATGTTACTCCGGATTTTAATTTGTCTGGCTATGATGTCTTGTTTATAACTTTTTATTTGAATTTTTGGTCGTAGTCGGGTTTTAGTTTTATAACTTCAATTTTATAACCTATCTTAACCTTGTTTTTTGTTTTTCTGTTAACCATTTTGGAAATCCTCATGGATATCCTCCACCCTGGGCTAGACAGAAGGGTCTGTCAAACTTGTGCTGACTAAAACCACCCCGTGTTCCATCACACACTTGTACTTGCTTAAGTGTAGTAGAAGTGTCTCTGTACCCGGGGGCTACTTAAGCACTTAAGTAACTGCCAAGTAACTGCGACCAATTTGGATGAAGCGTTCGCCGGCCGCTGCCACGGTATCGGCACCGCTCGCTTCGCTCGCTTGACTCGCGCGCGGTTGTTCACAGTTCTAACATAACCTAACCAATTTGGTCGGGGCGCCTTAGCATACGGTATATTTCCGTAGCCAACCTCAACCAATTCCAGTCACGCGGGCACAGTTCTAACTTAATTAACCTAACTAGTTTGATCGGGGCCGGGGTATCTTGGCTTAAAATGCGAACAAAATGCGATTTTTTAATGTATAGATAACAATATTCGTACATATTATACGGGGTGTAAAAGTTACCACCGTTATCCTTGAAACCAGTGGTTTGGTTTCATTAAAAGAACGTAAAATCAAAGGAAAATTACAAAAAAAAAAAAAATACCACAAGAGTATTTCACCATACGCCTATATATGCCGCTGCCAGTGTCTGCAGCTCTGGCGAAACCCGTACAAAGGGATTTCGCTAGCGTCACCGCAAGTGCCCCTGGCGCTTTAAGGATCAAGCCCATGCCAGAAAAGGCGCCGAATAGGGCTGATAATGATGACGGTTTTCTGACGGTGCAAAGGAGGAAGCACCGATCGCGAACGAACAAGAACCGCTGCGGCAAAGCTCCTACGGGCCCCGAAGTGAGCCTACGTGCCGCAAAGCCGAATACACCGGTGTACATCTCCCGCCTGCACTACACCACTAAGGCGGAGGACATCGTGGAGTACGTGCGCCAAAAGACGAGATACGCGCCGAGGGTGCAGTTACTTGAATCGCGCCGGAACGTCAACTTCAAGGCGTTCGTCGTGCGTGTGCCAGACTGTTATCTGCCCCTCGTCATGGAAGAAGACTTTTGGCCGCAGGACGTGGTGTTTCGTCGTTTTCGCGGACAAGTTCCACTGGACAGCACAAAGTCTAGCTAGTGCAGATTGAAGAACTACTAACATAGTCTAAGCCTTATTTATTAACACAAGTTTTGTTTATAGAATATGTATGTTTAAGTTAAGGTATTTATCTATGGGCCTGTGTCGCCTGCAATAAATGGTTTATTATTATTATTTTATATATGTTTACACATCTCGAGACCATGGGGTCCCGGTCTTTTGGAAGGCGTACGAGGGGCCGAAGCCAACTCGCAGAGGCCCGTTAGACGTTTTTAATGGAATGAGGCACCAACCGACGATTATCCCTGTTCGCACTATACAAGTGCAGCCAAGGACAATCCCCGGTTGGAGTAAGACTATTGCAGGATAGGGAAACAAACATATTGGATTATGAGTTTAGGTGGCTAAAGTGGACTGGTAACCTGGAACTATGGAAGGACTATGGCCCCTGCCTGATCAATGTTGTATATATACACGGATAAAATGGCAGGAGGTGACTTGCACACTCAATAATGGGCCCCCGAAAACAGTCGCTAGCACGTAGTGACGTAGCGACAAGGGGGCAACACTTCCTGAGGTGCTTGAGGAGTGGAGAGGTATTCCACGGCTTTCAGAACAATCCCAGAGCCCGGAAGATGGTCAAGATCCCTACGAGCACTTACTGGAATACTTCCTTCCTCCGAGCACGTTTGCTCTTGCGAGTCTCCACTCAAGCCAGCCAATAAAGGCAAGAATGAGGTGGGAGCTCTGTTCCTCGTCAGTGTTCACTCCAGCCGGCCAATTAATAAATTATTATTATTATTATTATATGCCCTAGCTGGCAACGAACTTACGTCTCAAAACGGGTGGGGTGCGCGGGACGTGACCTGACCAGCCGCGAGCGCGACCCCTATCGTGTATTTATTCATGTGTTGTGTAGGTAGGTAGGAGGGGCGGCGACCTCGGGCGCATATCCATGAATTTGCGGACAGTTTCGGATAGAAACTTTAAAATATTTTAATGAAAATAATGTTTTTTTTTTGTAGTGTCTCGGTCATTTATTTTTATATTAATGTCAACTATGTATCTACTGTGGTTTGAGTGACAACGGTGTTTCCCTTACACGCTGTATTTAGTAACCTATTCCGCTTAACTATTCCTAAAAACACAATGTATTTTGTCATGGATTTCCGCAAAGTCAAGCCTGCCTGAATCAATTAACTATGTGTAGATAATTAAAAATGTCATTGTGTAGACCCGACTGTTAGTATAGCACCTATCTAGAGTCATTCATAGAAAAAAAAATAAAGTAATAAAAACTAAAACCCAACTACGACTAAATAGGTATAAACAAGACACCACAGACAGACAAATTACAAATCCGGAGTCACACGTGATCTGTTCGATTTATTTGTGTGACTCCGGATTTTATTTTTATTTCCGAGCTGCTTGAAACTGTTGCTTTGTAATTGTTTACATAATTTCGAAACTGAAGTACATGTTTTTGAAATATCCTTGGGTAGGTACATAATTATGTAATTAAAAGTTAATATCATTTTTTGGTAATCTATTGTTAACGAAAATTTGATAAAAATGTGTAGTTAATTTTGACACAATTTAACGTTTACATAATTATTAGGCACAGTTAGTATACTTATTTTTGCGATTTAATGTTGCTTACATGAATTTGAATTTTAAGGGCGTTTCTATGTTATTGCTCGTGACTGTACCTGACTGCCTCATTGGTCTAGTGGTCGCAAACGCTACTGCTCAGCATGAGGTCCTGGGTTTTATTATGAGGTCGGAAAAGTGATACTGGGTTTTTCTATTGGGAATTTCTCAGTAGCAGCCCGGAGTCTGGATTTGTGCCCAGTGGTTGGCAAAAGGCTCGTGGACTACAACATAAATGGCGAAATGTGGGTTTGCTATAAGTACACCTCTCTCCGCCCAACCCTTCGGGGACACAAGGCGTGATCTTATGTTATTTTCTAAGCCTCCTTGTCCTAGAAAAAAAGAAAAGTAGTCACATTTAATGCTTAGCGTATGGCCATAGGTTATGTCGTGTTTAATACTTTACCCTTCAAATACTGCCACATAACATGAACGTTTTTGCTTCGCAGTTCCCCGAGTGCACTCATCGTTCGGAAGCTTTGTTAGAGTTAACTGAACGCTTTGCAAACACCGCCATGTTCGAGACTGAGACACCCGACGAAGTACTGCAGGTGAAAGTAGTCACTGAAAAAGGCGATACATTCACAACAGTTGAAAAATCTCCCTACTTTAAACCATCATTCATCAAATCTCGCGATCCATACTTTAGCATGAGAGAAGGTTACGAATTGTCTATACGATTTACTTTTAAAACAAAAGCTTTAATGAAATTTAAAATGTTTTCAAATCAAAGTAAACTGATAGACATAAAAAGGCGAGTTTTTAAGAAAAAAACGAAGTTTCCAACGAGGAAGATGCGTTACTGGGGCTCGGCTCGACCAGTTGATAAGAGTGTTAAAGCAGATGCACTAGTGTTGGACCGTGAAGTAGTGTTGGGCACTGTGAGTGAAGCACGACGCAGCACCGTCACTCCGGGTGTGGTAATAATAGGGTGCTTGCTCATAACTGCTTGTTCTACGAGAAATTCGTAAGGCAAATATACCGACAGCCCCACAGCCTGTGGACATCTGTAATACCAGAGGCATCGCCGATGCGTTGTCTTCTCAGAGTCAACACTGATGAAATGATGACTCATGCGCCTGTAATTACTCCGGCACCTTCAAACAGGATAGGCGTAAGACATAGATAGATAGTTAGAATAATACTCTATTGTACCGTCAAGTCTTCCATATATTTGTCACTTTTTTCCCTCATAAAGTCACGACACATAATAATTTTTAAAGCTATGGCACTGAGCAGTCTATTGCATAGAAAACCATACTTATATATTTGATAACAAAGATCGCTGATAGCGATATCTACCAGACAACCTTTGAGAGGACAGGGAGACAATAAAGTAACCTGGGGTAGTCCGTGGTGTACCTATAACTGCAATTAGCATACCTACAGGTATCACGAATACAATAAATACACTCAGAAGATGAATATACAAATATATGAAACTACGAGTAGCTGTTGCCCGCGACTTTGTCTGCGATCCAGGATGAAAAGTAGCCTATGTCCTTCTACAGGTCTACGTCCACCCTTGTGCCAAAGTTCAGCCGTTTTAGCGTGAAAGCGTAACAAACTAACAAACTCACTTTCGCATTTTATAATATTAGTTAGGTTAGACATATATAAATAATTGGAAGCCTCATATAGCGAAAATCTGATTTAAACTCTTATCACTTACTGGAGCTCTTCACAATATAAACAAACTAGCTTCCACCGCGGCTCCACCCGCGTGGTATGTCGATAAAAAGTAGCCTATGTCCGTCCCCGGGATGCCATCAAGGGGGACGTCTTATGTAATTTTGACGTTCGGAAAGTGCTTATTCTCAGCCTAGTTTGATTAAATGACTTTTGATTTTGATTGGGGTCCTTTACAAAGGGTTCTTATTATATACCTACGTACTAAAGAGCTCTTTTCAATTCCTTTACTCCAGCAGACGACATTTTTGTATAAGCAACATTCAACAATCGTGTCGACGTGGTAACACGGGATGTGAGAGAGATGTACCTACTTGTAACGAGAAATACGCGCCCCGGGCCCCGGGAACTGCTTACGTTGATGTTGGAGCATTCGATACTAACAGGATGGTGAGCTTTTAATATAGCTTGTGGTACGTAGCGTATGATGCGTCCTAGCTGAATGGATCAACTTGAAAAAGAGGTAAGGAGAGACGCAGAAGGCGGAGTGTTGTGCCTAAACTGGGAGAGGTCTATGTCCAGACACGTTAATGGATTAGGTTCACCTGTATTTTTTACTTCGAATAAAACTGCCAACTGACCTCCACAGCCCTAATTACTGGGAAATTCCGATACTAATGTTGTGGTTTAAATGTTGCCACTGTTGCCAGACTCCATTGGATCTTGTGTTCGTTGGTAAGCGCATTCAGTTGACAACGACTGGACCGATTTGGCATATTTTGTATTTAAAAATGTTCTTAATACCTAGTTGCATAATTAGGTATTAGGTTTGTATGGAAAGAGAAACTGGAAAATGTTTTTCTAATGTTCCTTTTTTTACGGATAATTTGTATGAACTATTAACATTTGTACAACGTCGGGTCAGCTATATATTATAAGTAGGTATATATTATTATTATAAAGTAATTACTTTACATAGAGTTATTTAGCTTCCGCCAGCGGCTTCGCCCGCATGTATCTCTATAAATTATAGAATACTAGCTTCCGTCCGCGGCTTCGCCCGCGTGGTATGTCGATAAAAAGTAGCCTATGTCCTTCCTCGGGATGCCATCTATCTCCTTGCCAAATTTTATCGAAATCCGTTCAGTGGTTTAGGCGTGAAAAGGTAACGTACAGACAGACAGAGTTACTTTCGAATTTATAATACGAGTATTAGTATGGATTATTATGTTATATGTATAGTAGAACTTTTAAAATTGGTCCAGTAGCTTTTGAGTTTATTCGACAAAAATACAAAACTTTTCTGTTTATAATATTAGGGTAGACAACCGGGAGCAACGTCGCACTGTATAGGTTCTTGACGTTCAAACAATAATCGAACTTAAAATCCAAAAATGTATCAAAAGCAAAGTCATTAACTAAACTACACCGATTTAATATGCAAACCACTATCGACACAACATCGTTCGAGACTTTTTGTTTGTTTCGCATTCATTGCAGGTGTTAATTATATTATAGAGAAGAGCAGGTGCGAGCCAGCAGTGTACGGTGATGCCTCAGGCGCTGTTGACGCGTTATGCTGATCATTCAATAACTGCAGATTGGATGCCTTGATGAGACTATAAGAAAAGACATGCATCGTTTTAGTTTTATTGTGCTTTATAAGGGAATATGGTGCCTTGTATACAATATATCTGTTTGAAATAACACTTTTTATAAACTGACATGACAATATACTTGCAATTTATCTGCGCGCTTTTTGTTGTATTATATTTTTGTTTGTTTTCAAGCTTTGTCCAGTATTGAACGCTGAGTTAAAAATGAAAACATGAAGAAGATCAAAACGAGTAATAATATAAACAGAATAATGTAAAAGAAATGATGTATGCTTGAGGAAAATTTAGAGATCCTTAAATGCTTATATAGTCGTAATATATACTACATATTAAAGCTACTTAAATGAGAACCATTTTTATTTTTTTTCAATTTTTTCTTTGTTTTAGATAATACATTAAGGAAAACATGGTAATCCATAAATGATAAATGATTTTATTTCTGTAAGTAAGTTTGTACAAACACTTTTACACGTCAATCACATTTTTAAAACTAGATGAGGTCGGCGTTTCCTAACTGACTACTCTGAGAAGAAAGACCGAAACAAACTCAGAGGTCACCGTCTCTTTTAAAGTCCAGACATAATCATGGTCAGATTATGTGAAGATTGGTACATGTAGATTGGTGTCTGAAATGGTCTTTTGAGGAAATAACCACACAGATTGAGTGGACCTGTCCAGTCAGTGCACGCATTTGTCAGTAATCGTGCAGTTTAACTCCGAATTTAAGGAGCTCAACGATTTGACGAACAATACCAAAGAAAGGACATTTGGTTAGGCCGCATAAATTACTCAAACTGCCAGACCATGATTAATCAAGACTAAGGAAAAATAAATAATAAAAAAAGAAAAGAAAGATCCACATAGTCTTCACATACTATCCGGTGGGAAGATACACACTGACTGTAAGGACTTAGGAGACCACAAGATACACACTCAAGCAATACACTTAAGCAAGCACTTAAGCAAGGTTAGTTCTGCAATATCTTCTTGGCATCGAAAATCAAGTTCGGTATTTGAATCGTAACGCACACATAAAGACTGAGTGAAAATTTCACACGCTCCAGCATGTCTGGAGGCCTGCTTGATTATCAGAAAAACTCCCCAAAATATAATTAGTTTAGTGGAATTGAGTTGGCGTGTGAAGCCGACATCTTCGGAATACGGAGTAATAAGTAAATGGAGATCGCACACGCATTATAGTTCATCAACGTGTATGACTGTGTATAAAAGAGTAATTCCACTGCACACTGGTTTATATCGAAAAGCTTACGGACTTAGAATAATTATTTGTCCAGAAAAGATATTTCACACGAATTTTTATGTGCCTTCTAAAAAAGCAGGTACGATGACAACATAGGTGACGCTCTATAATCCGATTTATTTAGACTCGATCGTACGCATATATCGAACTCTACCTACGTATGCAAGTAAGAAAGTATTCGATAGTTTTTACAAATACATATTTAAAACGGGTTTTAAACCATTGATTTTGGTTTAAAACGATCTTTATTGCTTTCTAGACTAATGCTCTTATTTAAACAAAATCATAGAGATATCTTATCTAGTTAACGCTCGGGCCGCGTCCTATTTAAAAGCGATCGGCACGCGAATACGCGATGGTCGCGTAGTACAATTTATGTCACTTTTTGTTCGGAAAACCAGAAAATGCCCTGTCGGCGCGACCACACGTTCTGTTTTACCGCACAAAACGCGTATTGGCGCGACGATCGCTTCTAAATAGGACGCGGTGTTCATGTACTACATACTCGGTGGTTCAGAGCATGGGAGACAGGAACCAGTTTCAAGAAGTTTTTGTGAAACAAAATAATGGGTAGTGTAGCATTTTTGGTGATGGTAACATTCAACACATCCTTATATTCCCACATTTTAAAACGTAGTCTTTATGACTGTCTGTCCGTTAGGTTGCTTATAACCCGACAACCACTTATCCAATACTTAATGTTTTTTTATAGTCCATAAGTGTTCTCTGGTAAAGTTTAGTAGAGCCCTAAGCAGTCGTCAAAAAATATAACATTACGCCTGTAATCCCCGAAGGGTAAGGCATCCTCTGCCTAAATGTGAGTGTACTACAGGTAGGTTCTACTACTAAGGGAGTAGTACCTACCTGTAGTACACTCACATTTCGCCAGCTATGTTTTAGTGCCTTAGACAATATAGGGGCCTGCCTATTGCCATCAACCTGTCACAAATCCAGATTCCGGGCTGCTACTGACAAATTCCAGAAGGAAAAACCCAATAACAACTCCCTGACTCGGGAGTCGAACCAGGACCGCATGCTCAGAAGTAGCGCTTCATCACTAGACCAACGAGGCTAAAAATATGACTCATCGTAACAAACAGACTAAAAATAAACCTAACTGCAGTCCAACAACCTGTACCTGCAGTATTATCTCTCCTTCGCGCTTTAATCCATCCAAAGGTTGTCTGTAAAAGATCGCTCTTAGCGATAAGACCGCCCATTGTGTCACCCTATGTTAAATTTCTACATTTGTATCTGTATTTTTGTATGGTATACATAATAAAGAGTATTCTTTCTTTCTTTTCTTTCTATCTTTCAACAACAGATTAACGAAATTACCATGCTATCCATACTCTTTCAACCAACATTAGTTGACCTGTTTCATCCTATTTTAATCCATATATTTTTGTTCCATAAATTCAAACAAACAAGGCGGTATAACAGGTCTTGCTATGTTGGTAATCAGTGTTGGGAAAACAAGATAGGCTTATCAGATTATCTGTAGCACATTGTTAAGATATGACAATGGACAATTTATTTTATGATGTAGGGCACAAGATTTAGTTTCAAGTGAAGTTGTCAGAGGAAGATTACGGTTAGTCAGTCAGCTGTGTAAATTGTTTTTCAACAATCGAATATGTTTTGACATTGAAGACATTTTTTTCTATTTCAAAAGAATATTATTAGTGACAACTTTCAAATTGAATATTCTAAGCATTATAATAATTTCTTGTGGTCCATTTCACACTGAAATGGTTTTTCAAATAACTGGAATTCTTTATTTTATTGTTTTCGAGGCAGACTATTATTCGGACGAATGGGCCATAAATTCTTAATAAATGTTGTGTCACTTATATATTTTTTTGTAAGCACCCAATTCACATAATCAAAATATAATCTGGCATAGGTCGGTTTTGTTTAACACACACCTTTCTAAAGTGACAGATTTGACTTCAAAACAAACAACAAAACAATCCATTTTATTTCCTATTTTCCAGCAAAGATACAACTACCGAACTTAGTATACAAAAACATAAGACAACCAACACAGTGTCATCGATCAATGACACTGTGTCGCAATCACTATCTCTTAAAGATACAAGATCAGCGTCAGTTGACAACGAACGAATGCGAAACAACACACTATCGAATTTTATTCTTAAAAAAAATTGCTACTGGAGTTGTCTTCAATCTAAAATTATTTGTGACAGAAGTGCTCTTCGATTTAAAATTATATGTGACTGAAAGTGCTATTCCATCTAAAATGTTTTTGACTATTAAAGAGATAGTGTTTGTGTGTTTTTTGGTGACTGTACTTTTGCTAGTGTTCATATATCTGCAGATCTGTGATGTGATGGTTGGGCGATATGTCTTCAGAGCCTTCAGTAAGTCCTTCTTTATTTTAGAGTCATTTTGCTCAATTTCCAAAGCATGACACCCAAAGGGGTTTGCTGTTGAGACACTTATTTTTTAAACAGCTGTGGTAACAATAAATAATATTCTATTTTATCCTAATTTCTACAGCATAAGAGACAGTTTCCAATGAACTAATATTTAAGCACTTTAATTTTGTAGGTTATGTCTCGGTTATATACTTATGTCATAATCAGCTGTGTTACTACTATCTCTCTGTATCTCAGTAGATACTAATACCCTTTAATATACCGTTAATATAAAATCTCTAACGACCAATTCGTTAGAGATTTTATCATCATCTGCCTAGCCTTTTCCCATCAATATTGGGGTCGGCTTCCAGTCTAACCGGATGCAGCTGAATACCAGTATTTTACATGGAGCGACTGCCTATCTGACCTACACAACCCAGTTACTGGGTAACACGATACCCCTTGGTAAGACTGGTTGTCAGACTTTCGGGCTTCTGACGACCCGTAACGACTGTCAAAGATCTACAAATGACAGCTGGGACCAACGGCTTCAAAGTCAAAGTCAAAGTCAAAGTCAAATAATTTATTTCAAATAGGCACATATATGGCACTTTTGAACGTCAAACAAAGAAATAGAATTGATTCTAGTTGCCCCTTCCAAAAGGTAGTTTTCGTATGGAGAAGAATGGGCAAGAAACTCCATCGTTACTCTTTTAAAAATGTTTTACAATATTTTGTATAAGTACATTAATTATATAATTATATGTGAAGACGATGCATCTAAAATAAGATTACTGTACTACGAAAGGTAAAAAGAATTATAAATGGAGCAATAATGAATAAATTAATTACCAGATACATGGTGCTCACATATTTACAAAGATTGTAAAAGTATACGATATTACAATAGTCCTTACATTGTTACAAGTAGTACTAATAAGTCAGTGCGTGAGTTTAAGTAATGACAGAGTGTAAAAGTCTATGACATACAAATAATAAATAAAAAACTAAATTAGCTATCAGTTTGATTTTGTCCAGACACTAAATCGTCCTATGGAGCAAGACCAGCATGTTTCCAAGCATTCTTATCTTGGATATAATCCTCTAATTTGTAATAAGCTTGTTTACAAAGTGTACTTTTTATATGAGTTTTAAATTTTCTTTCATTTAATTGCAATATATCACAAGGTATTTTGTTATAGCATTTAACGCAGTACCCCATAAAAGATGTTTGTACTTTAGCTAATCTGAAAAATGGTTGATCTATTTTATCATTATTTCTAGTATTAAAATTATGCCTATCACTTATTTTATTAAACTTAACGTGCTTTCCGAGGCACGGAGGAGTCTCGGTTTGTAAAGATGGTCACCCATCCACAGACCAACCCCGGCAAGCGTAGCTTTACCTGATGAATCGACCCGTGCGGCTGTTATTACTTAGCCACGAGCTAGTCAGAGATTTTATATAAATAAGTATTTTATTGACATTCAACAACATACGACATTCTGCTAGGTTTGGCATGAACTTAGCTGTTAATGGATTGACCGCGTGGAGTCATTGACTGCTTTATTATTGTATCGATTACAACACAGTATCTCAGCCTTTATCATAATCTTTATATTCCTTATGACGTCGAACAAAAGGAGTGTCTAGACATACTCGAAATACAATATACAAGAGCACTCTGTTAATGATTTGAGAACCAAGTAAACACTAAAGGCTCTTACATACTGGGGCGATTCGTCGCGCGACGCGACGCCGCCGCCGCCGCATTGTTCGCCGTGAAGTTTTCTCAGAAATTGTCTTGTTAAAATTCGCGCCGCGCGGCGAATCGCCCCATTATGTAAGAGCCTTAACTGAAACTGAGATTGAATCCTAAACAAAACCCAGTAGATTAAAGTAAAGGGGTGCAGCCGGCACCCATTAAATATGATTTTCAAAATAAAATATTTTATTTCACATAAACCTGAGACATAAACCTATACCTACCTATTGATTATGTATTAAATAGGTATTTTTTAGTTTTATTTTGAATGCGCTACTGTAGACAGCACTTTTTATGTCTAAAGGTAACCTGTTGAATAATTAATACAGACTTATCGTCGACTATTTTTAACAATTTTTAAGTTATGATTGATTACAATTTTTAAGTTATGATTATTGAAGTATTGATTGAAGACTATGCACCGTTCCAATTGGTCGTTTCCTATGGAGAAGAGCCGGCAAGAAACTACACGGTTACTGAAAAATAATTGGCTTTTACAATGTTTTCAAATTACAGTGATACGAGTAGTAGGGATGGGAGGACAGTATGCAGCAGTTGCCCGCAGTTTCACTTGAACCCTATAGGTACAAACCACTAATATAAAACCGCATCAAAGCATACGCTAAAGTAAGTCTAACTGTGTGCTAAAAATCTAAATCTGTAAAAGCTGTAAAAGCGGGATTGAGTAAAAAACACACAAAGTTACGCATTTTTACTTTATCAAAAGTTGTAACTCTGTCTAGGTTCTGCCCGCGGCTTCCCCCGCATAGTATGTCGATAAAAAGTAGCCTATGTCCTTCCCCGGGCTGGCATCTAGCTATTTACGTACGCAGTGTTTTTGTTCCAATAAAGAAAGAAAAAGATATATCTATCTCCTTGCCAAATTTTATCGAAATCCGTTCAGTAGTTTAGGCGTGAAAAGGTAAAATACAGACAGACAGACAGACAGAGTTACTTTTGAATTTTTAATATTATGCTGCCATGCATGACACCATGAGTAGGTGTTTCCCAAATCCTTTCCACATTGCCACTACAATATCTGACTAATTACATTCAGCTATCAATTTGAACTGATACATTATCTGCCGTTGATAATACCTCCAAAACGTTTAGTCCGCGCGACGCGACCCGTTGTTGACGACATGGAGTATACCGTGCTGTTTCTACCGTTCTTAGTGATCATCATTTTCTACTCTTTGACGTGTGTGTGTCTACATTGCTATCGGATGTTTGGTGAGTGTGTTTCTGATATAATATAGAACAAGCTATGTATTTTGTATCATGGTTGTTAGTCGATGTTTTAAACCGACACGTAGAAACTATTTTTTTAATGTAATTATGACCACGGATAACTTTTTATGGAGTAGCCTGATTTTGACGATTCAATTTTTATTGCATAGGACATTTATTATCCTAAAGTTGAAGGTAGAAAAATATAGTTTTTTTTTTTTTCTTTTACCCCTACTGAATTTTCCCCATTGAACCGTTTCTGTGAAACTTTGACACCCATGTAGTAGTATAGGACCGCGCCGTCTCAAAATAAAACCACCACATCAAATCAAAATAAAATAAATGTTTATAAACGGTTCGTATTTCGGTTTTCGCAAAAATGTCCATGTTTCCGAATTCCGTGAGCAGCTCAAGTGGGTACCACTTCGCCTTCATCAGAATGCTCTTATTCTATCCCTTTTGTATAGTGTGCCTCTTCCTCTATCTCAAGAAACATGCCAATGTATTCTACAACTTCGCGATGCCAATGTATTCTACAACTTCGCGATGCCAATGTATTCTACAACTTCGCGATGCCAATGTATTCTACAACTTCGCGATGCCAATGTATTCTGCAAACTAACTTCGCGATGCCAATGTATTCTACAACTTCGCGATGCCAATATATTCTACAACTTCCCTCGACAAATCCTTTACTGTCCAGGCCCCTCGTTTGTTGCATTTCCAGTTTAAATTAAATACGCGCAGTCATTATTTGCGTTTAAAACACTCGTAGAGGAACACTTGTCGTTATGATCCTTCTCATAACTGTAATTTTATTTATCAAAAGTTGCACCAACGACAGCCTCATTTAATGTCCAGGCAAATAAATCACTTCATTCCAATGTTGCCGGGAAAGAGATCGCGGAAAGCGAAAAAGCCGCCCATTATAATTTGTAATGTTTTATTTTGGTATGTATTTTATGTGGTGTACAATAAAGTTACTTATACTAACATTTAATTTACGAGCTTAGCTGTTAGACTAAAAGGTCTTATTTTATTAGTCAATCAAGAATCATCAAAGTTAACAGTAGGACTGATAGAAGTGATTGTGAAAGCTCTGCTAATGCACATCCTATTGTAAGAATCTATTATTAACGATGTGCTTAACTTCCTTAATATTAAAACAAAAAAAACATCTTACGAAAAATATCTTCTCTGCAGTGCAGCGGCCGAAGGAATAAGGGCTTTTGTGGCTGTTTGTCAAAATGATGATCAAATCCTTAGTGCTTTAGGTAATTTCGAAATACTAGTCCGATAAAAATACGAAAAGATCACACAAGAGTTGCGTGTAACAAACATACCGGTTGTACAACACGGTTGTATTGTCGAAAGGTTCAGCAGAGATTATTATAGTACCATATCGAATAGCAGCAAAAGTCCAAGTGCCATTTATAACCGGGTACTATAAAAAGTGTTTTCGTTTAATTAATCTTAGTCGGTCATCATTATTGTCGTTTAGCTCGATGATAATAGTGATTAGATTGTTTATTAACATAATTTTTATTTGCAAACGTCATCAGCAAATCGTGGGTGGTACACAGTCGCCACACCCTTCATTTACTAACTTCTATAGGTACTCTGCCAATAATCATCATCTCCCTGCCCTTGTCCCATGTTACTTAGGGTCAGCGCAACACGTTTTCTTCTTCCATTCTCACCTGTTTGCTATCACGCTATCATTCTCTGTCAATCATTGTAAGTAACTCATGCATCCTTTTCTTCTTTCGTGTCAGCACGATATTTTTCAATATGTATCTTTTACAAATATTTAAGAAGGAAAAAAAACCCCAAATTATCGGGACCGACGCGACGGCCTTAAAAAGGTGGCTGGGGCATACTAGATGCGGATTGCGGTGTTGTAGTGCGACTTCCGACTTCGCGACGACCGAAAAAAATGTATACCGTGTTACCGTCAAAGTTTAGAACAGCGCCATCTAGTGGTAAAAAGCATACTTATAACGGAATGCTTTTACTGCCATCTAGCGTCTAGTAGCAAAGTCTAAATAACGTTCACAGTCTCTGCTAGATGGCGCTGCAAGACTTTTGTGTCATCGTCGACAAGTTTTGTTTACAAAACAATTTTTTTTTTTTAATCTTTGTTCAACGTTTTGTTCAAAATCATTATTCATGTAGGCAGGAGAACCTGTAGCAAATAATTTAATTAGGTAGGTAGCTAACTACTTACAATATCCGCTGACAAGGTATAATTAATATAAATTGCCTCCACATTCTTTTTCTTATAAATATTTGTTTTAATAAATTATACTAGCCTTCAATATGAGATAGGACCCACGCTTTTTTGGTATGATGTTATCACGGTGATTTCCCGGATTAAAAATCGCATTGAATTTATTATTTTGTGAAAGATTTACTGAAAGTTGTTATAATTGGATGGGTTTCACGGTGGAAAATTCATTTATTATTGACTTTCAAACTGTAGGAACTGCGCTAAATTTTGTACTATCACAAGAAAAGCGGGTCAATAACCGCAGAACCATCACAATTTTATAAAGTACCTATAAATATTCCGGGTATTTGTAACAAAGGTGCCGACGTAATGAACTTGATTACTACAATGGGGTTCAATCTCATTCACTTTATGTCTCACGCGAATAGTCACAAGACCCATCAATGCTGGACACATAACCAGCCGAGTCCTGTGACACACTACTCTTGATTGTCGATGAAGCGTCACACATTGTCATCACGTGTGAGTTACAGGTTACAAGAGTATCTTCAATTTGTTTGGCATTGGTGAATATAATAGGGAATTATAAACTAATTAAAATTACTACCTTTTGCTCGCGGCTTTGTCCGCGTGGAGGTCGGAAATTATCCCGCAGAAACATACTACTGGGATAAAAAAGTACCCTATTTGTTAATCCTGGTTATAAACTATCTATCTGTGTGCCAAATTTCATCCAAATCCTATTAGCAGCATAGCAAGTGATCATCATCATATCATATGTGTCTGCGCTCAGCCTGGGCCTCATATACCTATACATATACGTAGGGTACTCATATACGTACGTAGGGTATGTTAGGCTTGCAGAAAAAATATCGATATTTTCAGGCGATATTTATTATATCGATGTATCGATATAAAATATCAAGTATCGAAAATGTATCAAAAACGATATATTTTCAATAGCAACACCGTTGTCGCCGCTGACTAAAACCGCTAGAATTCAGAGCCGTAAAAATTATTAGTACTTTTCTTCCTAGTTTGGTATTTAAATGATTATAAAACTTGAACTACATAAAGTAATTTTTTTTTTGAAAATTCCACCGATATATCGATTTTTTTTACCGATATTCCGAATATATCGAAATCGATATTGATATTTTTTTTAAATATCGATACGATATAATTATATCGATACTTTTTTACACTTCTTGCATCCCTAGGGTATGTCTCATATACGTAGGGTCGGCGCAACACATTTTCCTCTTCCATTCTCCCCTGTCTACGATCACATAGTATGTGTGTCACTGTAGTTTTACATCCTAGTACCTAGGTATGACGTTAATATTTTTTGATGATGATACTATGTATAACTACATTTTTGCAAAAAAATAAATTCGGATTCTGATACGCCGCACTCCCGACTCGTATCAGACCGCCATATAATAGCGGGCCGTATCACCAAGTGCGCGCCCGCAACCACACGTCTTCCCATAAAGGCACGAATGAAACACTGCCCGCCATCTCTTTGGGCCTATAGATAACTACCCTGGCTCAGGTACCTTGGATTAGGTGATATTATCATTATGTGAGGTGATATTTTTGTGTTTAGATTTCAAGCTCGAGATGGTTAACGGTGTTCAGCGGTCTTTTATTCTGAAGAAGTAAGCAAATGCCGCATGCCGTAACGTTCATAGCCCTTACTCCACCCTATGCAAGTCCGATATAAATCGTGTTCCAACATCCATCGGGTAAAAATTGTAAGTACGTCTACCATAACTGTAAAGATGCAAAGCCAAACTTTAAAAAAAAACTCTATAACACGTACAGAAGTACCAACAGACTTCTAACTTCATATGTTCATAATGGCATTGCAATATTAGGTGTCGATGTGGATTCAGTCAGGAAACGGAAATTAATTATTTCACCACCAACAAACCAAGCAGCCTTACTAGACCATGTTAGATATTCCATGATAATATGTATTCAGTGTTACGCAAGCTGGGGCCCAGGAGTAAATGTACTGTTCAGAGTAATAGCGCGGGCAGGCGATGTGACGTGACGGGGTGAAGCTACCCTGCCCCCGATAGAAAAAAAGACGCATCTAACAGTTTTTCCAGATTTGAGTTATATACATTGCCGGAATCAGAAAAAAAAGGCGCATCTGCTTGTATTTTTAATATTTTTCTATCTTCCTCCAGTGCGGTTTAAGCACAACAAAATAGGGCGCTTCTGTTCATTTCTTACACCCGATTGAAGATGAAAAGACGGATTTATGTGACATTTAATTAAAAAGTCATTTATGTAGATAATGTCCTTATACTTTATAGTTTTTTTTTTGTCAGTAATATTAGCGTTTGAAATTTAAAGGACGCATCTGGGCAGATGCGTCCTTTAAATTTCAAATGCTTCCTTGCGAAATGAAGAAAAATATTAAATAATACTTGATGGAGTAGACGTAAATGGCTATTTACGTCTATTCAATTAAGTATGTAATACTTTTCTTAATTTTTTATGCTAAGATAAAACTGGTTTTTCCTTATTTTTATTATAATAATTAAAAAAATCATATTATATATGAAACCAAGTTAAAGCCTATCATAGTGGGCATTATTTTCAACTTTTAGTATGTAATTATTTTAATTTACTCGAAGACAGCAAACAATTTCCCGTTTCATTCATTAAAACATTTATTTCTCCGTTTTTACTTTTTGTTAGATCCGTCTTTCTTACTATCGGGGGCAGTACCATTCATAATATAAGACGCGACGATCGCATACCTACTCGCGCGACAATCGGTTTTGGTCAGGACGCGGAGTTAGGCTAAAGTTCTGAACGAGACAAAAATCACTCGCTCGGTAAATGACTGAAACAGAAAAATAGCGTAAAGTATATAAGACGAATCTTGAAGTAGAGCGAGGCTTTAGCACCAACGCGCGACGTAAACGCAACGTGAAAATCGAACGACTTTTTTATCGGAAATACAAACTGTCCGACTGGACCGTGTTTGGTACTTAGCCTGAATAATAATATAATCATTGTAAGCGACCCAAATAGGATTTAGTACTTTTTGTAGCAGACTAAATACTAGGTTAAAACAAAAGATCAAATACTTTAGTGAGTACAATTATGCTTGCGAACATGAGCCAGGGTCGTATACGAATGAGAACGTTAACTTCATACAAATAATGTTCATTCTTAGTAAAGTCAAACTGTGATAAAATGCATTGTGACCTTAGCCTCTGTTGTATTATCTACTCTTGTGTCTTTACGCCGCGTTGAACGAATCGTGCAGCTCGTCTCGTCTCAAATACGACGGTATGTACTAACATTACTCAATACTACGCACTCTGTAGGTGTTTCGTAAGACATACATTCGTCTACCTCTAGGTCACTGCAGACGTGAGCACACGCTGGATTTATTTATTGATGATCCTTGACGATTCATCGTCCTGCAGCAGTACTATGTATTTGCACTTTAGATTATGTTTGAGTGGTTCAGCCAATAAAACACTATTTTAGGAGCGTAGTTAAATAGCTTCAGTTCTTAAATACAAGTAGATTTACTAACATTTTATTGTTCCCTACATACTGCACAAGAGAGCAATGAGAGGCATAATTTTTATTTACTAGCTTTTACCCTTTTCGTGTAGGTCGCAAGTTATCGTATGAGAACATACTCTAACGGGATAAAAAGTATCCTATATCGTAACCTTGGTCCTGTGTGCCAAATTTTATTGAATTCCGTTCGGCCATTGTGGCGTGAAAAGATAACAAACAGAGTTACTTTCGCATATGGGGGAACCAGATTCTAACTATATAAATAAACTGGCGACCCGCTTCTGCTTCGCACAATTTTAACTACTTGACAAAACATCGAGATTTCTAAGTTATATGTAACTTTAATACTAACGTCTTATCCACATAAACCTTCCGGAATAAATTCTCTCCACGATGGTGAAACCTTATCAAAATCTGTTACATGGCTTAGAAGAACAACGCAGACATACAGACAAACCCGAAAAGCGTCTTTAATTTATTATATATATGTATACATATAGATATATCACAGTACATGTCTTAGAAAGCCGACAACAACCGTTATCTTAAATCACTGAATCACGACAGCCATACATACTTACTTTACCATCTCACTATCTCAAGCTCTCCAAACTCGCTAGAAATTCTAGAAATCTGTTTGTGTCTATCTGTAATCAGACGTCAGATTCTCTCCCATAGAGATTGATTAGGCTACGTACGTACCTACTATTTACGAATGTCTATTAATAGATTATCACTCATATTTTGATGGTTTGTTTAGTCACAAGCGCAAACTGGTGAGGAACCCAAAGTGTCATTGAGTTTTTGGATTAGGAATAACTCGTTAGCTACCTGGATTCTAGCTTTGCGCCCAGTAACCTAATGGCCCCCTTTACATTGCAGTTATACCGCCATTGCATTTTTTTTGTACTGGTCCGTACCTGTAAACATTCTGGTTACGAAGATAATATTAAAGTTCAAAGTTCCAACTTTTACATACTTTTTTCAAGAAAACAAGTTTTAATTGTCATAACTTAACTTTATATTTATACCCACATCGAACATTGCATGCCTCTGTAACGCATAATGTAACGCATGCAGAACATTGTGCATTTATTGTATGCACAAACAAGCCTATATCTTTATTAGCTCAGTAGTATCTCCTTTTGAAGAGGTTTTTTCGGGAATATATATACCTACAGCAAGTTATGTACATATTCCGTCCGCAAAGGTTATGGTAACAAACAGCCAAAAGAGAACTTCACCTGTAAAATTGGGAATCCACATCGGTAGTATTATAATATCTGTGACATCGGCTAATCTCGAGGTGACAGTATTCTGTGACCCCATCAGGTGGGTCGTCGGACTGTGTTCCTAGACGTTATCTGAAAGAGAAGGTGACAAGTTTATCTTAATGTATCGGATACAGTAACAAATTCCAACAAGCTGTCATCATGATTCATGTCAACAATAGGTGACAGACATAATAAGGTCACTAAGAAATTGAATTTGAAGAACTCACACCATGCCACCTGACCTAGACTGTCTTGTAGATATGACTGTCTTATTACTTCAAAATAATATTCATGAACACTTTTGTAAATCCATCATTATTCTCCTGCCCTTATCCAAATTTATTTAGGTTCGGCGCAACATGTCTTTTTCTTCCATACTTCTCTATTCATTCGTCACCCCCTTCCTAGCCATATCATCGTTCACACAGTCCATCCATCGTTTCTTTGATCTTCCCCTAGGTACTCTTATAGCCATCCACATTCATACTCAAACTTTCATAATGACAGCTTTTCTAAATGATACTAGTCACAAATAAAATAAATTCGGTTCTTCTTTATGTCTCTTCTTCTTAATCTCATCAAGCCGCATCCCGTGGTCTGGTTTGAAGAATAATGGGCACCGGTGTAATACATGACATTAACATTATACATTAACATTTAGTCCAGAAACAAAACGGAAATGTCTCATGTCATGAGGAATTTCCGTTTTGTCTCTGGGACACCAACGCATCTGCGATGTCTCTGGAGGCCAAGTCTACTAATTTACAAACGTGTCAGTAGTGTCGTAATGATGAGTTTTTGACAGATTTTGTATGACATATCTGTCAAAAACTGATAATTGTGAGACCATTGACACGTTTGTAAATTAGTAGACTTGGCCTCCAGAGACATGGGCTGGTCATACGTATAAAAATCAGGCTAAATCTTACCTACACAGAGTTTTAACTGACCTCTGTATCGAACCGCAAACCTTGAGCAAATGACTTAATAATCACCGATTCTGCTATCATTGTCTGTGGTGACGTCACTACCTAACTAGCCTCCTTGCCTCATTTACTCGATGTGACACCAAGATAAATGATAGCGCCTTTGTTGTGTCCAAGTGTCGTTGTTTTTGTTTTGATAAACAACAACATGATAAGGAATTAATACTTTAACAAGTGTTTTTGTAGTCTTTTGGCCCAGAAAGATCTCATAGAATTCTCTTTTAAGTCTCCGAAGATAAAGGGGCAAAGTTAAGAGCGATGTCGTGAGAACTAGGAAGAGATAGAAAGTGACAGACGAGGGTTGAACTAGGTCACCTGTAGCGAGAGAGACATCGGCCGACCTGTCATTGATATAGGGGAGAAAGTAACAGTAGCATTCAAAAGATGTTAAAAAAATGTGGAGTTTCTGCAGAGCAGTCCACTTATTCATAACCATGATGTTTATGAACCTACATGTTCGATCACCTACATAACATTATTTGGCTAGAATTAATCTAGCAGCTAGTTTTTAAAATGAAAATCGTCAAATCGGTCAACCTAATCCGGATAGAAAGATCAAAATAAGACGTAGAGACAACCGGTTTCTTTTCTCACCATTCTTGTATCTTTTTTACTAAGTACCTACTACAATCACTTTAAATTAATCTCACAGACACGGAATACATTGTTAATAGTCGTCTTTACGTAGTTCCAAGCGAAGGTCGATAATACGAGATCTGTTGAAATGAATATTGGAGAGAAATATAAAAATAATTGGGCATTCACTCTATAAGACGTGTTGGTGCCTTGGTTGGCTACCAAAGTTAAGGTGCGTTTTCGCTGAGGTAGAAACCAGGAAAGCGGAGAAGAGAATTGTTCAGGAATCAACCAAACACGTTGGTTGAAAACCACTGTGTAGTCGCCATTCTGCGCATGTGATTGGTCGATTCCTCTTACGTCTAAGTTTCTGTGGAAACGCTTTAAACAAACTGTGCGAACATAACTCTCGCCGTAAGTGACTATAATTATGTTCCTGGACATAACTAGTTGGTACCTACCGCGTGATGGAGTGAACTGGTCAGAGGAATCGGATGGATCTGCAAAGCTTAGAATCGGTCATTGTGCCGATGTTTACGGGGATACCTATGGCCACCTGAATGATGATGATTATACCGTCAGAAATTCGGTCGGGAGAGTAGCCAAGTACGCAAGAGATATTATAGTGCACAAGTGTGTGCGCAAACAGGTGCACTCTCTCATAGTCCGATGTGACGGCAATCCGACACGACTGAGGAGAGATCCAGCCGCGACCAACGGCGACACTTGCTTTCTGAGACACGGAGAAAAGTAAGAAAGAAAGAAAGAAATAATAAATAAATAAAAACTTTATTGACAATTTTAAAGTATTGCAGTACATGGGTATATAGTATCTAGGAATATGGTAAAATTACAGATGAAAAGATGGTAACAGAAAGGATGGTAACGTGGCTGATTGTGCATGTAATTAAGTACCTACTAGGTAGTGGTGGATGCTGATTATGATACGTTACGTTTCCAATCACTACATTCCGTTTCCACGTCTCTTATCTTATCGCTCGCAGCAATTCCATTGTGTGGAAGAAAGTAAGTAACTGGAACCACTCAAGATTTTTATTGTAAATGGGATGGATATTGTAATTCAATTTTAGTGCCAGTTGAAATGAAAAACATGTGTCTTTTGAGCGGTTCTTCTTGTACGGAACCTACTTTATACGGAATGATGAGCTCAGGATCAGTCTAGTCTTTTATAATCTTTGTCAGTTTTCAAATTATTTCCTTTATCGAGGCAGGACACAGTCATCATACCTTTTGAAGCTACGTCACCGAGCAGAATTTATTTTATTACTTGATAACAAAGATCAAAATCCACTAAAACAAAAAACCACCTTTGACCACCGTTCACATTCAAGTCGCAATCTGTCAAACTTGTCAAAAATGTTTGTAAATTGATTGTATTATTGACGGATTTTGCGAACGTTCTTAAAAAATACGGGAGGCAATTCCCTCTGGCCATTTTATTAAAAATTGGCAGTCTATCAGTGTCACATTTTTAATTCGTTCGTTTCAACGGTACATCTATACTGTTTGGGTCCAGTACGTGGCCACATTCATTACGGCGACAGAAGCGTTGTTCAGATAGTCAAGGGTTCAGGTGAACGGACAATTGGGACATTCTAGCTGATAGGACATAGTCTGTTCAGGAACACCGCACTCGCTTTGAATGTTGGGTGGGTCGGTTATGCCCCACTTCGCCAGATTATGTTTGCAGCGGCCTACTTGGGTACGCAATCGATTCAGAGCTTTCCGAATAGGCCACTGCAGTTCCTGACCGGGAGGCACGTGTTCTTGGGGCTTTACGGAGTCTTGAGGTGGTGCATACCCCTCTTCCCACAATTTACTTCACTCTTTTGGCTGGCCCGTCTTGGATCGCCTGTGTGTGTGGAGTGGACCGTAAGAAGCTCCTGCGACTTTTTAGTCTACCTGGAGTCGTTGTGTAGCCTAGTACTAGTCGTAGAGGGGATGTCGGGAATCGGAATGTCATTCTGCGCCGTTGACATTGCGATGCAATTATGTAGAATCTTGAGTCTGTAAAGCAGATTCTAAAAATAGCCCGTCATCATCCTCTGCCTAGGCAACCGACCGAAGTAAATAATATAAGTACTATGTACTATCATCATCTGCATAACATATTCCCAACTATTTTGGGGTCGACTTCCAGTCTCACTGGATGCAGCTGAATACTAGTTTTTTACATGGAGCGACTGCCTATCTGACCTCCACAACCCAGTAACTGGGTAATACGATACTCCTTGGTAAGACTGGTTGTCAGACTTTAGAGCTTCTGACGACCCGTAACGACTGTCAAAGACCCTCAAATGACAGCCGGGACCGGGGCTTAACGTGCTTTCCGAGGCACGGAGGAGTCTCGGTATGTAAGATGGTCACCCATCCACGGAACAACCCCGGCAAGAGTAGCTTAAACTGATGGATCGACCCGTGCGGCTGTTATTACTTAGCCCCGAGCTCTAAAAATAGCCCGTATGGTGACGAAAATATTTTGAATGTGATTGAACCGAGATATATTAAAAAATAATAAGATATGTAAATCTTATTTTTTTTTTAGCCATTGAAAATACAATGAGAGTCATTGAACTTATTTCATAAGCGTAAAGTAGTAGCAACAATGCCAATAAAGGTACCAACTAACATAATCGGCAGTTATTAATAACACTAGATAACAATAATAAGATTTAATAATACAGCATTAGAAGTTATAAACATTATCTTTCTCCTTGCACCAATCGATAATGACGCCAATTATGAGATCTGGAGATAATAATAATTGCAAAAAATACAAAAATAATCTGTTATTAAAATATTAACCTAGTATTTAATAATAGGCAGTTACTTGTAGCGAAGCAAAGTCACGGCTGTTTTATCAATGAACTGCAGATAGTGTGTGTAGTAGACGCCGGCGCTCGGCGGCCTGTCTGTTACTGTTTACTGTAGGAACGACGCGAAGCAAACGTGCGCGCCAACATAATATTCTACAATACGCTTTATTATCTATTAAAATAACAAAAAAGAAACACTTTTTTGAAAAACGTTTGGGTTGGTTTTAAAATAATTTTTGAAAAGTGAATTCAGTGAGCGGAATTTAAAAATAAATTCCTACTTTCTTGTGGAAAATGTGTTCGATTTTTAACTTAATTGTTGAATTGAATAAATAAAATAGACTTAGCAAAAACTTTTTTAGAAAATAAGTGTGATATTTTTAACAATATAATAACTTTTGTTAGTTTTTGTGTGAATTAAGTGAAGAAGTATTTTTATTTAAAATGGAGAACCAGCAAGCGGAACCTAAAGGGGAGGAGTTCCCATCATACGTGGCCGACAAGAGACTGATAGGTCTGCTGCCCATGTTCATACTGGTTCTGATCATCGTCTTAAGGATATCATGGACGCTCTACAAAAGTTTCGGTGAGTTTCAACTTTAATTTACAAAATTAACAGACCGGAAATAAAATCACACGACGTGTTTATAAAATTTAAAAATAATGTTTGTAGTCTTTATTCAAATCTATGGGTGATACAAAATGTAAAACAACTACTTACTGACTTAAAATACTTGTAATGTACAAGTATTTAAAGAAAGGGGGGGGGGGGAAATGATTAAAGGGCATTAAAAAAATTCGTCTGCATCGCTGTCAACAGGAAAAGTGCCCAAAAGGCTGGCAGCATTGCCACTTTGCATAGCAATGCTGATTCTTTGGCCAAAAAATAGGGCAGCCCTCTGGTCACGTTTGAATAATTAATTAGCGTTAAATACTTTGAACTTAACTTTTATTTGAAAGCAGTATAAAAGTTTTAAGTGACGCAACGGAATCTATGCTATTTCATCAAAAGTTTATCGCCGAGTTCACCTTAATTATAATCATAAATCAATAAAATTTAAATTATTACTTCATATCAAATGCAAGTCGAAGATAATCGCTAAAATACATGTTTTATTCCACGTTCTGGTTAACTAACCTCAATACATTAACTATGTTATCAACGGATTAAGGATTTTAATAGTAAACAATTCTAGGTGAAACTTTAAAAAATGTTGCCGTTCGTCCCGAACATAGATATAAGAAATAATTATCGACGGTGAAGTATCAATATCTAATATCTAACATTTTTGCGGTTTTCACTTTATTGTATACTCGTAGGTAAAATATGAAAGAGCTTATTTTATTGAAATAATAAAATTATCACCATCTCAAGCGTTTCCTACTATTTAAAAAAATAAAAGTTACTTTTTTATACAAATTTTAAAAACTATAGAAATAAAACGTTTTTTTCGCTTCCTCGTTATATTTCTATGGTCCCAAACGACCAAAATTAAGCTGCGTCCTTATCATCTATCCTTAGGTACATCACACATCACATCATAAAATATCACATCACATCACATCACATCTTAATATACATCCTTATTTACTAATGTTATAAATGCGAAAGTAACTCTGTCTGTTTATCTGTATCTAATTTCGATGAAATTTGCCACACGGGTACGCCATTACCAGCATCCTAATTGCATAACACACGATCAATCACAATGCGTTTCATTTTGTCAGTTCAACAACATTCATTGCGTTACGTTTACGTTCCCGTGGGATAATTTCCGACTTCTACGCATGCGAAGCCGCAGCCAAAAACTAGTACGTTATAATTTCCTTTATTGCGATTTGCGCTGAACCATAATTGGAAGACTGACATTTTCAATAAGTATCTTAAATAAAGACTTGGGGTTAACGGACCCGACTCTTGATCACTAGGTTCCGGGTTTAATACTTAGCATGCAAATGCGCCATTTTCGAAGATATTCTGGGGGCCAAGTCTACTAATTTACAAACGTGTCAGTGGTCTCGCAATGATGAGTTTTTGTCATTTTTTGTATGGCAGATCTGTCAAAAACTGATCATTGTGAGACCACTGAAACGTTTGTAAATTAGTAGACTTGGCCCCTTGGTCTTTATGGTCCAATTACTCATTCCTTCTCTGCATGACGCTTTAGACTTTTGGGCAGCTTGTTTATTGTTAAGATCAAACATATTGTACTGAGTCTGATCTGCCCTCCGCCTGGCCGCCTCTCTCTTTTTGCTTTATCCACATTCCTGAGTGCTCTATGTATGTATCGACTGCATTCAATACAACCCGCTCTTTCGAAAAACCCGTTTATAGCCACTACTAGAGTCTACACAATTATAATTATTGTGCTCGACCTCTTAACCCCTCGATAACTCGTCTATGTTTTAGTAGTTAATTGCTATATCTAACTTTTAATTCTAACTAATATTATAAACGCGAAAGTTTGTAAGTATGGATGGATGGATGTTTGTTACTCTTTCACGCAAAAACTACTGAATGGATTTGGATGAAATTTGGCAAACAGATAGTTTATAGCCTGGATTAACACATAGGATAATTTTTATCCCAATATTCCCACGGGATCGAGACTTACGCGGGTGAAACCGCGGGGCGCAGATAGTATTAATATATAATTACGTTTTTACCATTGAGTTAGGCAACAACTAAAGAACGCCATAATGAATTGGATAAAAATTCCTCGTTCATTTATCCATGCTTTGTTAGTTATTAAGCCGCAGCCGCTCTCTCAGCGATAAAAAGATTTCAGCATTTTTTCTTTTGAATAGATTCTCAATTATTTCAGACGAGAGCGAGCCCTCAAACCTTATAATTTAGCTTCATAACTTAATGGTATAACTGCCGTCCTTGGTATTAGCGGAATAGAGCCTCCATTAGTTAGTTCAGTGGCTCAGCGAGGCGTCCATTTTTATTGCGTAATGTTGAATAACTCTCGTCTCGTCTGCATAGCTGACAGATTTGTGGAAATATGTTGTAAAACGTGGCATAAAATGTTGCTATGCTGTTCATTGCTAAATAAAAACACGTGTCGTGCAGTTAGTCGCATGTTCTGTGCAATTTAACAGTCAATTAAATAGGTCTTGATTAAAATGTGGTCCTTTTACAACTGAAATAATGTTACTTTGGGCTCTAAAACATTGATTATATATCGTCCCTAAAACGAACACATCATGTCTGTAATCCCTAAAGGATTAGGCAGAGGTGTACTTATAGTATACGTTACGCCAGTTACGTTTAAGTCCCATGAAACAAGGGGCGAGCCTATTGCCATCAACCGGTCACAAGTCCAGACTCCGGGCTGTTACTGAGAAATTCGATATGAAAAAACTCAATAACACTTTGCCCTAACCGGGAATAGAACCCAGGACCTCATTTTCAGCAGAAGTTCTTGCAGCCACTAGACCCCTGAGGCAGACAAATGTTACATTTATGAAGAAATAAAAAAAGAAGGCTGCGAGTTGCGGTATGATTTCATTTGATAACAGACAAGAAACTCCTAAATACAGGACAATGTTAATTTAACATTACCTATTCAAATGAAATACATTTCCTTCCAGAAATCATAGGATGTAGTCTATATATAGAATAAATCTAATCTATGCCTTCAAGTACAGACATACCAGTTTATAAATAGAAATTCATAACGTTTGATAGTAACATAGGTAAATTATTTTAAAACCTGTTTTATTTATTAGTTTCGTCAGATGGACCAGTTTGGAGTAGCTTTGCAACCGTAATACATAATATGCCGTTTGTATATTACAAGTTAGTTTATAATACTAGAAGGACAAATAGTGACCTTATTGGTGATGTTCTTCAGAAAGGTCAGGTGCGCGGTACTCGGAACTGGCGTAAGTGTATATATGACCAGAGGCACTAGACAAAGTGACATTCTATCAGCGATAACGATGATGGAAAAGGCAAAAATGTATGGGACTGACATAAGCTATCGAAAAGCTTATGTCAATTCTGTTGAAAGTCGTGTTGTAGAAATACGAAACGCCAGCGAACGCGAAGAGGGCTTGTCTAGGCCCTCTGATGTATGAACGTAAACGAAGCCAAAGGAGTATGTAAGGATCGTAATAGCAGGTAGCGCTTAGTAGTTTCTACCTACCCCATGGGAAGAAGGCGCGGCGTGAGTTTATGTGTATGTGTAGTAGCAAAACAAATAAAATATTTATGATTCAGTATTAAATCTGATAACATTATACAGTGAAGTAGTTCTAAAGACTGGGAGGTTATTGTCAGATAGTCCTAGATACATAATAGAGAGAGCTTATAACAATAGTTATTTTATTGCGTTGACAATGTGCCATTTTATGTAGGTAATGTTTATTGTTTATAAGGCTGTCTGTTGTCAAGCACTATTACATATCATAACATCACGCCTGTATCCTTCGAAGGGTTCGGCAGAGGTGTACCTATAATGCACCCACGTTTCGCCAGTTATGTTTAAGTCCCATGTGCTGTAAAGTACCCTTTATGGTTTATTGAAAAGTTACTATAACTAGATCATAAATACAGCGGTAGAAGAAGACCAGTGTTATTTTTTATTAAATTTTTATTTTAAGTGGCGGTCTGCCTCTTTGGTGTAGTGATCGTAAGCGCTGCTGCTGAGTATAAGGTCCTGGGTTCGATTCCCGGGTTGGGAAAGTGTTATTGGGTTTTTTTATTAGGAATTTTCTTAGTAGTAGCCCGGAGTTTGGATTATTGCTTGGGTGATGGCAATAGGCTCACCCCCTGTTACATGGGACTTGTGAGGCGAAATGTGGGTATTCTACAGGTAGAGCTCTGCCTAACCCTTCAGGGATTACAGGCGTGATGTTATGATATGTTACGTGGTGCATCAGTTAAAGAACGTATTCTAAATTATGGTTGTGTCGAATTGAACAATAATTTTCCTTGACTATTTTAGAGGACGCTGTTTTGTACTTCGTGAAATCGTGACATTCAAAACTGTATTTTTTGTATTCCTGCCATTCTAGTAAATGTTTGATGAGTTCAGACGCACAAAAAGTTTCTATTCAAAACGACTACAAGACTAGTCATTATAACATAGGTAGGTAGGTACACACGGCTACAACCTACGCACATCAAGCTATACAATTCCAGTTTATGCTGATCTCACATTGTATAAGATTTCCGTACAATGCGAGGTCAGCTTATACTGGAAATGTATAGCTTGGTGTGTAGCCGTGTGTACATAGTCACTTATAGGTGCAATGTTTGTTAGCACACGACTTAAATTGTGACTATTGTTAACCGACTTCTTCAAAAAGGAGGAGGTTCTCAATTCCTCTGTATGTTTTTTTTTTCCTTGATGTAAGGACAGTAATAGTCTCTATCAAACATCTATAAAACTATTAGTAAATCGAAAGCAAACGGATCTGCTTATAGCCTTTCCCAAATATGTGTGGGACAGCTTCCAGTCTAACCGGATGCAGTATTTTACATGGAGCGACTGTCTATCTGACCTACACAATAGTACAAAACCCAGCGATGTAAAGCTAACAGACACATAAAATATCTCGGCCTAAAAGTAATAAATTTTACCGACATTAATATTTCTTTCTAATCAGTTAAGACAACACGAGACAGCTCTGCAAACTCTGCAATGAAAACGTAATAAAACGCTTGCTTTTATTGACAGCTGAGATTGACAGTAATACGTGACCAAGACAATTTAAACAGAGGGCCTAGCACAAACGCGGTAAATCCTAACGATTTTTAATCGAAAATACAATCTTAGATTGGAATCCCGACCCCAACATAATTGGGAAAAGGCTAGACAGATTGAGGTAACATTTTATCATTAACATAGTATCACCCATAGTTAAGGACCCAACTGGACAGGTCCACTCAATCTGTGTGTTTCTTTCCTCAAAAGACCATTTCAGACACCAATCTACATGGTCTTATTTAATTCTTCCATGATTATGTCTGGACTTTAAAACAGATTGTGACCTAAGATTTTGTTTCGGTCTTTCTTCTCAGAGTAGTCAGATAGGAGACGCCGACCTCATCTAATTTAAAAATGCGCTTACAGAAAATAAATCATTTATCATTTATCATAAGTATATTATATGCAGACCGAGTATTTCCGATAAAAAAATCGTTCGAATTTACATTATGTTTACTTCGCACGTTCGCGTTGGGCCTACAGAAGCCTTAAAGAAATCGAGAGTGTCATTTGATATTCCAGTCTCATTCCGATGGTAGGTATGGCCGTAAGTCAGTGGAAACACTTAGACCTTGAGCTGGCCTGGCATACTACGGAGTTTCGATAGAATGAGAGGCCAGCTTATACTGGATTTGGTGCGGCCTACCGTACCCTCGTGAGCTGACAGTGGAGGCCTTCATACTAAGTTGTCTAAGTACTTACAGTGCGGCCGTCGAGAGCATGCGTTCGCAACACCTGTCAGTTGGACAATTTCTAGTAGTAATAAGGATCAAATTCGCAAAACACATTCGTTAGTATAAAACTGACAGGTGTCAAGAACGCATTCTCTCGACTGCGGCGACTGTAGCACATTTGTATGGGTTTCAGCAAGCATGAGCTGGCGGGAGGTCACTGCACTACAATTTAGGTTAACTTTGAATATTATTGTTGAAGTAAATAGTGCTGAAATAGTAATAATGCATGCAACGGAAATTGTTGATGACACGAAATGTATTTTACATGGTTTGTTTTTTATTTATTTATTTTATTTATTCATTTAATTCAGATACATTATTTGTCCAGACCAATTTTCTTTTTGGAAAAATGCATAGAAAAAAAACAGATCAATCTTAATATATCGAGTTCGTTCATAATCTGAACTTTATGTATCTACTTTTTAATGGCTCTCATTCTAATATTAATTTCCAAAATCTTAAACAGTGATGTCATGCCTAGTATGTTTTTACCCGACTACGGCGAAGAAAAAAGGAGGGTTATGATTTTGACCGGTATGTATGTATGTATGTATGTATGTATGTTCATCTGTTCCCTCCTATCTTCCAAACCACTTATCACAATTTGACAAATGAGGTATCGTTAGATTGTCCGCTGGTTATAGGCTATGTGAAGTCACATTAAATTAAAAATGGCGCCCTCTAGAGGAAAGTGAGGAACTTAAAAAACAATATGGTTTAATCGTACCATGTTGGGTATCAAAAGAAAGGGCTTAGTGAGCACATTTCAAAAATATATATATTATAACCCCAAAAGAATTAAAAAAAAAAAACAAGTAATAAAAACTAAAACCCAACTACGACTTAAAAGGTATAAACAAGACACCACAGACAGACAAATTAAAAATCCGGAGTCCCACGTAATCTGTTCGATTTATGCCCTAACACGTGTGACTCCGGATTTTTAATTTGTCTGTCTGTGGTGTCTTGTTTATACCTTTTAAGTCATTTCATTTTATTTCATTTCATTTATTTATTTTGTGAAACATAGGTGATTACAGGTGTTTTCAAAACATAAATGTCGATTGAAATGAAATGAAATGAAATGAAATAAATTTATTTGCTTTGAATGCAGGTATTTACAATTTGGTGTTAGAATATTATTTACAGGGCCTTGTACATTCTGCCTATTAGGCATGCAAATTTTAAACTTAATTTACTTAATCTAGACTTTAAAATTAAACATCCGATAATTTACAAATTATCGGATTATTATTATTGTACAAACCATGTCCCGCCGATAGGCATACAAAATTAGATTAATATGAAACAATGTCAAATTTACACAGAGATGTCAAATTATACAATTGTCATATTATTAAAAATATAAAATTTAAAAATTGATCATAATTTCAAGTCGTAGTAGTCATAAGTCGTAGTTGGGTTTTAGTTTTTATTACTTGATTTTTTTATTACCGTGCTTTTGCACTGGCGAAACATTGAAGACAAAACATGTTGAAATCTCTATTTTCTGTCAATGTTCCATACAATTTTTGACAGGAACTAGAGATTTCAACATGTTTTGTCTTGAATGTTTCGCCAGTGCAAACACACGTTTAGGCGCCTAGAACCATGTTTTTGAGTTCAAATTCTGAATTTTCATTTTTTAAATGTCTAAATAAAATCCTGTCCCGACAACACTCGACCAACTGATCATTACCTATGTAAATTTTATTACAGTCGCATTTTAGTCTCGTTTGTTTCGCATTTCGCATTAAAATGGATGTTAATCTATTTAAAAAAAAGGATGAGAAATAATCCTATTCACGTGGTAGGTACGTGGCATTTAAGTCTATAGGTGTAAAGTTCTCTAAGGTCATACCACTCATGACAGATCTTCCCTAATTTCAACCGTGTGACTGACTGATTAGGTCTTATTTACACCATGACATGAAATTATATTAAGACATTGGAGAAGCTAAAATAAAACTGACAATTTGGTCAAAATGTTTAGCTGCACATCAACTATTTGGGTAAATAAAGGTGTTTTTTTTTTAATAACTAAACCGAGTATTCCATGCCTATAAGTATACATTGTGTCATTTATAAAAGGCAATCCAACAACGAGTAAGTTGTGGCTCTGTGGTTACAGGTCGTGCAACCATCACCTAGATATTGTGTTACCTTACAATTACTTACTCGTGACATAATGTAGGTTACAATGCACCTAAGTACTAAGTACCTACACATAGTAACGACAAAAAAGTGATATTGAATTCCATGGAAAAAGAAAGCAGCCATGAACATTGGATCTGTTAATGGTTTTGAATAAATTAATAATAAACTAGGAAAACAACTCTACATAAGTAAATAATATAAGTACTATGTACTATCGTCATCTGCATAACATTTTCGGGTCGACTTCCAGTCTAACTGGATGCAGCTGAATACCACATTTTAATTGGAGCGACTGCCTATCTGACCTCCACAACCCAGTAATTGGGCGATAATACGATACTCCTTGGTAAGACTGGTTGTCAGACATTCGAGCTTCTGACGACCCGTAACGACTGTTAAATATGCACGAATGACAGCCGACACCATCGGCTTAACGTGCTTTCCGAGGCACGGAGGAGTCTCGTAATGTAAAGATGGGCACCCCGGCAAGCGTAGCTTAACCTGATGGATCGACCCGTGCCGCTGTTATTACTTAGCCACGAGTATTGCATATTATGTAATACATGAGTTCAGCTTTTCCAACTATTTGTAATAGGAAATAGTACTTAGCAGAAAATATATTTTATAATCATTTCGTAATTGATAATCGCAAAAGAATTGGTTACCTATTGCAGAAAACAACGAGTTAGTTCTGAAGTGTTTAGTTTCAGGACTCGTTGGTTTAGTGGTCGCAAGGGCTACTGCCGAGCATGAAGTCGATTCCCGGTGTTATTGAGTTTTCTCAGTACCTAGCAGCCCGGAGTCTGGATTTGTGCCCGGTTGATGGCAATTAGGCTCGCACACTATTACATGGGATTTAGTCATAACTGATGAAAGGGTGTACTATCAGTACATCTCTGCCTATCCCCATTCGAGGCGTGATGTAATGATACATGTAACAAACGTCTAATGGTTTTTATCTCCAGTCTAATTACTAACATAAGTCTGACAAACTAAAGATGTGCTCTCATTTAAAACGTTCCAGCAATTTCATACAAAGCCGTCCACAATATTTGCATAATTTTACTAAATTCCATTCGTATTTGGACATGAATAACATACATTCGCATTCTTAACCCACGTCCGTCTTGGTCGACGGTAACTGGTTCTATTAGATGAATAGCTTCTTTATTTAAATTTTGGTCATTTTTAGGGTTCCGTACCCAAAGGGTAAAACGGGACCCTATTACTAAGGCTCCGCTGTCCGTCCGTCTGTCTGTCTGTCTGTCTGTCCGTCTGTCACCAGACTGTATCTCATGAACCGTGATAGTTAGACAGTTGAAATTTTCACAGATGATGTATTTCTGTTGCCGCTATAACAACAAATATAAAAAAACAGAATACAATTTTATTTAAGGGGGCTCCCAACAACAAACGTGATTTTTTTGCCGTTTTTATAGATAATGGTACGGAACCCTTCTTGTGCGAGTGCGACTCGCACTTGGCCAGATTTTTTTTACTGTAACACCTACGCGTATGAAGATCGGAAGAACCAATTAAGTGCTTTTTCTGAGTTATTTATATGATTTTATCTTATAGGATTTTATAAATAGTGCTGCACTACACTATCTCATCAGTATTCTTATTTATTTTGTTGTTAGGTACATACTTGTAGTAATTGAATAAATTCACCACTGTTCTCGAAACATCTACATTATTTAGAACATTATTTACCCAGGTACCTACTGTTGACATCATAACAATAAATAAAACCGGCCAAGTGCGATTCGGACTCGCGCACGAAGGGTTCCGTACCATTATCTATAAAAACGGCAAAAATATCACGTTTGTTGTATGGGAGCCCCCTTAAATATTTATTTTATTCTGTGTTTGTTATTCCTTGTAATAGCGGCATCAGAAATACGTCATCTGTAAAAATTGCAACTGTCTAACTATCACGGTTAATGAGATACAGCCTGGTGACAGACGGACAGACAGACAGACAGTGGAGTCATAGTAATAGGGTCCCGTTTTACCCTTTGGGTACGGAACCCTAAAAAAAAAAGACATGAGTGCTATGACATTAACTCTGAATAATTTGTGTAGCCTTTATTCTTTGGTCCTGAGTCATCACACTCCTACAAACATTGGTCCTTCTATCCGCACACTGTAGCAACTAGCAACATAGTACTCTTTCGAGTATATTGTATCGTCACCACAAGGTACTTCTCGTTCTAATGCAAAAGTACGTATTTCATATACCTACCTACTAGCTAAACATAGCTGACGTGAGTTCGAACAATATTTGCCCCGATCGTGCAATGTTTGCGCAAATTGTAAGATAAGTGAGCTCAGCGTGAGGCAAGGACTGCGCAAGCGTGCATTTTGTTGAAATTAAGAGAGATCTTTTGTACGTTGTGATTTGTGGCAGGAAAATTAAGTTTTGGATTTATTTATTTGAATGTATGTGCACAACATTACAGAATAAAGAATCCTAAGGCGTTGTACATTTACAAATTATAAGTAAAATGGTCGGGTAAAATGTAGGTATTTAAAAAATATATATTTACTTATGTAGACACGAGAAAATAACAAAATTAATCAACAAAATAGCACTTAACTGTAAACATTTCAAAATGATATCAAATCAATTGAAAAAAAAACTTTTATTTTTTGTACATAATTCGCTATTATTATTTTTCATCCATCTTTTCACAAAATCTTAAAAATTCACGACACACATACATCCATCTCCCTGAAAACAAGTCACACTCCGGTGGTGATATCAGAAGAGCATTGAGGGTGGTTGGTTTGGCTTAGGTCCACGGCTAGAACCTTATAAAAAAATTACCTAAGGTACGGGTACTTTAAACCCTTCTTCGCTTCGATTTAGTAAGTAAGTATATTTATTTGCTCAAAACATGGTATAACAGGTGTTACAGTTGAAAATAGTACAAACATGTTTTGCCGGGTTTAGACGCAGCATGCAAATTCAAGAATAATAAAAAGTAATACCTAACATTTTGTGTCAAAAAATTGTCTCAGACTATAAAAGTTATTTTGGCTTAGCCATGCACTCAATTTCCGCTTAAAACAGTACCTAATCAGTATCAATTTAAAATCACCAGGTAATTTATTATAAATCCGTGCACACATAGCTAAGCAGCTCTTGTTATATTTTGCAAGCCTAGGAGCATTACTTACTACGAGCCTGTATGGGTCTCGTCTGTTTCGAGGACATACAGTATGTTAACTAACAAAGGGCGTTCCCGTTAACCTGCAATAGTATAGCGTCTATACAAGCTAAAAAAAATATTACCATAAAAAAAAAAAAAGTTTTTTTTGTTTTTGTATAGTAAAATATTCACAAAAAATATTAAATTGTTACGGAAAATAAACTCTCTGTACACGCCCACTTGCCACACTTGTTTTTCTACGTTGAAATACAAGTGTGCGTGTACAGATTCCATTGTTCAAATCTGGCAGCACAACTGATCCTACGAATTTTCGGCCTATTTCGATATTACCTACTTTGAGCAAAATCTTTGAAAAATTAATTTTAAAACAAATGTTAGGACATTTCAATGCACATAATTTACTACATCTGAAACAGTTTGGTTTTACAAAAGGTCGTTCTACTACAGACGCGGGCGTGGAATTACTAAAGAGCATATTCGAGGCCTGGGAGGAGTCGCAAGATGCTCTTGGCATTTTCTGCGACTTGTCCAAGGCCTTCGATTGCGTACATCATGATACACTCATCAGGAAACTGTACCACTATGGTATGAGGGACAAGGCTCTCGAACTTCTGACTTCTTATTTGAATAACAGAATTCAGAGGGTCGATGTTAATGGCAAGAGATCTGCAGGATCTGCGGTCACTATGGGCGTTCCACAGGGTTCAATTCTAGGTTCATTCTTATTTCTAATTTATATAAATGACTTACCTTATCATATAAGGGATAATAACAAGATCGTATTATTCGCAGATGACACTTCGCTCATTTTTAAAATCAAACGTCAGTTAGTCAACTTTGAACAAGTCAACGATGCACTCTCTAAAGTTGTGCATTGGTTTAATGTAAATAATCTACTCCTGAATGAAAAAAAGACTAAACTGATTAAATTTTCAACGCCAAATGTCAGGCAGCTAACTACCAATGTTCAAGTCAATGGAATAGAGTTGGACCCTGTTGAGTCAACGGTTTTTCTTGGAATAACTATTGACGGCAAATTACAATGGGGCCCACACATAGAAAAATTGTCAGGAAGGCTTAGTTCGGCCGCCTATGCTGTTAAAAAAATTAGACAGATAACGGACGTAGATACAGCCAGAATTGTTTATTTTAGCTATTTTCATAGTCTTATGTCCTATGGGATTCTTCTCTGGGGAACCTGTGCGGACATCAATAATATCTTTGTTTTACAAAAAAGGGCTGTTCGAGCCATTTACAACCTAGGTCCAAGAGATTCCCTTAGAGAAAAATTCAAAGAAATAGATATTCTGACTGTAGCCTCACAATATATATTTGAAAACCTGTTGTATGTACACAAGGATATATCAAATTTTAAGAAAATGTCCGATATTCATAGTATAAATACTAGGAATAAACACAATCTTGCTGTACATCGCACTCGTCTCCACAGAGTAGGCAACTCGTTCATGGGTCAATGTATACGCTTTTACAACAAACTTCCCATTGATATTAGAAACTTACCCATTAAACGATTTAAAAGCAGTATTAAAACCAAACTATGTAAAAAAGGGTACTATAAAATTTCGGATTATTTAGAAGACAGAAATGCATGGGATTGAGCTGCTCGCTCTGCTAAGCCTTGAAAAAACCCTAGAACTTGACATTTTAATTAGTATCTAAAATCATTAAATTATACCAGTTTTATATACCTACAAATTGACATTGTTGATTATTCTTTATACAACATGACATTATTACTTTGTAAAGTATTATTTTGTTTTGATTATTGTGAATGTGAGGACTATGTGGATCATTTTTATTTTTTGCTCCTCTTTCCCTGTTTTAATGATGGTCTGGCAGTTTTGAGTACTTTCTGCGGCCTACCCAAATGTCCTTTTTTTGGTATTGTTCGTCGAGTCGTTGAGCTCCTTCAGCTCTGAGTTGAGCTCCTCGGTTACTGACAAATGCTTGCACTGACTGGACAGGTCCACTCAAATCTGTGTGGTTCTTTCCTCAAAAGACCATTTCAGACATTAATCTACATGGTCCTCATATGGCTTGACCAAGATTATGTCTGGACCTTAAAAGAGACTGCGACCTCTGAGTTTGTTTCGGCCTTTCTTCTCAGAGTAGTCAGATAGGAAACGCCGACCTCATCTAGCTTATTTTATTTTTTTAATAATATGACGTGTAAAAGTGATTGCGATATCCTATTTACAGAATAAACAATTTCATTTCATTTCATTTCAGAGTGTTTCTGTTACGTTTAAATTTAATCGCTTTGTGAAAATTTCTAGACACAAATAAAAATATTTTTTTTTTTTTGTGTAAATATTTTTTTTAACATGTATTTACGCTATACTATTGCAGGTTAACGGGAACGCCCTTTGTTAGTTAACATACTGTATATCGTTCGCTGTTTTAAATAACTTTTTATGGTTCCGTACAAACATGCATATTTCGTAGATGTATAGACAAGGTAGCGGTAACAAACCAAGTTGTTTAAATACTGGTTTGCATGATTCGTCAGGTTGAAGTCTGTATAGAGCTCTAATGCACTTTTTTGTGCAACAAATGTTCTATGTTGGTCGGTACTGTTGCCCCACATTATAAGTCCATAGCGCAGTATAGATTCTACGTATGCGTGGTAAACTAATATGGCTGTTTTTAAATGAGCAACTTTTCTTAGTTGTCTCAGCGCATACACAAATCTATTTATTTTACTAGAGACATTGTCTACATGCATTTTTCAATTTAAATGTTCATCAATCGTTACACCCAGAAAATTAGTCTGGGCACAGATATTATAATACTACGGTCTGGGTTACAGATTTGAGTTTGGGTATATTAAGACTGAAATTAGATTTATTGTTATTACATTTATTAAATTGTATGTATACAGATTTGACAAGATTTATTTTCAAATTTTGATTATGAAGCCATTTAATTAATATGTCAATTGTGTTGTTAATGTCAACTTCATGGTCACAAATTGTATTATACAGCTATACCGCTGCGCTGTCGTCAATGACGCAGAGAACAGTGGTGATTACGGCCGCGAGTTGTCGGTCGTAGGTTCTAACCCTGACAGGCGTTTTACTTATTTCATCACCACTGCTCTCAGAGCGGTGAAAGAAGACATCGTGTGGAAATCGGCATGGCATGTCCTAGAACCAAAAATTCGCAGACATGTAAAATCTACCAACCCTCATTGGGCCCGCGTGGTGGATTATGGCCCACTCCCTCTCACCGAGAGGAGGCCTGTGTCCCAGCAGTAAGAACATTATAGGCTGATTATGCTCTCGTCAATGTACTTGAATAGATACTTATCTATTCAAGTCAAGTAACGCTATAGGGCCTAAGTAGGGTATGTAACCAAATCAATCACTCTTTCTGCCTGGCTAATGGTATTAAAATAGCATGAGCTATTTTCATTCATGTAGGTCATACCGACTCAGGCGTAGGAGACCGTTACAGTGACGTCTGACGTGAACTTTTGCGTCAAGCAAAAGTATCAACGGCGTACTTTTTACCTGATACGGAAAAAACACCAAAGCGAATTACAATAAAGCTCTACAGTACAGCTCTTTACATAATAGCTATAAAACCTCATAAAAATAACGTCATCATAACCACAAAGATTAGAATTAAGAGAACGTTAATATTTACCCAAGACTCAGCTAATTACACAACGCTAGAAACGGAAAGACCCGCCAAACGTGCGACATTGAAGACACAGGAAGATTCTAACAATAATCTTTTATTTACTATTCTGTGTCTTGTCTTGTATATCTCAGCAATAACTACATCCCGACCCCTTGTAAACTGTGTTTCTTATTTATTTTCTTTCGTATCGGAAAAATGTAACAGACAGAACCCACTGGCCGTACCACGAAAGCGCGGTGTAAGCGTAAACGTAATTTCGAACGATTTTAAAATCGAAAATACTCGTTTCGCACATAATATTTACTTAGTTTCAAGACTATTCGTATTTATAGGCGATAGGTAGGCATAGATTGTGCTTTTCGAAAAAAAAACCGAAATAAAGGATAGATACATTTTTTTTTTTCTAAATTACGCTATGTTTACGTCGCGTGTTCGTGCTAAGGCCTCTGTTATTAAGCATATGTGGTAGAAGGGCCAACTTCTTAAGGGCTGCCCCACATACATATGTAAGAATTGGATTGGCGATTCGGCAGACGGCGAATGACGGACGCATGATTGGTGATTTATAAGAATCGCCAATCGTGGAGGCCCTTTTAGTGCACTTGAGTTATTTAGAAAATGTATCAGCGATCACCAACGTACTAAGTATTCTTATCGTAATCTGATCTGTAGATCTCATCTTTGTAAACGTTTTCCGGTGCAAACTGTCTTAGAGTAAGAGATAAGGCTGTATTTTGTATTTTCCCACCTTAATGTCATTTTTATCTTCACTTCGTGTTTAAACAGTGGCCAAGGTTTCAGAAAAATGGCAGGTTTGGAAAGTTATCAAGGAATTTCAAACAGATATGGTGATCTTTTATGAACATTGCATTAACAGTTCTAAGAATCATTCGTAGAGTTGGATCGTCATCATCATCTGCCTAGCCTTTTCCCAACTATGTTGGGGTCGGCTTCCAGTCTAACCGGATGCAGCTGAATACCAGTATTTTACATGGAGCGACTGCCTATCGGACCTCCACAACCCAGTAACTGGGTAATACGATACCCCTTGGTAAGAATGGTTGTCAGACTTTCGGGCAGAGTCACTGGCTGTCAGAGTTTGATCGTCACCTTAAATTAAAACATTACGAAGAATATTGCAAGGCTTGCCTTCTCATGAGAAAGTCCTGTGTCTAGCTGCTGTCAATTCATTAAATGTATGCATTGCAATATTATAATCAAAACATTTATATTATGCCTTTCTCTTTTCAATCGGTACCTGTACTGACCTCATCCTTGTCATCAATCAGTCTGGCAAACTTGTTTAGAATCTTAGAAAACTTTTTAAAGTATTATTTCTTGCACTGATTTTATTTCGAAACTACCTTTCGCCCGCGTGGTATGTCAATAAAAAGTAGCCTATGTCCTTCCCCGGGATGCCATCTATATCTTTGCCAAATTTTATCGAATTTCGCTCAGTGGTTTAGGCGTGAAAAGGTAACATACAGACAGGCAGACATAGTTACTTTTTTAATATTAGTATGTATAGTAGATAAGGATACATTTTTTACAAAAAATAAATAACCCTCATTGTGTAAGGAACTCTTGTGCAAAAAATCACGCTTGTAGAATCAGTGAAGTCAGTCTGTCAGTGAATGAATGAATTGAAGATTTTGAATTCATTCATTCATTCGTTTTAGCAATAAATCAATTAATAAGTAATCGTCTACTTTATAATTTATTGACTATAATCATGAAGCTGTAGTCAGAGTAGCTTATTTAGCTTTTTTCTTGAGTGCATTTTGCCTTGTGAACGTCTAACAACGTCTAACCTTCGTTTTTTACTTCATGCAGTGCAAAACATTCAACATTGAAGACAACGGAACGAAGAACATGGTTGTCTTTATCAAACTTGTCAAGTTAGTCGGATGCAGGGTCATGTATTATCTTTTGTGCAAATAGTATAGAAGGCCAATCAATAGCCTATACTATTAAATGAGCAATATTTGTATGTTAATATTATGTATATATTCATTTATTTCAGATCTCATGATCCATAAGTATTAGTATTAGTATTATATATTTGCAATCACGTTCTCGAAAACGGCTCTAACGATTTCTATGAAAGTTGCAAATACGGGTTTACGGGCGTGTAAAATCGATCTAGCTAGGTCTGGGAAAATTCGTTTTCTTTATTATCACATGAGTAGAGCTCGGTCGCCCAGCCCTTGCCTCTATGCCAAACAAATGCAAAAAATTGATAATTTAGGAATAATTTGAGTTTGGTTAAACATAATATGATTAACTAGCTGATGCCCGCGGCTTCGCCCGCGTGGATGTCGGTTATTATATTCTAAAACCTTCCTCGAAAACCACTCTATCCATTGCTGAAAACAGCATGAAAAGCGGTGCAGTAGTTTTTAGGTTTATTTAGTTTATAGTATATGACAGACAGACGCGGCGGGGGACTTGGTTTTATAATATGTAGTGATTCATATGATATCAAATAACATGCCAAACGTAAAACTGCGATAATTATTTTGTTCAGACTCAAAGGACCAGTCCTTCCAAAAGGACCATTTTTATTCATTATAACCCGTAATCATACACCTAGTAGAAAATGACAATCACAATTTTCCCGAAATCCATTATTTTCATAAAATGATACTCTCGTGCTGTAGAATACCTTTAGTTACCTTTGGACATAAAATTATGCAAAAAATATCAAACAATGAAACTTTATATACTTACTAATATATTTTTCTACGTGGGTAAGTTAGTGAACCTTATTGGAGATCATATGGGTGACTTTGTTTTTAAAACAAAAGCCAAGTTACGTTATTCATAAACAAAGAAACAGCACCCTAATTGCGTCATACACGATCAATCAAAATGGAATCGCTTCGAAACAAAATGTCTAATCCATTACTTCTTAAGTTCGTAAATCACGTTGTAGAACAGATTAGTTTTCGAACTTATGAAACAATGGTTTAGATATTTGTGTGAAATGCAAACATACACGTACTCACGTCTTCTTCCCATGTGCTTAGGCAGAAACTACAGAACGCCACCTGCTACGATCCTTACATACTCCTTTTGCTTCGTTTACATTCATCACGCCGTTTGTGAGTACTACGCACCTGACCTTTCTGAAGAACATCACTAATTAAATCACTATTAAATGTCCTTCTAGGTCGTCCCCTCGCGGCGTCTCACATCTGCCATGTAAATACCTTTTGTTAGTCGCCCTTCATTCATCCTCTCAACATGACCAAACTATAAAATACAAACTAAGTAAATAAATACACATTTGCCTGAAGTATTGTAAAGCATGCATTCTAGTTTCTATGAAGCTATAATGTCAACGACCTCGCTTTATTATCTAATTCGCCAAGAAAGGTATTATGTAATTCTTATTATCAACTTGTTCCCAACGGAACAATAATAAAAGTTATACATATAATTAACTTACTCCATACTTCCCCGCGGCTGTGACCTGACACAACGGTCAGGGGCCTTAAAATGGCCACTTTGGCAAAATCATATTAGGAAAATATTATGAATCATCGTAAAATGTCACAAACTGACAATTCATAATGTCACAAACAGACAGGAGATTCGTAAAATGATCCACAAATTATGAATTGCTTTTTGTGTCAAATTAGAGGAATTGCTAATGACATCTGGGAATTCAGGAAATGAATTGCTTTTAGAAGAATTGCTAATGTGGCCGGTTTAGGCCCCCCAGGTCAAAATACCCCCACCACTCCTGTACAGTTCCATGCACCCATAAGTACAATGTTTTGCAAGCATTACATTGCGCGATGACGTAAACAGCGATTTGTCACACTAAAAACAAGAAGTCATTTCCCATAATTATTTTGTTCAACGTTATTTAGTTTGATGCTTTGATGTCCAAAATGCGTAGATAACGGCCATGTGATTTATATTTATACACCCGGTATTCTACATATATGGCAGAAAGTTACATAATCATTCACCGTCGACGACCAATCTCAGTTTTAACAAATAAGGAGTAATTCGTCAACTCGTCCTACATGCCTACGGCCCATTAGGACGTTCTATTGATTTTCTGCAAGTCGTCTTAGATGGGCCGTAGGCATGTAGGACGAGTTGACGAATTACAGTTGTATTATTTTCGGTACCTATTAGAATGGAATAAATCTTATTTTCAGTACGTAGTTTTCAAACAATGTTATCAGTCCCCTGATAAGTAAAACTTGAACCATTTCTTACCTAGTAACTACCTACGGTCAGATAAAACGTTATATTTATAGAAAATCACAAACTGATCTCATAATCATGATGTAATGTTACAAAAATAATTGTAAATTGCATAACATTTAATAATTATATTATAATAATTTAAAATTTTCTCACAGCAAATTCTTATGTTATACGTTTGTAGTTTCAATGTCAGCTTCTAAGTATTTTAGTCGTTCAGTCTTAATATAGAAAAAAGTCTAAATATACCTCGTTGATACTCGAACAGGTTATGCGAGATATTTGAGAATCTTCAATTTTATCCCGACACACTACAGATCATATATAAACCTGTTCGGTAATATATATATAGAAGAAATTGAATAAATTCAAAAAGACCAAATTCCGGCATTATTTTATTTCACGTAAAGCTAGATGGGCACTTATGAAACATCAGCTAGGATCTAGCTTGTATGGTTCCTATTTGTGTTTCCTATGGAGAAGCACGGTTACGCTTTTAAATAACATTAGACATCAGTAGTCGAATGAATATAATATGCGACTTGATTAAGTTTTAATCCGGTTTTTAATAAAATAGACACATAACAGAATATTGAAATAATCAAACTGCAGCCTAACGATACCTAGACCGCCTAGATGCTGATAATGCTGCAATGTTGCGATGTACGGAAGCGTTTTCATAACGTTACATAGAAACTAGTAGGTGTGTCGCTGCGGCTCGTCATTGCGATTACCCGCGTGATTTTGCCGCTGCGATCAGCTGTCTGCGCTCGCCTTCGGAATTGTACCTTTGTCCACGTACATACGGAATTCCGAAACGGAATTAACGGAATCGATTCGGAATTCCGAAGGCAGCAAATCCATACAAAACCAATGATCTATTACACACGTACAGTAGTTCTCGTAGTCGTTTCTCTACAGTAGTTTTACATTACGAAATTTGCCGTCCGAAACGGAATTCCGTCTGTATGTGGCCGGCCTTTTGTATCTATTTGGTTGCCTTTAAAATTCCGAATTGATATTTCAAAACATAATTCCGAAACAGAATTTCGTTTGTATGTGGCCGGCCTTAAGTTAATATTTTTATGTTAGAATAATAGTCCATACTTAAGTAGAGTCTTAAATACATCCAAAGATAACAAACGCATAAATTATATTGTCCTACCACACAATACATGTAGGTCAACGTCTGATAACAGAACAATAGTAGGAGATTAGCAAAAATCTAGAATATATTCAATAATAATAATGTGAAGCAATTGTTTTTATCTTAACATTCCATGTCCATCGTCGCCGCGTCGTCGGTCAAGTTGACTGATATGAAGATGACGGAATTGTTGACGAAAATTTAGATTATTGGGTTCATGAGCCTTAAAATAGGCGTCTTCAGGATGTCTCAGATGTCTGTGAATTCTCTAAGTTGGTCGCAGTTACTACGCAGGCACATCACACACATAGCGATAGCGTAGGTGTCGATTCTTTTTTATTAGTATATCAAAGATTATAACAAAAAATTATGAATCACTTAGCTTCCAGAGTAGGCAAGCTGAAGTGACAATGGGCTGGCCATGTTTGTCAAACGATGGCAGATGGAGCAGACGAGTCCTGAGTCCCTAGACAAAGTGACATTCTATCAGCGATAACGATGATGGAAAAGGCAAAAATGTATAGGATTGACTTATGCTATCGAAAAGCTTATGTCAATTCTGTTGAAAGTCGTTGTAGAAATACGAAACGCTTTCGAGCGATTGTCACTTGTCTAGGCCCTCTGGAGTGTAGACCGCGTATCGGCAAGCGTAGCGTGAGACGGCCCCCACCTATATAGACCGACGACCTTAAAATGGTGGCTGGGACAGACTGGATGCGGAAGGCAGAAGATAGGGTGTTGTGGCGCAGCCTGGGAGAGGCCTATGTCCAGCAGTGGACTGCGATAGGCTGAGTTGATAGAATTATGAATGAAAATGATATGATATTTATGTTTTTTTAGTTCAAAATTTCTTACTATATACCTAACATGATCATTTCAAACTGCCTCCAAGATAATAATTATTCTTGTTGGGGTTTTATTAAGGATATCGACAATTTATTTACCTTCACACATAAAACATTATAGGTCTAGCATTGATAATTAATTTAATTTTATAATAAACAATTGCAGCAATTTACATCAACAATATGAACATGGCGTCATGTCAATATGGACGACCGATTATAGAGGGGGATATAAATATCATATTTATCTATGATTATAGATCTAGGAGTCATAGAGATATGACAATGTAATATAGTTATAATTATAATATAATGTATAAACATAACATAACGCTTATTTTCCCCGCAGGCTTAAAGAGAGGTGTACCTTTCGCCAGGTATGGTTACGCCCCATGTAGTCGTTGGTAATTTCGTATATTTCATACAGATTTTATACAGCGTGTATCCGAAATGTGTCAACTAAAGTGTCAACTAGCTTCAACTTTTCTGACTAACTGACTGACTCTTTGATAATTCAAAAGTGCTTGTAAATGGTTTAATTGAAATAAATGCTTTGAGTTTGAGTTTGTGTGGCCATATTTCAGGGTGTAAAAAATAATCTGTCCCATACAAAAAATCAATATATACACGATCCAAATGTAGGTATGAAACAGCTGATTATATTTAAGCGATAACGATGTTGATCCCATGGATAAAGTTTTATTTAAATATTTACTGCAAACATACAAATATCCTTACAGGGTAGATCCAATGCGATATAAATTGTAGTATGCTTAAAAATTAAATAGTTCCACTGCTTGTACCATAACAAATTCTATGGGTACCTATATTCCTTCAAATTTACTCAAAGCGCAACAGGATATGTCGACGTAATCAGCAATGAAGTTGAGTTATTCAGATTGAAGGTTTGTATCCGTATTTGTACCAAACCCTTTAATAACCACACATTTAATACACGCTGCATATGATTCTAAATATTCCGTGCGTGTACCAAACCCTTTAATAACCACATATTTCATACACGCTGCATATGATTCTAAATATTCCGTGTGTGTACCAAACCCTTTAATAACCACATATTTCATACACGCTGCATATGATTCTAAATATTCCGTGTGTGTACCAAACCCTTTAATAACCACATATTTCATACACGCTGCATATGATTCTAAATATTCCGTGTGTGTACCAAACCCTTTAATAACCACATATTTCATACACGCTGCATATGATTCTAAATATTCCGTGTGTGTACCAAACCCTTTAATAACCACATATTTCATACACGCTGCATATGATTCTAAATATTCGGTGTGTGTACCAAACCCTTTAATAACCACATATTTCATACACGCTGCATATGGTTCTAAATATTCCGTGTGTGTACCAAACCCTTTAATAACCACATATTTCATATACGCTGCATATGATTCTAAATATTCGGTGTGTGTACCAAACCCTTTAATAACCACATATTTCATACACACTGCATATGATTCTAAATATTCCGTATGTGTACCAAACCCTTTAATAACCACACATTTAATACACGCTGCATATGATTCTAAATATTCCGTGTGTGTAGCAAACCCTTATTAACCACACATTTCATACACGCTGCTTAAGATTCTAAATATTTTGATAGTGTAATATACCCGTAGACAAACAAAAAAAGTCGGAGCCTACTTTCAAAAACACTTAAGATATTTTTAGTTTTCGGAAATAGTGGCAAGCCTCTTGAAGTTATTATGATCCAGTTGACAGATTTCCGATGATTTACGCACGTAAAGTATGATAACTACATGATAACTATTAGTCATATGTCCCGTGACTTTTACATGCAGTTGAACAATGATACTGAACTATTTATATCAACGAGATCAATAAAGATAAAATGCTCGATTTTTTATCCAAGTGTTTCTTAGGTCTTTAGTGAATTATCTTGTCGAGTGGTTGTAGTGATAGACGGTGAGAATTAATCGTTGTTGGTTTAAAAAGTAATTATTTATTTATATACATCAGATCACATGATCCATACGTTGTTAGTAAAGGTCTTAATCTAATGTTAGTAAAAAACCACACTACATACAAAAATTGCAACGACTGACACCTACGTGTGCAGCCGTATCCAGTGAGCCAGCATGGGGCTGTCCCAGCTATCACACAATACACTATACAATTATGAATTGCTTTTTTTCCTCATCTTTGAAAGTACAGGAGATTTATGTAAAACTAGCTTCAGCCCGCGACTTCGTCCCCGTAAAATTTATTTTTTAACCGACTTCTTCAAAAAGGTTCTATGTTCGTCTATATGTATTTTTGTGTATGTCATATTTAAACCAATTGTGAACCAATTTAAAAATTTAGTTCGAAAGGGTAAACTTCCGAGTTGGTCCTGTATAAATTTTATTAACTTTGCTTGCGTAGTTTTTGAGTTAGCTTCAATAATTACGTATTTTTCCCACTTATGTAGACGATAATATTATTTTTCTCCATCACTGTTATTTACATATCAGGTCCTGGTATTCGAATTTGTGTGGGGTAGGTACCACAACTAAAAAGTGATAAATAAAAACAAACGACTTCTAAAAAAAACACTACAAAAGTGAAAAATAACTTTAATTTTGGAAGTCGGTGGCAAAAAACGAAAATTGAAAAGCAAAGACACTTGTTGACACTTGTTTTATTTTTGTAAAAAGTTTTTATTAAAATATAAATATCAAGACATTTAGCAATATTGAAGCTTAGTGAAATAATTTTCGGAATCGGATCAGTAGTTCTGAAGATTACCCCCCTACTCTTTACAATATTAGTACTTATAGATGACAATTTCTCTTGGCTCTGAGTCGCAAAAAAAGCATCCAAGTAAATAAACATAATCTGCAGCTGAAAAACTAAATATGACAAATGAAGATTTACCTCAAAGATGGATGAGAGATTCGATGCAAAGGGATTTTTATAGGCCAAAGCTGTACAGCTTAAAATTGACAGGTGCAGCAGAGATGTCAAAATCTCTGAGATAATACGTTGATGGGCTGGTCCTTTGATCCGTGATAGTAAATTTTACCTTGAGGAATGAAAAACAAGATTATAAGCCGGACACAAAAATAGAAGCCGAAAAATAAAAGGCTATTTTAATAATATTAATAGGATAATAATATTATTCCGGTTGCTTTGTTAGTTTAGTGGTTGCAAATCGCTACTGCTGAGCATAAGGTCTTGGGTCCGATTCCCAGGTTGGGCTACTATTTTAAGTAAGTATATGGTTTTTCCATCAGGAATTTCTCAGTATCAGCCTCAAGACATAATGTTGCGCTGCGTACAATACAATGAAGCATGCCAAAACTACACCTCCGCTATACCAGTGGTATTAGTTATTGGTGTTTGAACGGAATGAACCTCCGCTTTGTGAATACACGCTCACACGCACACATTTACAACCATTTACAATCAAACTACACCTCAATAAGTACACACAGATTTGTTCCCAGTTGATGGCAATAGGCTTACCCCAATGAGACTTAATATTTTTATATTATAAGAAAATTAAATAGTGTTTAATCTCTTATTATTATGATATTAACTTATGAAGTATTCATGGAGGTTGGTTGGTAAAGCCATTCAAGTAAAACCTCTACAGTACTAATAATAGTAGAATTTAATTTAGGTCAGACCCTACGTTCACTTTTGTCCTTGTCTATACACCATACCTTACAAAACAAACGGTTATTACAGTACCGACCTCTTTAGATAATAATACCAGCCTATTACTATCCTACTGCAGGGCAAGGGCCTCTTCTCAACCAGAGAAGACACGACCATTGATCACCACGCTTGCCTAAGCAATATCAGCTCCACGGGTCGATCCATCAGGTTTAGCTACGCTTGCCGGGGTTGGTCTGTGGATGGGTGACCATCTATACATACCGAGACTCCTCCGTGCCTCGAAAAGCACGTTAAGCCGTTGGTCCCGTCTGTCATTCGTGTATCTTTGACAGTCGTTACGGGTCGTCAGAAGCCCTTTTTTTTTTTGATTGTGCGAAATCATCCAATGACTTCTCTCGCTCTGGGCGGAGCGGAAGGGTGTGTCAGACTTTTACTGACTAAAACCCACCCGTGTTCTTTCAGTTGCCTGTTGCCAAGGTCCCGGGTATCCCTTTCGGACTTTCCCGCATCGTCAGAAGCCCTCAAGTCTGACAACCATTAACCAGTCTTACCAAGGGGTATCGTATTACCCAGTTACTGGGTTGTGGAGGTTAGATAGGCAGTCGCTCCATGTAAAATACTGGTATTCAGTTGCATCCGGTTACACTCGAAGCCGACACCAACATTGTTGGGAAAAAGCAGGCAGATTGATGTGTTACAACAACTGCAACTGCGCGTGGTATGTCGATAAAATAGCTGTAAGCCTATGAGTAAAATAGTAGTAGCCTATGTCCTTTCTCAGGCTCTAGACTATCTGTGTACCAAACATTTAAATCATTTCAGTAATTTTGGCGTGAAAGCGCGACAGACAGACAGAGTTTCTTTTCACATTTATAATATTAGTAAGGATAAGTCCAGGTTTCCTCACGATATTTTTCCTTCATCGATGTCAGTGATAAACTCAGATAGTACTTATGAATTGAAAAAGTCACATTGGTACTTGTCCAGATTTGAACTGACAACCTCGTGCATGAGAGGCGGGGCCTTAACCGCTGGGCTGTGACGACCTTAGACGTCAGATCTTTATCAGCTTCCCATTTTGTCTATCCAATTTGTAGTTATGTCATTAACTGGGTACTTGACACATTCATTGTGTGGCGATACTTATGTTCTAGCGATCTCACTTATAAGAGTATGTAATTCAAAGGTCGTTTGTTAATTCTGCGGTTCCAGACTAGCATTTTAAAAGATACCGCTAATGTAACATACTAGCTTTACCAAGGATCTGCGTGTCCAATATAATAACGCATTTAGGATACTGTTGGGGCTATCGTGGCGTTTTAGTGCGTCCACAATGTTTGCGGAGGCGCGCACAGACAATTTTTACGCCATAATCCGAAAAAGGACCGCCTCCATAGCCTGCCGGCTACGCGCCGCCTCCAACGGTCTCCTGAGCGTGTTCTCGGATCGGTGGGACTACCCTTTGATGCGCCACTGGAAAGAATTCATACCATTTGATATTAATTACTTATGTAAAATACTGGTATTCAGCTGCATCCGGTTAGACTGGAAGCCGACCCCAACATAGTTGGGAAAAGGCTAGGCACATGATGATTAATTACTTATTATCACCTTATTACTAACACTAGTTATTAAGTTATTTTGTTGATACTAACACTATGGACTCATGTTTGAAATAAAGAATTTGAATTTGAATTAAACATGGGTTTGTATATCTACAAATGGTCCTAAGTTTTTTCAATGTGAAAGTAACCCAAGGTTCCTATCCTCCTATCTCCATCCTATATGCATTGTATAATAAATGAAGTACAAGAAACTTGAGTTACTTTCATATTGAAAATTTCTACATGCAAATCCATTTGGTCGTGAGTTCGCGACTGACTGCCAGATACTTATGCAATCCAAACAAACTTTCTCGTGATCTGGCAGTTATTGTAATACTACAAAATACAATAGGCATAGATTTTTTGTCACAAGTTTATTTTTGCAGTTATATTTTTGGTTTTTAAAGTGTTTATTACCATTATAGTGAATGAGGGCTCGTAGCTAAATAATAACAGCCACACGATCGAATGTTAAGCTGCGCTTTCCGAGGTCAGCCTGTGGATGGGTGACCATCCATTACATATCGAGACCACTCCGTGCTTCGGAAAGTACTTGAAACGGTTTTGGCCCCGGCTGTCATTTGTAGATATTTTACATTCGGTTACGGGTAGCCACAAGCCCGAAAGTCTATCAACCAGTCTTACCCAAGGGGTATCGTATTACCCAATAACTGGATTTTGGAGGTCAGATAAGCTGTCGCTCCATGTAAAATACTGGTTTATGCTGCATCTGGTAAGATTGGAAGCCGACCCCAATATAGTAGGGAAAGGCTAGGCAGATGATGAGTGAATGAGGGCTCTAAACTCTCCGTGCAAAGAGCTTCTATCCACTATATTGCAACCTAATCAATTTTTAAATGGTGGTAGAAAATGTAGCTCAGGGTTGCAAAATGCAGCAGAAATAAAAAGTATTTTCCAGTACAATTGAACATGCAATCCTTCAAAATAATTCTCCAATTACCGAAGAATCGGACGTTACATTTATGATCATTCATAATCAGGCGGCCTTCCACTGAGCATTCAGAAAGCGATCGGCACACCGATTGAAAGTCAAGATAAAAGAAAATGGACGAGTACATGTAACACTACCTACATTATGTTATTTTAGAAAACCTCGGGATTGACGGATTACAAGATAACGTTGACATTAAGGACGGAGAAAGGCGTAAGCGCATTATAACCTATAGTTCTTAGGATTTGTTTGGGATTTTTGAAAGAAAGAAAATCAAATTGGTTGTATTAAATATCTATAACAACGACCACAGAACATAAATAGTCGGCAGCTGCACGTCCTGGCTGTGGCAAAAAGGCTCCACTCAGCATAATGCTATGCTATGAGAGACAAACAGCACAGCGCTGATTTTCAGTGGTCACCCGTTTTTCTCCCTTGTTTTCCAACCGCACTCCATTTCTCTGACTTAGGTCACGCTGGCAGTTGCGGGAAAGTCCGAAAGGGATACCGGTCCCTTGGCAACAGGCAACTGAAGGAACACGGTTGGGTTTTAGCCAATAAAAGTCTGACACGCCCTCCCGCTCCGCCCATAGCGGGAGACGTCATATGTGATGATTTCCGACTCCCAAAAAAAAGGTGACGCTGGCTTCGTATAAAATTTTTAGGAGCTGTAAGATAAAGGATGTAGCAATCGATATTTTTGCTTAGTAAGGGTGACAATTACTTTTTGAAAGTTATAAAAATAACGCGTACCGAAAGACCAACAGATTTTTTGGCTATACATAGAAGGAGATAATGATCTCTGCGATAAAAGTGATGTAGAATCATGTGACAGAGTCACGCTGGTTATTTATCAGTAATTTCGGTAAGCCCCTCTCGAGATCGGGCCTTTTGATACAAGTATATCTGAGCGTAATGTCCCTTGAGTGGATTTATTTAAATCTATACCTTGTTTTTGTTTTTCTTCAATAACCGGGTTATTTTTATCTGCGATAAAACGAAGCTGTTCCTATTTATTTTTTTATTGTTTCTAATCATAGTTTACAACTTTAATCATTGTAATTTTTTTTCAGTATTTTTTTTAATCGTTTCTGATAAAAAATCTTAATAGAAATAAATTATGTTGTATCCAGTGTCTTTTCAATACGAACGACATAGTGTTAGAGACAATATAAATAAAGAAAGAGCCAAATCTCTGCAAGAAAAAAAATCTCATCAAATACATGGGGAACCTCCCCCTTTTGAAGTCGGTTAATTAAAAATACCTAAGAAGATTTTTTAGGTGGATGAAAAATAGATAAGTATCAATCTGCCTAGCCTTTTCCCAACTATATTGGAGTCGGCTTCCAGTCAAACCGGATGCAGCTGAATACCACTATTTTACATAGAGCGACTGCCTATCTGACCTCCACAACCCAGTAACTGGGTAATACGATACCCCTTGGTAAGACTGGTTGTCAGACTTTCGAGCTTCTGACGACCCGTAAAGACTGTCAAAGATCCACGAATGACAGCCCGGACCAACAGCTTAACTTGCTTTCCGAGACACGGAGGAGTCTTGGTATGTAAAGGTCACCCATCCACCGACCAACCCCTGAAAGCGTAGCTTAACCTGATGGATCGACCCGGTGCGGCTGTTATTACTTAGCCACGAGCTCCTCAATAGATAAGTATGTACGTGCATTATCAAAAGGGCAAACCTCCTAATTACTTAACAAAAACCGCTAACAGTGATTCAGAGATAACTACTATTTGCCCACATTATCACAACGATTAGTATTAGTACATGGTTTTCATGTTAGCTAATGTCTCATAAACATATATTAAATACTGTAGTGTTTGTATTTCCGTTACTAAATTTATTTCTGATTACAAGTGACATTCCACTGGTCCTTCGGTCCACGGATTAATTTGAAAGGAACTTCATATTGTAAATAATAATTATAATAATATATTGTAAATATTGTAAAAAGTCATTTTTAAAATCTTTGTGTGTTTTTTACTTACTAGCTGATGCCCGCGGCTTTGCCCGCGTTGATGTCGGTTATTATATACTAAAACCTTCCTCAATAACCACTCTATCCATTGGTGAAAACACCATGAAAATCGGTGCAGTAGTTTTTGAGTTTATCGCGAACAGACAGACAGGCGCGGTGGAGGACTTTGTTTTATATTAAGTAGTGATTGTTTAAAAGTACTTAGTACTCGAAAATTTTACATAGTGATGACTTTATGATGCACATAATTATATATAACTGCGTTAGGTATGATATACAAACTACAATGTTATTAGAAAACGAGTGAACCCGTCAACAATAGTTAGTTCCAATCAAACTTTCGCAGATAATAGCCGATAATGACTTGATAACAGCCGTTTATTATGCAAAGTAATGGCAACCGTAATAACCTTACCTATCTGGTTTAACACAAACGTAACCTAAAATAACAAAATAATATTCTAAGCATCAAATAACGGAGTTTTTTTTTAATCTTGTTTACAAAACAAGAATCAAACTGTATTGTTTCACTGCAAGGCCAAAGGCCTCCGAGTCATTCTTCAATTTAAAAAATTACCATAGTGTTTTTGAAGTTACTTTTTGTTTTAAAAATGGAATCAAATTCAACTGACATCGATACTTTCGCTCAAACGAACGTGGTCAAGAGTGTTTGGTTCAAACTAGTTGCGTTACCGTTTGCGATATCGTTTATTATCCTAATATGCTTGGTGTATACCTGCTACAAAAACAACTTGGAAATGTAAGTATTTTTGTTATTTTTTACGCATTTTGAATGAATTCCAATAAGCATTAAATATACGTTATTCATCATCATCATCATCTGCCTAGCCTTTTCACAACTACGTTGAGTTCGGCTTCCAGTCTAAGCGGATGCAGCTGAATACCAACATTTTACATGGAGCGACTGCCTATCTGACCTCCACAACCCAGTTACTGGTAGTAAACTTCGTTACTGAGTAATTGTACATTGTTATCATAATTATACAATTTGATCCTTGGAGCTTTATATCCCAAATATGCGGACGAAAGGACCAAGAATTGTATCATGCTTTTCAAATGCTTATAAAAATATCCTGCAGATATATTATTTTCCGTTTATGTTAGATATAAAGATAATTATACATTATTTGGGCGCATTTTAATATTATTTATTGCCATTATTATCTTTATTGATTGTGCGTTTTCACACAATAGCGTTTAATAGTCTGCTGTCCTGAATTGATGCGGGATATCTTATCGTCACCATAAATTCCTCTGTCGCAAAATGCAAATGGCATTACTATATACGGTCGTTGAGCCGACAGTTGAGGGATTACAGTTTTCTAGCCCGCTTGAATTTTACTGTTATTGAGACCATAAAATATAATTTTAGAGACTATAAATTTATAGCAGAAATTATTTGATCTATTAATTTTTAACATTTTCGTCTACATAACATTCGGAGCAAAGTACCAGGAAACTGGTTATCGTAAAGCAACGTCCAGAAAATGTGAGATTTTCATTTGAGTTATTAGTAGTACGAGATGATGAAATGCTTTTATTTCTGTCCACATTCTTTGCTATCTCTATGGGAAAGTGAACTGTGTTTGTTTTACTTATCTATTGTATCGATCCGTTTTCCATCCGATCGTGCAATACTAATGTTTATAATAAGTAGTACAGCAGTGTTGGCCTGGCTCAATAGCCACCCAAGTTTCAGCATCATTCACCGGCCCTTATCCCAATTAAATTTTGGTCGGCGCAACATGTCTTCTTCTTCCATACTTCTCTGTTAGCCGTCATCTCAGTAGTCACCCCCTGTTTAGCCATACTATCATCGTTCACACAGTCCATCCATCGTTTCTTTGGTCTTCCTCTACAGTATAAAATAACCAAGTTACAATAATTAAGCCTCTTCTTATCCAGTAAAAAACAAGCATCGTCCACCACGCGCTTACTCTGATCTGATGGCTCAGTTCACTTGCTATCCGTTTCTGTTCAAAGTTTTCTCTCACAATTTCTATAGAATCTAAACTCTGCTCCAAAGTTTAGATTCTATTGGTTAATATTGGCGCAGCTCCACTCCTCTCCTCTCTTCACAGCTCCAGTTGACAGGCAGTCTTAGGCTGGTATTATAACTACTAGAGAGCTTTAGTCAAAAAGCTAAAATTAATGTTGTCTGATGCAGCCCAGACCTTGCAATAAGAACAAGGTCATAAAGATGTTCACAAACAATTGTAGTAGTCCGAGAAGCTATTAACTCAATCCATTAGTTGGTTAGATTAGAGGACGGATGCACCAATCAGAGCGTCCATTATGTTTTTTATGAGCTTTGGAGTAGCATTCATAGGTTTTTTTACGATCTAGTGATTAGCATCATACCTATTCATATTTTTATATTAGTACCTGGTTGACCGAGCTCTGCTCGGGTGAAAATAGATAAAACGTATTTTCCCAGAAATGAGACCTAGCTAGATGGATTTTTCGCCCCCGTAAACTCCTATATTTCAACTTTCATCGAAATCGTTATAGCCGTTTTCGAGAACGTGAGAACGTGAGAATATACATAATACAACTTTTTCTAAGGGACCAAACTAGAAATCGCGAAAAAAAAATCAGCTGTTCCATACAGTTGTGTTCACTTAAATCGACAAAATGTATGGAACAACTGATTTTTTTTTCGCGATTTCAAAGTTGGTCCCATAGAAAAAGTTGTTCAAAATGATGAGTACAATGACCCCTTTTCGGGTTTAGCATAAACAAAAACTAATGTTGTATAAACAGAAATATTGCTGATTGTCTATGTTTCACAAATAAATTGATTTGATTTGATTTGATTTGAATAGTATAGGATATGATTTATGATGGTATGGCAACTAAACTGTGAAGGTGAACTAAAATTAGAAGCGGAAACAAAGTCCATTACGTTGTTTGTGGACTTTTAACTCTTGGACATTGAACTCTCAGATTAATAGAATTAATCCTCCCGACCGAATTACGACCACGGTGACCAATCTCAAGGGAGATAAGCCAAGTACGCAGGAGATATTTTGTTATAGTGCACAAGTTATGGGCAAACACAGGTGCACTCTCTGTTCCTTTACTCTCATAGTCCGATGGGACAGCAATCCGACACGACCGGGAAAGATCAGGCGCATAACCATTGGCTTTACGTGCTTTCACACCACCAATTTCCAAACTCCAGGCTGCTACTGAGAAATTCTTATTGGAAATAACACATTGCCTGACCTGGGAATCGAGACCTCTACGCTCAGGAGTCGCGGTACGAACGGTGCAGTTACGATAGGTTAAGATTAGGGTGTGTCTTGCGTGATGTTTTTTACGGGAAATGTGTAAAGGTTTGGTTCCAAATAGTTTGATTCGAGACTATGAAAGCACAAAATGTCACAAAAAATGTCCATGTCAGACATTGCAGTTAGGTAGAAATTATAAAACTAGGTACCTACACTATTTTAATAAAATTGTAGGTAATTTGTTCACATTTTATTCGGAAATAGTAACCATACATCTTAATTCACCTTAGATATTCGCTGAATTATATGACTTCCTACTAGACATCAACAAGGAAGATACCTACTGTTGGATCATGACCTCAAATTGTTATAAAACTCATTTTCATGTCCATGTATTAAGATAGCAATAGAATGTACTATAAAAGTTACATACTTTTATATAACTTCCTCCATTTATAGTGTCGTCACTTAATGTTTTGATAAAATTTAAGGGGAAAAGTTGAATTTTTGGATTTAGAGGTAAAAAAAGCTTCAGCTCGCAGGACCAAATTATTATAAAAAGTGAATAATTGTTATCATAAACATTAAAAAGTAAATAGTCCGATTTTTTTGAAAATGTCCGGCTTTTTGATTCAGTAATCTAGAAATGTACAGTGTCTTGTGTATGTCACAATAAACACCTGGCCCAGAGATTCAGATATTTCCTGAAAGAATGGAATTCTTAGGAAGCATCTGAACTTCTTCAAAACTAGTGATGAGTTATGAAAAATAACCTTAAACTTGATGAACATGGAAATGATAAAATATTACAAGAATATTAACCTTCAACGACTATCTTGACTGTGTAACATAACATTTTAATATTTTGTTTACTTTTGCTAAAACACACAAAGATACGCATATCTTCAGTGTTTCAGACATTCGCGTATCCCGAGGTCGCGAAATAAGTTTCGAATTATGAAAATTCTTTAAAAAAATAACTGAAATCATGGCAATGTAACCAATTGTGGCTTTTTTCTCTTCTAAAAAAGGAAAAAGCTGTAAAAACCCTCCTTTTGTGTGTTAAACTGTCACTGAAATATATCCGCCATTTTGAATTTTGTTTTTTCAAACGAAGGTGACCGCGTAAATCCCTTCAGTGTCCCATCCAGTGATTATAAGCCTTCTTTGTGATTTCTTCTTTGTTGTTTGTAATTGTTTAAAATGCTACACGACATGGTAGGGTTAATCTGCGTGGTAATGGCGCCTATTTTCTGCTACCTAGTGTACTTGTGGACTCTGATGCTTCTATATTATCTGACAAAGTACCGAAACGGTGAGTTTTTTGTTACAGTTCATTTACATTTGAAAAGGAACGTGTCATTCATCATTACAAAAATGACCCGAGTACTTAGTTTTAGACAAGGCAGAAGACATTTACATTCATTTCTTTTACATGAGTGAAGTTTGTAAAAGCAAAACTGTCACTTAACAAAAAAATATGAGTAGTCTGGTTTAGTATCTGTCATCACGCCTGATATCCCCGAAGGGTTAGGCAGTGGTGTACATATATAGTTCCTACACCCATATGTCGCCAGTTATGTTTAAGTCCCATATAATAGGGGGCATTAGGGGGCAAGCCCATTGCCATCAACCGGGCACATCATGCACATAAGGCTATTTACTGTCAAAATCTGCAGGTGCTTTCAAAAAAGGTCACCGTATGCGGTAAACTATTCTTGATCTTGTGTCGTATTAATATCGTCAATTCATCTTACGGCAGGAAAGAATCGCGCAATATGACGCTATTCTCAAATTTTCATGAAACTCTTGCTAGAATAATCTAAAATTTCTTTCAAATAATTACCAGTCCAGGGAAAATCCAAGCTTCGTTTGCTTTGGCAACTAGATTACGTAGCAAATAACAGTAAACCCACAGTAAAGAGCACTTTATCATAATTGTAGTTCAATGTTTACCAGTAATTAATTAATTAACTTACATAGCTTTTGAGAGTAAATATTTATATATAAATTCATAATTATGTTGTGAATGTCGCACTGCAGCCCTCTTCTCATACGGAGAAGGTATCTGAATATTATGTCGCTCAGCCGCCTTCTTCTCATACAAAGAAGGTATCTGAATATTATGTCGCACTGCCGCCCTCTTCTCATACAAAGAAGGTATCTGAATATTATGTCGCACTGCCGCCCTCTTCTCACACAGAGAAGGTATCTGAATATTATGTCGCACTGCCGCCCTCTTCTCACACAGAGAAGGTATTTGAATATTATGTCGCACTGCCGCCCTCTTCTCATACAGAATCAACGAGCATGCATCACCACGTTTGCTCACTGAGTGCAGGCAATTTTGATACCCTTGGAGTTGGGGATATTTCGTGATTTTTAGACTTGTTTTTTGAATTCGAGAATTCGCTGCAAAATTTGTATACTGCGTTCGCTATTCAGTTTTTAATCGTGTTTTGGAAAAATAACTTTGGTTCAGTTTAGTTCCCGAAAAATAGAGTTGCGTTACAACTTTTTTTTTACTTTTTATGTAATACAACTTACAAGTCATTCTGAAATCAACATAATTTTCATTTGTTTTAAGTTGATATTTTGTTGTGGCCATAACATCAATTGGAAACTAGCATTTGAGTATATCTTAGGTGTTTATATACAAGTTACGAAATTATAGAGCTTGAGATACAAATATAATTACAAACGTTTAGCTTCATCACAAACACATTGGCATTCGATAATAATTATCGAATGCCAATGTCAATACAAGTCGTAGGGAACATAATAATCGTACAAATAATTATTATTTGTACGATTATTATGTTCCCTACGACTTGTTCGCACGCACAGAATTCTTAGTTAACACTTTCCATCCATATTAGTACTAACTCCCTCCATTGTACTACAAATATGTCCACAACATTAGCATGTATGTGTTGTGCATAGTTTCCATTATAAACACGACTATGTGACGAAGCCAGAGTTCATCAAGTGCTTTAAGGTTTAATATCTTCTACACGCGATTTCGTCCACGTGTTTCTTCTTTTAACATAAAATATCATATAACACTCGGTTACACTGCTAGCTTTCCCTTTAGTGAAAGAATTTTTAGAATCGGATCAATCAGAAGATTACTACATACAAACACAAATTATACATCTTTATAATATTAGTACCTATAGATTACGTATTTCAAGCTCCGGTCTAACTGAGGCGCATCCCGCCCTAAAAATATTCGCTCGAGCCGATTGTGTCAATAACTAGTTTGTATGGCGGTGTTCAAATTGGACTAGCGTTAATAGTAGTGTGACTTCTTTATTAAATCCATTATCAATCGACTCGCAGTCGCGTCCCATATCCCGTGCGGGATTCGCCTCAGTGTGGCCGGCACTTTATTTCTCACAAAGCCAAAATGAAAGCTTTTCGAGTTTCTCAAAGACAAAAGATTCGTTTAGCTATTGCAAATAGAACAGAAAAACAAACGAACCCATTTTCATTATAATCTCAAAAACCTTGGACGTTTTTGACACCAAAAAACGTTGGTCCTTCGATCCTGAAAAAATAACTTTTCGTCTCAACGAAACTTCCTTTTTACATAATTTACAAACCAAATACCAACTGCCAGCTATTATTACTGGGACTTAAACATATCTGGCGAAATGTGGGTGTACTCTATGTACAGCTCTGCCTAACCCTTCGAGGAATGCAGGCGTAAAGTTATTTGTGTGTTATGTGTTTTTAAATGAGTCATATTTTTGTTGTTCGAGGGCAGACCTAGAGTATTAATAGACTCTAGTACATTATTGTAGCCTGTCACTGCATACGTGACCAGAGTTACCTTGCTGTATCAAATGCCAGCAATCAAACCAAACCATTAACATTTAACTGCCGATTACATCAGAACGGAAACATAAGTAATTAAGTTTCGTAATATGCATTCGTCATTATTTTGATTCAGTGTCGTTTTACAAGGTTTCTGTCCACAATCCATACACTAATTTGATTTAGTAAATGTGCGAAAGTGAGTCTCTCTGTATTATGTTTGTTGCTGCATTTGATGGCTAAACTACTGAAAATATTTTCATGATTTGCAGGACGATCGATTGATTTCGGCCTTCTGGGGATACAAAGCTGTCACAGCTTGTTAAGTAGATAAATAATATACTTATTTAGGGTTCACTCGTTGCTAAATTATAATAGCCGCACGGGCTTCAAGGCTATGCAACGCTTGCCGAAGTCGGTCCGTGGATGGTTGACCATCCACTACATACCGAGACCGGTCTCGGTACGTAATAGATCCGTGTCGGAATGGTATCGGCTGTCATTCAAGTAGATCTTTGACAATCGGTTACGTGACGGGTAGTCAGATGCCCCAAAAGTCTGACAACCAGTCTTACCAATGGGATCGTGCTACCCAGTAACAATCCAGTTACTGGATAGCACGATCCGAGACGAGAGGTCAGATAGGCTATAATCGCTCCATGTAAAATATTAGTATTCAGCAGTATCCGGTTAGTCTGGAACCATCCAACTAAACGGCAGGCAGATTGATTAAAGGTCTATACAGATTTATGCGACATCAATGTCGCGCTCGGTAGCGATACCTACTGCACCGCCTTCGGTTATGCTCGGCTCCTATATATACAAACGAATCGTTTTACTTACCAATGGTAATTTTTTTTTATTGCAAAACTGGGCATATAATAGACGGCGGCGCCACTTGCTGCGCCGCCAGATTCGTAATCTATGTAGTTTTACCTGTGATAGCTACTCCAATATGGGAGGGTCTAATATGCAAAACTATGAGGTCTTTGATTCATTATTGGTAAAGAAACAAGCGTCTTGATTTTGACCATTTTCGGTCCGTAAATTATAGGAATCGGCCATAGTCACTTTGGACCCAGTATCGCTACTGAGCGCGACAGCGGTATCGTTTATATCTGAATAGGCCTTTATAGAATCCTTTGCGATTTCGATAATGGAGAAATGAAAACCTCTTGAAAATTAAATAGTTAAAATTAGTTCCGTTTTTATCTTGTACGTGTGCAAAAACCGGATAAATAATAATATCTTATTAGCATGATGTAAAATCAGTTAATCTGTTACAAATTATGAATGATTCAAATTATAAATATTTTTTATCTGCTAATGTCTACAGTGCATCGGGCCACGTACCAAGATTGTAAACAAACAAAACGTATTATTTTTTGTGAGATTAAGTATAGATTACCAAAACTGGGCCTCAAAGTAATCTAATCGATCGATGGTTTACATAAAATATCTAATTATTTTAACGTCTACACTCGACCACTGTAATTGTATTGTGTGAACAGTGTTTTTGACTCATTAAAATAAATTACTATTATTTAAAAAAACTAATAATTTATTTAAATAAAAATGTTCAACATTCTCTTAATTATTTTGTGTGTGGTAGTGCTCGGTGTCGTCGCCTATGTATTTGAATGTTATTTACGTGAGTACTAAAATGTAAACTTTATTTTTACCACGGTAGGGTGTAGTTTCATGTAGGTTTGTGTCTGCATTAACAGTTTCATTGTAGCGAGTGACGTCTATCAAGTAGGTACCTACAGTATTTAGATTTGAGGTAAATTATTTTATTTGAACTTTTTGCGAAAAAGCTCGTCTCTCGCGAAATGTAAACCTATACTTGGTGACCTCTGCTTACCCTTGGAGCATTATACAAGAGTTAGTTAGTAATTTTTTTTGAATTACCTTATAAGTACACGTTTATACTTCCTTAATAAGTCGAAAAACTGTGTATTTTTTTAACTTCCTACTAAAATGACCCTGGCCCATGGGGTGAAATACAGTATGTTAACTAACAAAGGGCGTTCCCGTTAACCTGCAATGGTCTAGCGTGTATACATGCTAAAAAAAATATTACCACTCAAAAAAAAAAAAATTTTTTTTTTTTTAATTTATGTATTAAAATTTTCACAAAAAGATTAAATTTAAACGTAAAAGAAACACTATGTACACGCACACTTGTATTTCAACGTAGAAAAACAAGTGTGACAAGTGGGCGTGTACAGAGAGTTTATTTTCCGTAACAATTTAATATTTTTTGTGAATATTTTTCTATACACAAATAAAAAAAACTTTTTTTTTTTTAACGGATATATGTATTTTTTTTTGCATGTATAGACGCTATACTATTGCAGGTTAACGGGAACGCCCTTTGTTAGTTAACATACTGTATATTTTGCATCAAAATGGTTGTTATGATTATTGTGAATGTTAGCGCCATCTAGTGGCGAGTAGCAATACAGCAATACTTATATTTATGTCAGTAGACTGCTTATCAGAGTTCTCGAATGATAGCCGACGCACTAAATGATTCAGACTGTTTTGCATAGGTGGCGTTAGGTATCGTAAATAAAATTAGTGTCTCTCGCCGACAATCTAATAAAATAGACGTAGTTAATGTATTTTTTTATGTATGTGATTATATTGACAGATTTGTCGCTAATAAGGTTCGTCTTAATTAACTAAGTAATCCTATATTCCTGCAATTGTGACGTATTGAACCTGGAACCGATCCAGACTAGACATTGCTCCTGGTTTGAATGTATACGGGAACCAGAGTCAAGGTAAGTTACCTACTTTTATACGATTTGGTCATTTGAGGCCAATGTCGTCTGAAAATCCTTCATTTATTCGTGGACCGATCCCGTCCTTGTCCACCCTATCACCTGACTGACGTCACAAAGCCACTTCACACCTCTCCCATTTCCCGATAGACAGCGACAAGATTATCACTATCTCTTCGTACAAAAGGTTTTATTATTTGCCCCCCTTCTACCGATAAACTACAATACACGGCTAACCGTGATTGTTACCACCTAACTAGCAATTAGCACTGAGTCCCATTCGGTACTCAGAAAGTTTTAAATTACTTACCTAATCCAGATGTTTCTCGAAAGTTAAAAAAAAAGCTATTTTTTTTTAATAATTTAAAAAAGTTTAAAAAAATATCGCCCCAGTGTTTGGTTTGGTCTTTAAAAGGCCGTCGCCGAAAGCGATAAATTAAAAAAAAACGAAAAATATTTTTGAAAATTTTAAAAAGACTTGTGGTATTGTAATGTAACCTGTGTTAGCAAAAGCCTTAAGAAATGAATTCTACAATATTAGTGATAGCTTTTCCCAGTATATTTGCTTTTCTAGTGCTCTCATTCGTGTGCCTAAGATATTGGACGATGTACTGCAGTGAGTACCTATTACCTACTTTTAAGCTAAAAATAGACATGTTTTAAGTGACCCTTCAGATTAGAATTGACGTGAAAATCCTCATTGGTACATATAGTAATTATGTTAAGTGGAGTTCTATTAAATGCATAATTTTTGCATTATTATCAGCTACTTTTAAAATAACACGTATCGATTTTATGTAAGTGTAGTTAGTGATTTGATTGGCTGAAGTTATAATTTCCGTCAGCCAATCACAGCACTTTGACAACATGAGTTTAACAGTCTGCTCTCAATTTGCATGCTAAAAAAATATTTTGTTTAACGGGAACGCCCTTTGTTCGTTAATATAGGTACTGTATAGTAGATCGCTGACTTTTCTCGCTTGGCTGGCCAAAACACTCGCTGAGAGACTCATGCTTGGTAATACGCATACCAGCGAGTAAGCATCGCTTGTTGACGTCGCACACTCGCTGCTCGTTGCTCGCCAATCCGTTTTTACAAGCTCTACTCACTTCTCATTAATCACCGGCCGGCGGTGGGACAGGTGCCTTATATCACTGAGGCTAAAGTCCCTTGCGAAAATGCCTTCAAATCATACAGCTTACATTTCGGTTCACCATTGACCACATTAAGTAGATATACCTGACCATTATACACATAAGATATCAGTCTGTCTGGGGGCATCCCACACGTAAGTCGACACGTAATCACACTCAAGCATGTGTCCTTTCAGGATGACGTTAATTTACTTTGATGTTACTAATATTATTAATTTATCATGACTACTCTAGGAGGTAACCTAATACGTTATATTGCACGATGGTCTCTTCTTTTGAGCAATTATAGAAAATCGGACAAAAATGTAACACGTAAATATACTTTTGGCATCACACTCCTTTCCACTCCTCGTAACAATGCCTTTTTTTTTCAAAAATATTAATTGTGTAGTTTTGACTCCGTTACTATTTTAATAGACAAATGTGTGGATAGATCAACAAGTCGTCGTCATACTTTAAAGTATGTTACATACTTTGATCAAATAAACGTCAGATCTTTGTTGAATGAAACACACAATCAATTACATTGGCAACCAAGTCATTCATCTCTGACATAATAACTGTATGAAGCCATACACAGAGCACTTTACACCAAGCACTGCGTGACCAGTACACCAAACACTGCGGTGAACTAAGGAACTAAATTTTAAATGTACTGTTCTTGACAGATCTTTGACAGTTTGTCGTGGCAAGTGGCGCCACTGTGATGGGTCATAGTAAGCTGGGTGCTCGGTACGACGATGATACATCGTTCCGTAGCTATAGGTTGACATGCAGGTCAATTGGATAATTTCTTTCCTGCCTTCTTCGTCAGCTCGATACAATGACTTTATTGTAGTGGGTAGATTCGTAGGTCTACATCCTTAGGTATCATAAATACACAAAAGTATCATAAGGTTGTTTGTGAGTATTCACGTTTAAAATGAATAGATAAACTAACACATTGATTTTGATATTAGTAGAGCTAATACAACTGTCTGTTATGGAACATATAGGTGAAATATATAGGCAAGGAGTATGCTTTTCTCTTCTTACACCGTAAAAGACGTTTAAATAAAATTTGTGGACACAAATTCATTCCATGATCCGACCAAAATAATCCTATTGTAACGAAGGTGATCGCTCTGTAGCCATCAATTTTATTGTCGTTGTTAGGTACATCAGAAAGCACATTATGCCATCGGCCAACAGTCGCCATACGAATGTGTTGTACCTTATGTATCCTTTACTGGGTGGCGAGGGTCAGGTGACAGGTCTTCCGGTCTACTGATAAGATGCATTAGATTAGACTGGAGACCAACTCTAAAGTTAGGAAAACGCAGAAGAACTATGTAATTTAGTACACAACACTTTCTGTTTTATAAAAGCCATTAAAAAATTACCTACGCCAAGAAGAAAGACTACAGGATCTTCGACATAGGTGCTCACTTTGTAGGGCAGTGATAATTGCATCGCACATGGTTTAATATCGCTTGACACTTCGCAGGTCATGACACGTGTTTTCTTTCAAACATTGAATACTTAGGTGTTCAATATTATGTATACTAAGCTTAAAACAAGATTTATTTCAATAAAACCAAAGCAGTATGCGCCGTTACCAGTAGCAGTAACATAAATACATAAACTCACGCCTTCTTCCCAAGGGGGTAGGCAGAAACTACAGAAAGCCACCTGTTACGATCCTTACATATTCCTTTTGCTTCGTTTACGTTCACACATCTGGCCATACACGCACGCTGGTTGCGAGTGCTACGATCCTAACCTTTCTGAAGAACATCACTAATAATGTCACTAATTTTATGTCCATCTAGAGTGGTTTCACTCACATCTGCCTTGTAAACACAGCAGTAACAGTGTCAGTAGCAGTACCAGTGATGGATAATATAAAACTTACTGTCTTAAACAAATCGTCTTCCACCAGCATGCAAGTCGTGGCGTAGATAAGTTTTATATTTCTTACATTGTCATTAAAGTGCAACCATAGTTCTTATCGCAGGGAGTCAAATTCTAGGAGTGTTGTGTTCCAATGTGTGCTAACGTGTCGATTGTCGACAGGGAATAATTGGTCGAGACAGAAGTTGACGAGTGATCGTACGGTACAGTTCACGGGGTAATCCGCCGGATATACGATAGTGTAATCTCAAATAGAGTTGTTTGTATGGAAGCAAAACCAAAATTTTATTTATTAGTACTACTATATGACAGAGTTCGTTGATCGTTTACCTAGCCAGATAAAATATAGGTATAGATAAATAAAAACCTGACACAAATAAATTCAATAAAAAATAAGAAAAATACCTACCTATAAATGATAATGAACTCGAAGAAAATGGTCGTAAGTAGGTACTTTAGATAATTATCTTTAATTACTGATAAATATTAAAATATTTTCAACGAGTATTTTATCATTACAAAAGCCGAGTCCAATCGTTAATATAGTGGCAAAGTCGCATTATACGTAGTCAATTGTTTTTGGTCATGGAAGAAATTGCTGTAATAATGATATTAATGTCATTGCCGGCAGTTGCATTATTACTACTTTTTGTAATGTTTATGTATTGTATTACTTTCTTCATCTGGCTTCGTGAGTATCTTTATATTATTGGTTAATAAGAATAAATTTGACGTCATTGTCCAATGTCCATTGCTTGTTTTGTTTACAAATAAATCGAAACGTTGACTGTTAACTTTCAATGTATATCTATTTTTTTATCTGTCATGGTCTTGCCACTTTAGTTTCAGGATTGCCTGTTTTTTTGTTTTATTATTTGTTGCCACACCTAACTTGTCATTTTTATAGATAACTATCATATAAAATGCTGATAATATTTTAGTGATAAATTCATTATTTGGAAACTTCAGTTTAATCATTAATTTTAGTGACAAAGTAGCTTTTATACGTACTTGGTAATTTTTTTTTTAGCAATGCTACATTTTGACATTTTGATTATTCTCTCAATAGCAGCTGTGCCATTAGTTGGATTAATATTAGTTATATTTTTAATGCATTGTATGAATGTCATCGGGTGGTTCTGTGAGTATTCAATCTCATCTTATAATCAATATTTTAAAGAATGTTTGTTCATCATCATCATTTCAGCTGTAAGACGTCCTCTTTTGGACATAGGTCTCCCAAGCGTCGCGTCGCCACATCGACTGGTCCTATTTCGTCAAATAAGCCCAGGTTCGCACGGGTGATTTCTTTACGCGATGATGTTGTATGGTGCAGTGTATTTTCAACTCTCGGTGTTGAGCCGACCATTGAGAATCCAACAGAGTGCATCCCAGCGCGTTAAAAAACACACTGTTAGATTTTTAACTCTCGACGGTAAGCAGTGCGTTAAAAATTCAGTGCACGATAAAAAATCCTCCGAATGCTTAAGATGAATTTTGGTAAACTGGATTACTTTCTATCCCGGAAGTACACTTCCGTGGAAACCATAATGTTTTTTTTTGCCGGTTTCTGACTTCTATGCGCGCGTGGCTCTATTGTTATGACCAAATGCCCGCGTCGACGCAGATGTTAGCCGTAGAGTCAACACCGCATGGCTGAAATGGCGGTCTCTATCTGGAGTACTCTATGACACCCGAATGCCAGTATGAACTAAGGGCAAAATCTACAAGACGGCTGTCCGACCCGCAATGTTGTATGAAGCGGAGTGCTGGACAACAGCATTAAAACAGGAATATCAAAATTGCACCCAACTGAAATGAAGATTCTATGCTGGACGGTGTAACACGTCTGACAATGGACAGAATACGCAATGAGCACGTGATAGGAGATTTCGGAGGCCACAATAACGGAAAAACTAAAAGAAAGCAGGCTTAGGTGGTACGGCCACGTAATGAGAAGAGATGACAGTTTCTCAGTAAACTTGAATATCCCTATGAAATGCCTGGGAAGAGGACGACCCGTGCTTCACGGTGGTCCAGTATCGAGAGGGAGATGAAAGCGCAGAACCTAACTCCACTGACAACCCAGGACAGAGCGTCCTGGTATCGCTGTACATGAAGACCCGACCCCAGATAGAACTGGTATTATGGGATGGAAGAAAATTAAGGTATTTTGTAAAAACATAGATGATTATTGTTTTATTTCTTGCAACACTGAATGTAGTGGGTACCTTTAATTTATTCATGAAGCGTAAAATAAAAATGAGTTGCAATTTGATGGTTTCTATTATGACGAACACAATTTTCAAGCACATAATTTGTATTTTCCGACACAGTCACTGTGGAAAACCGCATAGAGGTAGTCAGTCCCTATTACGACTTACTTTGTCAGTTTATTCCCGACATCCGTCCCGCGCAACCGTTCACAAAAAATAATGAAAATAAATACCAAGACAAGAATAACAAGACATTATTTTACTATCAACTACTTTATACACAAATCATACTAAATGTCCCTACTTTCGCGATGTGAGTGATAAGATTAGAGTCGTTGTTTTTCGAACAGTGTTGATCGGTACACAGAGTAAACACGATGGATTTATTAGGAAGTATTTTTGTTGGTATACTGCTTCTTATGTTCATTTATTTGTTTTGGCTGTGGTTCTGTTTCGGGAATTGTGTTAAGAGACGTAAGTATTTTTTTATTTATTTTTTATTACCTGATTTTATTCATAGTGCGTTTACCTTGCCATGTCTTGAATTTGCCATAGATAATGTTGACTTTTTTAAGAGAGATATCACAATTTAGTAAGGGCGAGATTACTAAATAAACAATCTATCAATCTTATCGTCATTCTAAAATTATGACTGCTCGGAAAATCGTCGGCATCGAACGATATTTTAATTTACCATTGTCATCAATTATCATCATAATTTCGTATTTTTTGCGCCTTAGGTTAAAAATGCTAGGTAATTTTTTATCAGCATTACCTATTGATATTCCAAGGGGTATCGTGTTACCCAGTATAACTTAGTTGTGGAAGTCAGATAGGCAGTCGCTCCATGTAGAACACTGATATTCAGCTGCACCCGGTTTGACTAGAAGCCAACCCCAATATAGTTGGGAAAACGTTAGGCAGATGATGATAGCCTATTGATATTATTTTGATACAAGCCTTATTGAGTTTACCGCTAGAAACAGGTCCAGCAGATAGTTTTCGTACTTATGTAGGGCGTGGGGTCTTGGGTTCGATTCCTAGGTCGGGAAAAATGTGATTATTGGATTTTTCCATTAATTTTTTTTATTGTGCCATCCCATTGGTCTATTAAAGCGAAGGAAGAGAGAGTGCATATGCACCTGCGCACACACTGTGCACTATAATACCTCCCGCGCCGAAGGCTAGTATCCGTTGTGATTGGCTGGTAGGTATGGACAGTCTGGAGGACATTTATTATTATTAGTAGGCATATAACAGTATCCGCCGCGTGTAAATTATGATGACACAACGAGTTTCAATACGTTAGTGTCACACGTGTATGAGTGACGCTTTCGCGATGCAGGATTTCTCGTGACGTCAGTGTGACAGTTGACGTCAGTATGTGGCGATGTAGTTGCTATCACAATGTAGTACAGTCGAACAAGCTATTTGGTATATAGGCAGCTTACAACTACTTTAAACAATTTTGTGATTGTTTTCAGTAGTCAACAATCCTTTTACATCACTCTCCGAAGCCATAAGCTCAAAAAGTTTACACACACAATCCAAACGAATTTTGGCAGTGTAGCGGAAAATTTATATATTTTGTCTGTGTACCAAATAGCTTGTTCGACTGCATACCTCTGCCTAGCCCTGTGGCAAATACAGGCATTATGTCATATTTTGTTTGTAAGTGGGATTGCATTTACCTGCTACCCGATTGGGCTTCTTCAGTAAATCCATTCTAATACTATTTTATTGCGAAAGTAACTCTGCCTTTCTGTCTGTCTGTTACCTTGTCACACCGGGTAGCACTCACTTAGGCCCTTTGTACACACACGTTTTTCTTGCCGTGAAAAACTATGGTTTATTCGCCGTGTGTAGGGACGGTCGTCAGTATTGCATAGACAGGGGGCCTACCACCACAACTTACAGCAGTAATATTTGAATATAACTTTAGTGTAGGAAAGAGATGAAGCTCTACAGGACGCATAGCTCCATCTCTTTCTCCAATGAAGTAAGATTAAAATAATACTGCTGTAAACGGTGGTGGTAGGCCCCCTGGACACGTTTTTTCTACGGCGCGGTTTATACGCCGTACCGTAAAGAAACCATGTCGTGTATAAAAGGCCTTGGTTAGACAAAGAATACTCTATAACCCGGTAGTACACACGGCTACACATCAAGCTATACATTTCCAGTTTATGCTGATCTCGCATTGTATATGATTTCCGTACTATGCGAGGTCAGCTTATACTGGAAATGTATAGCTTGTTGTGTAGCCGTGTGTACGTTCCCGTGGGATGTTTTCCGACCTCAACGTGTGTCGCGGGCAATAGGTAGTCTGCGGTAACATCAACAACACAATGAATCTGACAAGAAAGGTGAACATAAGGGAGTGACTGATAATGTAAATCAATAACAATATCTAAAGGTTATAATGATGATATTGATACATCATTATTCATCTTAAACAATGGGAGACAATACCACCATAATCTCGGGTTTTCTTAACAACTAACTATTGTAAATGCTATTGATGGCATTCTCCAGTCAGAAGTATATAGTGGCCTAGTATATAGCGAGCCTCACAAGCATGTCATCGATAAGAATTCATTTATTTACATAAACATAACGTCATTATGCGTGCCTTTCTATGCCTTACGCATTTCTTAGTTGTCTAAAGAAATGTTTTTTAGCAATCGCAAATTTTATTGATCAAATTAAAAGAAAGTTCAAATAAAATTACATTATATTAAGAACTAGCTGCGCCACGCGGTTTCACCCGCGATCCCGTGGGAATATCGGGATAAAAAGCCAAATTTCATCCAAATCCATTCAGTAGTTTTTACGTGAAAGAGTAACATCCATCCATCCATACTTACAAATTTTCGCGTTTATAATATTAGTAGGATAGTATAGAGTAAAATTAAAATACTCTGTATTATGTACACAATAAAATTACAGATGTAGAAATTTTACTTATGGTGACACAATGGGCGGACTTACTCGTATCGCTAATTTATAAAATAATATTTTTACATTTTTGTTTATAACATTCTAATAAGAATCCAGAGGTGACGGAAAATTAAAAAATGATAAAATTTGGTTTGATTTGCAAAGACAATCTTGTTGGTATCTAAATACTGCTAATAGTTTTGATAACACAATCAATAACATCATAGCTTTTCCGGAATACTGAAAGTATAGGGGGATACTAATAGAAGCTGTCGATACGTTTGACATTATACAGGGTGTTTTGGATATGCAGAATTTCAACAGCTGAAGTCTATTAGCACGGAGTAAAGATTACAGACCAGTACTAAATAAAAAAATTGCAAAACGTTGTATTATTATATTTTAAGAATCAGTATAGTTAAGTTCCTGGCAGGGTTGCGGGAAAGTGCGAAAGGGATACCGGGACCTTGGCAACAGGCAACTGAAGGAACACGGGTGGGTTTTAGTCAGTAAAAGTCTGACACGCCCTTCCGCTCCGCCCAGAGCGGGAGAAGTCATTGGATAACTTCCCACCCTCAAAAAGAAAAAAGTATACCTAGTTAAGTTAAGTCAGCACCGTGCGTAACACACTATCAACCGTAATCTGAATCATTTTGAAGGATATTGCTAAAACATTGCTTCATATGTATATTCAAAAAATTTGTCTGGTCAACAACGTAAATAACGCAATGAATGCTGTCAAAATGAAACGGATTGTGATTGATCGTGTGTTATGCAATCAGGGTGCTGGTTTGTGATTTATACATACAAGCGTACAGTTGATGTTTGGTTGGAAAAAAACTGTCCACTGTTGTCTCTGACTAATTCCATAAGAGCCCAGCTCTTATGGAATTAGTCAGAGACAACAGTCACTTTGGCAGAATCATAATAGGAAAATATTATGAATCATCGCAAAATGTCACAGACTTACAATTCATGATTTATGATCAACTTGTAATTCATAATTATTACGAAATAATTCATTTCTTTGAGACTTTACTATGGAGATTCGTAAAATGGTCAACAAATTATGAATTGCTAATGTGAAATTGAAATTTAAGTCAAATTAGAGGAATTGCTAATGACAGCTGGGATTCAGGAAATGAACTGTTTGTAGAGGAATTGCTAATGTGGCCGGTTTAGGCCCCCAGGCGTGAGTTTGCCATAAATGTAGGTTTGATCTATACCTTTACTATTCTTATTACTAAACCTGAAGAGTTAGTTTGTTTGTTCGAACGTGCTAGTAGACCGACTGACAGGATTAGTCCGACTTTTAAGTCGGATTAAAAAAAAAAAAAAAATTTGCCCAATTATTGAGGAAGGTTAGGGCTATTTAACATCGCGTTACGACCATTAGGAGCCGAGCAAAAAGAAATAAATAAATAACGCTAATCGAAAAACTAAGAACTAGAGCGGGCGGGCGATGTGATGCGACGCAGTTGGTCGGGGGCCGACATTTCACGCGTACAAAGTCGCGGGCAGAACCTAGTCTAAAATACTCCTAATCCTAATCCCAACTATACGAGTATTATAATTATTATTATAAATTCGAAAGTAAGTTTGTTTGTTTGTTACGCTTTCACGCTAAAACGGCGGAACGGATTTGGATGAATTTTGGCATAAAGGTAGACCATGACCTGGGTTAGGACAAGGATACTTTTTATCCCAATATTGCCACGGGATTGAGACTTACGCGGGTGGAACCGCGGGGCACAGCTAGTCTTATATAAAAAGGCAAAATACAAACCGGTAATTAGCGCCGTTATCAACAGATAGTTTATCGTATAGGTACCTCAACATACTGACGGTGAAGCAGCCAAATCATTTAGTACAATATTGTTATAAAAGTTGGTTCGTATCAAACTTGGCAAAATGTCGGCGGATTTAACTGCGGCTTTGATCTTTATGGTCATTAATATAGCGTTGTTTTGGGTTATCTACGCGGTTCTGGTGAAATTTTGTGGTAAGTCATTAATTACTTATTCTTCTTCTGCTTGCTGCCACCTGTGGACGCAAGTTTAGTGCAAGACAGATCGTATTAGCGTAGGAAAAAAACATCTAAATAATGTAATTTTATGCAAAGCTTCATAGGTTAAATGGTTTTGAAGTAAATAAGGAAAATCTTTCTAGTGAATAAATATTTTATGTACCGAAAGGAATACCACCAATATTTCGTTAACCAGGAAATAACGTTTACCCGTGCTGAGTCTGAGAATAGAACTCAGAAACGCACATTGGACCAACAAAACTCCCGATCATTTGAGTCCCCACGAAAAGACACAGAGATTGGACACTGACCACTTTTTGTTCAAGTGGAGATTAAAATTAAAATAAGGTTGTCTAATTGGCCACTGTGTAGAATGAATCGGCTAGATATGAATTAATTAATAGATAAGATTTCGCTTTATTATCAAGAATTATTAAAAAAATTAATCCATTTACTGTTATTCAGTAAAGTTGTCAGTGCGTAGAAAGAAGCTGTTTATTTCAGTCTTATCTTGTTCTACAATTAATAATAATAATGTATTTGTTGCTAATAATGGTAATAGTGATTTTGTTTATGATGATAGCTTCTGTGCTCAGACATCATTTAGGTAAGTTTTTTGTACGAAAATAATTTTTAAAGGAGTTTTCTCATCAAATTCAAGCTATTCTAATTAGAAAACTTCATTGATATAAGAAGTACAAATACAATTGTTAGTGGCAGGATTATTTTAATAGCACGTTTTTTTTTTTAACTTCACGCATCCGCCACCGGGGTATAAGTATTGGTTTCATCTCTTTTGTTTCTTTACACTTTAATGTTTCCCAAAAACAAAACTTTATTGGGCTAACCGTTTTGAAGATATCAATAGAAAAAGACAGAGAAAGGAGGGGATATGTCGAATTTGTACAAGTTTCAACCGGCGCCGTACGATGGCGCTTTTCTTCAAAACTTAAACCAACGCCATCTATGTTGTATTTTCATGACTAAAGTTATCGTGAAGCTTACATGGCGCGTATTGTCTCACTAGTTATTTTGTACTGGAATTTGAATATAAAAATGATAGAATTCGTGATATTTACTTGTTTTCTTTTTTTTTTTTTGGTTTGTCTTAAAACTTGAATTTATGTAACTATGCTTTTGTGTTGTGTCTTCTATGTTTGTACCGAATAAATGTTTTATCTATCTATCTATCTATCTATCTGATAGATTAATGCAAAAAAAAACTGAATTTTTCGTAAATTAAGTTTGTCAAAACATTTTATAATAATAAAATTCCATGTAATAGGGCGCGAGCCCATTGCCATTAACCGGCAGCAATCCAAACTTTGGATTCCTACCGAGCTTAAGCTTTCCTATTGAAAAATCCCAATAAAGCTTTGCCTGACCTGGGAATCGAACCTACATAGGACTACACACTAGAAAAAAGAGGCCGCCAGGTTATGATGCCTTTAGAGTTTCCCATGAACTGGATTGGCCATTACAAAAATGAATCGCATAGATAATAAACCGATAAGATTTTGCTTATAATCACGAATGTAATGATTAAAATCCGTCTGTCCGTCCGTTACGCGTCAGTGTCCATAATAGTGTAGAAGAAGATTGTTTATTTTATTTTTGAATCCATTTGTTCTTATTCCAACATTTAAAATGCTTTTGTTTTTAATACTAGTAACGTTCATCATACTTATGATGCTGCTTTCCGTGTACAGAAATTATTTGTGTAAGTTTTAGTACCTTATTAAGCAAAGGCTTTTTCGCCATATTTTCGTTTTGTTAACCCAGTAGAGAAACGAGTTGTTTTTATTATGAAAATAGTTTAAAACAATTCTTAAATCCTTCTTTATCTATTCCTTATTGGTTGGATTGTTTGTCTTGAGTATGCTCAAAACAAACAATCCAACCAATAAGGAATCGACTAGGACTAGGACTATGGTCCTTAGGAATTAACCTTGCATCAATACCTAATAACTTCTTAAATATCGTCAAAAAAAAAGGACTATGTGTGGTGTTGAATATCATAATCGCGCACAAATTAATGTATAGATAAGATTCTATACACGTACTCTATACCGTTATCATTAATTATAACTTTATCTTTCCATTTCTGTGCTTGAGCTTAAATATACCAACGATCAGTATTTGTTGTACTGTGATAGTGATTGACGATTCTGCGTCTACACAATTAATTTTTAAGACCATGATTGTGATATTGTTTTGGCTGACGTTTTTGCTAATTATACTAATTTCTTCTTCGTATAGAAAATGGCGTAAGTTTTTTTTATTTTACTTCAACTAGGTATATCTTCTTTTATTTCAATCAAGTGCTTTCGCATTAGCTCATATTATATTGACTGAAAACACGTTGTTTATTTTGATTTGATTTAATTCAGTATTTTCTAGCAAGAGTTTTATGTCCTCATTTACTCATGAAGTACTTTCCGTCCATCAGATACGTCATTGTAGGCATAGCTATGATAGAGCCTTAAATTTCACGTGTCATCGCCTAAATTAAGTACCTATAGATAAATATTCGATAGGTACCTTATCACAAATTATGGCTACATAATGCTTCATAATGGATGATAGATTCAAAGAATCACGTTGTTTGCTAGTGTCAGTTGAATTCAATTGTGTTCTCATTAAATATGCATTACAGGCATACTATGTTTATAGTTTGGGTTGTGTTTATCATCCTTTGTATAGCATTAGGTGTTTACAAGTCTCGAAGTAAGTTTGAACCACTTTTTTCTTTCTGTTAATTATTTTATTTTACTTTAGTACTTACCGCATCGATTTAAGTAACCAATTACACAAGAGTTTATGTTTTGCCCTAAACTAAATCTTTGATTGTAGAAGTTTTACGTATTCATTGTCAACTGATTTGGCTCGTCTTAGTGGAAGGAGTGGAACAACTCTGATTCACGTGACATCACCACAAAAAAAAACATCTTAGTTAGGTAAAATCTCATGAAAAAACAGAAAATATAATTAAATAAACGCCCCGGAGTTAGAGATAGTGTACATACAATGGTTGTGTATTATGATGAATACCTATGCACTTAACAATGAGACACGAGGACCTTTGTTTGGCGTTATGCTGAATCTAGAGGTTGATATGAACCACGGAGAGCATGGAGCGACAGTGATTGTTAAACGTGGTCGCAGCACATACTGGCCTAGGAATTGCTCAGTATTTCCTGTAGTGTTTATCAATACCAAATACTCGTAAATCATATTAAATAAATAAATACCCTTGTAATTGACTCTATAACAATTAACAGTGTTGACGTTCCACTTAGGAGTTTATTTTTCTTGTTTCCTCTCATCTCGGCCACAGTATATTTGACACTATGCCTTACCCTACGGAGTCCCCGTATGATTTTAGTGTTAAAATGTTTATTCTTTGGAACATTTTTTTACTTGTGATCGTGTACTTTCTGCAATTAACAGTTTGTGGGATTGTGACCAAGTGTAAGTATCCTTAGTGTATCTTAATTTTAATTCTATCGGATCACAGTGGATAGTTTATATTTCAAATCACTTTAAAGTTTTGTCATGATAATATTTCATACATTGATACAATTTTATTACTCAATATCAAGACTTGTAAGGCTGTAATCATCATATTCACTAAAACTGTAATTTTGTATCACGTATCTTAAAAGTCGTATGCTTTTTATCAAAAAAAAAAATTAAATTCATTGTTGTAGTAGTGCTCTTCAATGTATCATAATATAATTGCCTTTGTTGTTGTTTTAGCGTGAAACTCTTATTTAAGTTTTGCATGCCTGTCGGTAAGATATGGCTGAACCTATCTGTTTAAAAATTATCACCTTTTACTGTACCCATATTTGCAAAATAAACGACTTACTTACTTACGAGTTACTTACTTATTACTTAGTGTGATTGGTTGACGAGATTATCAACAATCAATCATAAAGTTCATCATAAAGCTTAGCATCATTAAACTGTAGGAAACACCCCGGGGCGGCGCGAATTTCAAATAATCGCTGAAAGTCTAATGATAAGATTTGACTCATCACGTAAAATATTATAATTATTATCATAAATCTCAAAGTTATATCGACCCTGACTTTCAAATATATCGGATGTTCGTCAGTGATAGGAAATATTATAATAATGGAGTATAGTTGGTTTGGGTTTTTATTTTGGGTCGCGATTTTCATTGTTATGTTAACGTGTTCTAGGCTTTTGACTGGTAAGTGCTCAATAATATTCACTATAGTCCCAATAGTAATATCTACAACAGGTGTTATCCCAAAACAAATATTCAATAGTTTTAATGCACTCGATCTATCCAAATACACTTATCTAACATTACAAAAAGCTGCCATATTAAACACTTGCCGCATAGTAAGAATTTTTTTACAACTAGACTTAGATAATAATTTCACTGCAGTACAGAGCAATTTACCTTCCCAGAATAATAACTAGAATCTCACCTTGGTTCACACCCGTGAGATTCTGAAAATACCAGGAACTAACCTGAGAAAAATAAATTTAAAAACCGAAATAATAATAAATAATTTATATGTTTTATATTCTAATATTTAAAGATGTTATTTATAAGTGTACTTTGGAAATAAAACATAAAAAAGTTAATTAATAATGGGAAACCCCATTCTTTTGTTTCTAATCACCTAAAGTTTTATGTGATAAGATTTCACTTCATTGATAATATAAATTATGATTTATTTTATCTTCATTTTATAATTGTAATATGTTTTAGTTAGTCGCATTATTATCACGGTGCCATTTGCAGTGGTTGTGGATTTATTAATTTAAAAATGTACCCCAGTAATTCTACGATATGGTATCAACTATTTGTTTTAATGTTTTGGGTGTTATTCATCGTCCTCATAATTGGAATAACTGCATATAGAAAATGGAGTAAGTTTTTTTATTTTAAATTTATTATTTGTTAAAGCCAATTTTTTAATCGCGTATTTTCTAGATTTTTAGACGTCTTTACTTGGTAAGCGAGCATGGAGTAAGCAATGCTCGTTCTTTTTTTGTGTGAAAAGAAACATTAGCTAGCTTTAAAGTAGGAAAAATACCGGCTGATAAACTAATAAGTAGGACTTATCATGTGCGTTCTATTTTAACCTAGTAATAACAGCGGTATTTTTTAATTAAATTTCTATATGTAATCGCTTAAAATTTCAATGATAAGATTTCGCAACCTACTATCACAAAATAATAATATGTTTATCTTCATTTGATACTGACTTAATTCTAGATTCAGTACCTTCTTTTACTTTGAATGTGAATTTTGATATTAATTTCTTTATTAATGTATTTCGAACTGTTTATATTAACATCATGGTTTGCCATAATGGTACTCTTTGGATTCGCCTCAGCCTACGGACATTGGCGTAAGTGTTTTTTCAAATATTTGTTAATATTTTCTAGCACCGATTGTCCAAAATTCTAAATTACCTATCGATCGTTATAATGTATATATCGATGGTGGAAAGGTAAAATGGCTAAAGCGCCATTTTGGTCGATATTGAGTTATATATATCACTGAACTGGATTTTTTTTTCTGCGTCGATTGGTCTACCTTTCGCGTCGATTTGAGCACTTTTTTGGCGCTTTAGCAGTACAAATTTTGTTGCTTGTTTCATGTAGTCATGGTTTAAAGCGACGTTTTTTTGATGATTCTGAAGTTTATGTCGCTTTAGTGATTGTGCTCACTGTACATTCATGTTTGACAATGTTTTAGCATTTTTGCGTTTCTCTATTTCATGTATAAATACCTTATTAGTAGTTTTACCTGAACTACATTATTACTTGTGTGGCAGTTTAGCAAAAGTCGTTTCTGTTTTATTTAGCGTTTTGGCGCTTTAGCAATCGTGCTCGTAAATATTTTCGTATAGAACGATAGTTCAGAGTTGTTTTAGATTCCAAATATTATTTAAAATTGTATATTAGTCAGTAGTACATGCTTTAATGTTAGAAGGTATTGATTTTAGTACTAAAAACTTGCTTAATTTAAAGTAAGTGTACTTCGTAAATTTTGTTAGCATTGCAAATCTAATCATAAGTCTTTGTTCTTGCGTGTAACTTAGAATATTAGTGATTTCTAGCAACGTCAACGGGGCAGACGGCTGCAGTTGCCTCTGTCGTTGGCAAAGTGCTGCTCGCGTATATGAGTACTAAGAGTATAAAGCAGTTAAAATTCTGTTATTTAAAAGATAATGCCCACTTTAAAGATGATGCCCATTTTGGTACCCCTCCAATAGCCATGATAGCTCTTTTTACTATTATTTTTACTTTCTTCTTACTTTTATGCAACTGTTTAGCTATTCGCATTCTGGACTCCGCCTTCGGTCAGGTTAGGTTAGGATAGTTCAGTCTTTTCGTTGACTCCGGCTATCTCCTAAGGGGTTTTTATTGTTACCTGTTTCGTTTGAATAGTAGAAGAGCTTTTAGGTTTGAGGTTTGAGTTGAATTTCCCGAGCTATCACACTGATAAACAAGTTATCTAAGTTATATGTATTTGAGCACATACTAACATTTAACACAGTAGATCTTTGACAGTCGTATCGGGTAGTCAGAAGCCCGAAAGTCGAACATCCAGCTTATCAAGGAGTATCCCAGTGCCTGTATTGTAGAGGTCACATAGTAAATCGCTCCATGTAAAATACTGGTATTCAAACAGTTGAATACCAGTATTTTACATGGAGTGATTTACTATGAATCTATAATTAATATATAATTTTTGAATCTAACTGGATCTGTATCCAAAGATAATCCTTACGTAGTTGGGAAAAAACTAGATAGATGATGAACGCCTTATTTAAAATAATTAATAGCAAACGTCGTAAAAGATCGGGGGTAAGATGATCGATCACTATGAAATGTAGGTACTTACTTATGGGAAAAGTGATTTGTGACATTTCTAAGTACTCTTACCTCAGTTGATCCAAAAGAGTCTTTGAATCCTTATTCGAAACTGCATCGATTGCCATCATAAAAATAAGGTGTAAGATTTATCATTTTTTTAGCTGAATGTGCCATTTTTCCAATATCTATTAATACAGCTAGCAAGTACTCTAGATGTTAAGGACAGTCTCCTAAGACCGTATTTCTATAGCTACAACACGGCGTCACAACTTCTACCCTGTACCTAATACTACGATCGGACAAAGGCCATTGAAATTCTTGAACTGAATTATTCAATATTAATATCTTTCTAATGATGTATCCTTTATTCTTATTGTAGCGGGTACCAGCTTCCATACATTTCCTGGCATCATCCTTCAAATGTGTATGTGTTCTAAAGACTATTTTGTTAAATTGTAATACGATGTTGTTGTGTGTGAGAAGATGGCACAATAAGCACAGAATTATTTTGAGTTTCAGAATCTTAGTGCCAATAACACCCCTCTTATTCCGTCGGGGGTTAAAAATGATCATTTATTATCTATTAAATGTTGATTTATTTGTTTAAACTTATAACTAATTACTTACATTGAATATTTAGTGGTACTAACCATGATAAACACTGGTTTTTTTGATTTTAGTAGATAATTAGTAACTCTACTTAACCTATCTAATTACCTACGTTATTTGACTTGATTCCAGTCGGCTAATAAGATAATTTCCTTTATTTTTTGCTAAATATTAATTAATTAGTCTTCCCGCTAATATTCCGGACCTAATAGTAGGTAGTACACATTGATTGAGGTTACAGATTGATGCTAACGCCTCATAATCTAAATAATCTATTGACAAAAACTGTACACTAGCAATAATCAATATTTTAAATGAAAATAAAAGAAAACGACGAGTTTTAGAAGTTACGCCTCATTCCCATTATACATCCATCAATTTATTCGCTCTTCAACTAGTTTTAGTTCAACGTCAGCAACTTTATTTCAAATGAACAGCTCGTTAGAATAATTTTTTTTCACTCTATGATATTATTAAGTGCATTAGCAAATTTCAGATAGCTAAATAATTGTAATTCTGACAGTAAGCGTAATTAATTAAATGTTATACGCAAGTTTTTTGGATATTAGCAATTTTTGCTTACTGGAACTTTTTTAATTTCGATTTTTTTTTGCTAAAGCGACACCTATCTTCTAAAATAAAGGTTTTATAGAAACCATTTATAATACATATTACAGGAAAAAAAAATGATTCATGAAAATATAAGTAACTCAGAAATATTTCCATTAGAAAATTTTCTACGAATTTTTTTCGCAAAAAAAAAACTTTAAAATTCATTCCTGAGATTTCACGTTTTGGCGCTTTAGCCATTTTACCTTTCCACCATCGATATATATTGTAAAAACAAGGCAAATGATAAGATTTGGACAGTTATCACATTAATTACGAAGATTATTGTTTAGTTCTCGGTACGTTGTTTCCTCAGTGCATACGTGGTTCATAGTTTCTTACATAGTGAATTATTTATTCTCCTTTGCAAAATGCATGCTTTTGATATATTCCGGCTGGTGCTCTTGGTTATTTCGATACTTCTCTTTCTATTTGTTGCCGTTTGTAAATCTATCAGTAAGTTGAGTAAGTAAATATTTTGTTTTTATCTGTGTTATTTCAAAATAATGACATGCAGTTTTTAGACTTTTAATCTTTGTTTAATTGCGTACTATCTCTACATGTTAGGACGCTCTAAACGTATTTACTCCTTCATTTATTTCAATTGTGATGTTTTTACCTGTCAATGCACTGCCACATGACGACGTGACGTGGACACGCAATGCTAAGCATTACTTAGTTCTGGCTACCGACACTAGATGGCGTTGTCCTTAATAAACGTAAAGCCTAGCTTTGTATTATAGAGAGTTAATTATTTCTCTGTGATAAGATAAATACTGATAAGCTCTTATTTTTTGGGTCTTATCGAATATGCATTCAATATCGAGTATAATAACAGTGACGTTACCAGTGTTCTAGAAATATTTTGGCGCAAAATGCACAGCGATTATTATATATTTCAGACCGTGTTTTGGAGTCTTTTTTTAGTTGCTTTGACAATGGTTGTGTATTATCGATTAAGGCGTAAGTTCTGTTTTTTATTTGCCATTAGTTCTATATGCGTTTGCTTTTTTGTTGATTACAGGCAATAAAGAAAAAATTGAATGCTGATTGAATTTCTATTTTATTTAAGATTGAGAAGAGCCAATTATCAAAGGAAAAAAACCAATCTAGCCTACGAAACCGCCACATACGCATTGACATTTTTCCTGTTCGTTCTAATGTTCCATCTTGTATGTATTTATCGGTCTAAATTATCTTATCTCTTGTGAATTTAAATTTATAAATCCACCAGTAGATGGTGCTGTTACCAATTAGAAACATACGCATTGACATTTTTCCTGTTCGTTCTAATATTCCATCTTGTATTTATTTATCGGTCTAAATTATCTTATCTCTTGTGAATTTAAATTTATAAATGCACCAGTAGATGGTGCTGTTACCAATTAGAAACAATTTTATTACAACGCCATCTAGCTTCAATCAAGGAAACTTAATAAGAAACATTTTCAATCACGGTATCAATCTCAACTGATAAAATTTTATTGATTCATTAAAAGTAAATACGTTGCGTTTGTTGGGTTGATACTTTGCTTATACGTTTATTATGATATACATGAGGCATATAAAGAAAGCTGGAGACTGTTTGTTGGTTCATGAACGAGGTCTAGCAAGAAATTTTCTGGTAAAAGCTATAAGAACAGTTAGAAATTAATGAAAATGAAACCTTTAAAGAACATGAGGCTTTAGGAAAGTTTAAGATACTTAAGACACCAAAATCACCACAAATAATAGTTAATCATATTTTTAAGTTTAGATAGTAAGGTCTTGTGTGCAAGAGTTACAGGTCGATTTCCGTTCAGACCTGATAGCACTTGGCTATGAATGGTAGCCCATCTCTCAGTGACGTCACTTGCAAGCCTCGGGTGGATAAGATAGTACACTGATAAACTCACCGTTTATCGATTATAAGCTTTATATTTGCAGAAAATAAACTTTAGTGTATAGTTTTTTATTGGCTGTTAGGAGTGACAGTTTGCGCGTTTGTTATAAAAATATGTCTGACACTACCACTGTAGTTGGGGTCGTTCTTATTTTGGGGTCGCTTGTGTTTGCGCTTTATATAGTTGTATCAAGTAAGTAACATTTTCGATTACTTATAAAATTAATAACTATATGTAATTATTATGTACGTATATTACCAAACATATAGAAAACCATGTTCTCAGTAATCTGAGGGCAGTGTACTGCTCCCGATGAGTCAAGCAAGCCGTGCACCCTTTAATTTTAACGGTTTTTACTATTTCTTCTGTACCCAGGCTTCCTAGACTTTTCCCAAATTTGTTGGGGTCGGTTTCCAGTCTAACCGGATGCAGCTGAATACCAGTATATTACATAGAGCCTATCTGACCTCCACAATCCACAACAATTTTTTCTTCTGTACCCGGACCTCTATTATTCAGTAGTGCAA